>JAFBJQ010000387.1:1430266-1572001 GCA_016785345.1 Trinectes maculatus | reverse complement strand
CGATATATATATATATATATATATATATATATATATATATATATATATATAGCCCCACCTCACTCTGCCCTACCAAGCATGTAGGAGAATCTATGGTGGTCGTCAAGTCACAGTAAAATGACCCAAGGTTAAAGGGTTAACCCCAACTCATTAATGTGACTATATACTGATAGAAACATAATGACTATTGTGTTTACTTTGACAAAAGGGCTAATTGTAACGTTCCACTGATATTAAATTTCCCTGATAACATCTATTTGCAGGAGTCAACACTCATATGCAAAGGTCGCTGTTGTCTAAGATTACTTGAGATTTGTAGGTTTTTAACAAATAATCTGATTTCCATCACTTGTTTGACATGCACCTGGTGGCAGGACCGTGCCCCTGTAAGATGAGATAGTACACCAGGAGTCCTTCCTCCTGAATGCATGATGGACCCGGTGTTAATGCCTGACAAAGAGGATCGGTATTTGAGAAATGTCAGAGGATGGCCCATCATGCATTATTCTCTCAGAATGAACATATCACTTTTTCCCAGAACGTCATTTGTATTCAATGTTTCACATCGGCAGATAACACAGTAACCTCAGGCTCGTCAAAACACTAAGCCAGGAAGTGTTTGCCTTGCAAATAAAAATCTGTGAGGCACACAAAGTTGCTAACACACACACACACACACACACACACACACACACAAGGATTTTAAGGCAGCCGCACAAGCAAATATCTGCAAAATAAGGTCCTGACCCAAACTTCCACGTTTAATTTTTTTGCAAAACATCATGACTGATTCTGTAACTGGGAGATTCAGACAAACAAGCAGACAGGTCAAACGGTCTTGTTGTGTCTGATCCATGGGTCAGTGCTCGTACCAGAGTCTGAACCATCCAGGTCTGATACAGATACATGGCTGCGTGAGCAAGACCAAACGCTTCACAGGGATGGACTTGCACGCACACATGTTGATACTGCAACCCACACACGGGGAACAGGACTTTGTATCTTGACATAGTTGTTGTCTGATACGTTAATGTTTAAAATCTCATATGCACAGTGTACCTTTAACGCAATTTGCTTTCACGTGCATTAAAGCCTCATTAAAAACAGCACTGCAAGTTTCATGAACTCATTGAAATCAAAGCCGGAAAAAAAAACAATTCGTAACTATTTCCATCCTTCCTCTGCCACTCACTGAGGGAGAACATGTTCTGAACAGTTAGTAATTGAGTTTGGTGGACTCATGGCCTCCAGTGCACTCTCAATAGATGCTGTCCAGGTCCATTATTCCCATTTTCAAGAAATGAACCATCTATGAACTCCTTTGCTGTGGGTTCAAGAAAATGGATTCAAAGCTTTCAGGGAGAAAAAAAAAATCCCTGCCCCTCTTTTTTTTCTGCTTTCACTTCAAAAGTAAAAGAAAGTAAAAAAAAAATAAGTAGAATCAAAACGGGCCTCAGACCTACTATTTCCAAGTTTTGGAGTCTGATGATGGGAAACTCCTGCAGCACCTATAGACATCACAGTGCATCACTCTCACCCAAATGTCGGTGGCTGAACTTCGCCGGATACAGGATATTAGACACACATAGAGAAATGCACATATGTTTTCAACAAAAAACACATATTATCACTGTTGGCATCTTTTTTTTCTATACAACTCTGAGAAGCGGGACTTGAAATCACAGTGTTGCGTAGGAGGAGCAGCGACGCGGGGGGTGGCAGCACTGCATTGTTGATGTGCAGGCTTTGAGGTCTCCCACCTAAACACACTTATCGCGGGCAACAGACAGAAAAGACTGTGACACACGCTTTTGTCCCCAGCCCACGTCCACCGCTCCCACCTCTGGCCCTCTCTCCTTTCACCCCCTCTTTCTCCATTGATTTCCATTACCATGGATGCTTCTAGAACAAACAAACAGGCACCCAGCAATTAATGCTGCCAGCCTGCGCCTCTGTGGGCCGCTCCGTTTGCTGGGAAATATATCAAGTTAAGAAATGTGACAAGACGGGAGCTGAGCTCAGTGCGAATGCATGACCGTGACTGCACAGCCTTGGGAAGTGTGCAGTAAAGCCCACGTTATTCCCTTCCCAGCCGTGATGGGAGGATTTCAGGTCATCAGAGCTACAAGGTCTGGCTCACACACTCAGGGAGTCGTTTGTTGGTTTGCCTGTTACGAGCTAGTCCAGCCAGATCCCTGCAAAGTGCTCGCTCCGAGCCCAACTTAATGCAGCCCTCTGCAGTCTGAGACGTGCAGATCCTCTCCAGCGTTATCATTTACTCCCTTCTGCCTTTCACAGCCCATCGCTCTCTCACACACACACACACGCACGTGTGCGCGCGCACGAAAACGCTGTTTTAGAGCAATAAAAGTCCTTAACGCACCGTAAATCTAAGAAAGGGATTTAGCCAAAGTTCCCTGCAACCACTGAAGAAACATTAATGCAGATTGTCATATGAGGCTTGCATCCTTCTTGGAAATTTGATTAACACGCCTGATGTGACATGCTCATGTCAATTTACATACGTGTGTCTAACGTATGGCTCACTGCGCCACGTCGCCATTAGCAGAGTCTTGATGAGCTACCTAATGAACAAAGCACGACTTCCTGTCCTCCCCCCTGAATGAAGATGTATCATTACACGTGGAGGCAAAGGTTCAAACCATATCTGGCTGCTTCCTCTCACACACTTATCAGACGTGCCACAGCGCCACCTTTACACAGTCCGACGAGAAGAACAAAATTATAATATCTAACATGGATTAATTTGAATACTATACTATAATATAATCCAATGGCAATATACAGTCAACAATGGCATCCTGTTCTCGCCTAGCATTCAAAACTGTCAGAGTGAAAAAAAGCAGCTCTGGAGTAACCGCTACTATTTATGTAATAACCAAAAAAAACACACTTTTAAAGATCACACGAGCAAGCAATCCTTCCTCCACATCCCCTCCTGCATGATACATGTGATCACAACTTATCTGAGGCCACAAGTGCTGCCAGTAACACATCTTCCTGGTCCACAGCATCTAAATGACCTCATTTCAATATCACACCATGAGAAAGCGAACAGTGTGACAGCCTCGTACAATTCTTCATTGATGACTGGGGCAGCGAGGGAGGGAGGGAAAAAAAAGTAGATTTCTTCAAGCCATCTGTGTGGCAGTGATGACCAGAGTATATTACAGAATGATATGACATTATCAAACATTAGCCTTCTGGCTGCAAAGAAAAGCGAGGGATGGACAAATGGTTGCGAGAGAAATAGATGCTGGGATGAAGGAAGAAGAGGGCAGAGGGAAAGTGGGAAAACAGGAATAGATCATAGAAAGAGTTTAACAGTGAATTCTCTAAATGCACACAACTGAGGCTGGGTGTTTTCCATATTTTTCTAATAAAACACAAAAACATAGACAACATATATCACAACACAGTGCATTAGTTTAGAGCCAGTGACTGTTGCAAAGACCAAAACACAACAGAAGTCTGAAGCAGTCCAGAGACTAAAATTATGTAACTACTGAACTTCATATTAAAATTCTCTAGATAATTGAGAGACATTTTTGTTGTTGTATATGATTTACAACATCTACGTTTAGATATGAACAGACAGGAGTGCAGTCGTGAAAAAATAATAAATTGAAAGACTTACAGTCAGATGAGATAGATATCCAATCCATGATCTCTGATAATCCAAACACTGGTTATCCAAAGTGTAGTAATCCAAAATTAAGTAATCCAAACAATGGGTTTTCCAAAGTCAGGTTATCCAATATCCAGCAATCCAAACACTGATACTGTAATCCAAAATCAGGTTATCCAATATCTAGTAATCCAAAATCAGGTTATTCAATATCTACTAATCCAAAATCAAGTAATCCAAACACCAGTTACCCAAAGTCTAGTAATCCAAACACTGGTTATCCAAAGTTTAGTAATCCAAACACTGGTTATCCAAAGTTTAGTAATCCAAACACTGGTTATCCAAAGTTTAGTAATCCAAACACTGGTTTTCCAAAGTTTAGTAATCCAAACTTTATATTATCCAAACTCAGAAAACATGTGCCTGGTAACAATGGGGCACATGAACAGAGGACAAAGAAGACAGAGGGAGACTAATACACAAGGGTGGTGGTGATCATTGGTCACAGGTGAAACAAATCAGGGCAGAGCGAGCGATCAGAGAAACAGGAAGTAAAATTGTAAACGGGCACACAAGGTAAGGCCTTACAAAATAAAACAGGAAGTAAAGGGTTAAAAGTTCAAACAGATAAAGTTACACAATCTAACAGTAAATCAAGGAAATTACTTTAGGATTTCTTTGCAAGACATTATTTAAGATAAGGGATATCAAGCAATTATTAATACAGTACTTACAAATACAATACTTATTGCCATATTTTTTTGGTTTATGGATGCAGTGAGTCTCAAGGGTGTCGGCCTTGCTGTCAGTGGTTTATCATGCAGAATGCTAGCTCTACATTAAAAGTGAGAAAGCCAGGTCTGTATAAAACCCATTGCTGTTTGATGAACCATGCTGGTGATAACTCTGCTGGGAAGTGGAGAGACAGACAGATGATGAAGTAGAAAGACTGAATTAAAAGACGAGAGAGACAGTGATGGACAAGGACCGGTCTTGACTTTACTGTGATTCAGCCTCTGACCCTTGGAGAAATTATTTTTCTTCTCACTAGGTTATTAATGCCGCCTCACTTTTTTTTTAACCCTCCCTCCCTTGATTTTGATGCAGACATGTTTGTGTCCTTGTCTTTTTCTGATTGCTGGGACTCAGAATGTAATATTTAAAATATACTCTCTGTGCATGAGTTATTGCACCAAGCCTTTTATTTTAACTGCTGCCTCTTATTTGCTCACCAGGGTTGGTCGTTGTAATAAATTCACATATAGCTGCCAGGCTTGTCATATATTTTTTATCTTTGCTTTTAATTTCTTGCAGACGCCACCCCACCCCACATCCCCGCCCCCTTCTCTTCCTCCCTCACACACAAATCCATGCTCTTTTTCAAGTGTGCTCCTAACCTAGTCTGAGAATTGATCTTTAAACTGACACATAAAAAGATGCGTCTACTCTTCTCTTCTTCTCTATTCTCCGTCTCCCTTTTTTTATTTCCTCCGTTTTTTTTGTTTTTATTAGATCAAGTGCTCACAGTGACTAAAACGCTAATGCTTAATCACACCAGATCACAACAGCTGTTCCAGGAAGGTTTTCGTGTTGGAGGGTTGCCGTGGCGACAGCCCCACATGTCTCTTTCTCTCCGTGGTGATCTAACGCCACTCAAAGTGAGAATGACTCAGGAATGAGTTTGTGTCACTGCAAATGGCTCCGGCGGCTCATCGTTTTATGATGTGACTCAGTGAAGTCCACAGATGCAACGTTCCCATAAAAGACTGGTAATCTGCAAAACATAGACACTGTACCAGACGACACACAATTTAGAATTACTTAGCAACTTGATGCTTTTTGGTGTTGATGTCTATTATGCTTGACTTTTATTGTCCGACAAACCTTCAGTTCCCCCTGGCAGGTGTTTTTACTTGTTTCTCTTAATTAGACCCCATCTCACAACTGCGTGGGAGTGTACTAACTGGGGATGATCAATATCTCCATGACTCCCCTGTTAGTTTTGTTGCAAATGTCAACAGAGTATAATTGTATATAACTGGCCTTATTAGTGATTGCTGTACCAGAGGAGATTACACATGGTGTGTATGGGTGTGTGTGTGTGTATACAATTGTGTATTGTCATTAATTTAAATCATAAAGTTTATTTATTTGAAATAATATTCATCAAATAGGTCGCTAAAATCATAATATACTATGATATGTTTATGAGTATTTCTGTAAATGGGGTTTAGGTTTTCCCATATATGTGGAAAAAAGAGTAACATGTGACAGGCAGGAAAAGCACAGGTGCAACCAATAAACAGTCGCTCAGCTCCATTGAGGTGTGAAGGTTAAGCCACACAATAAGAGCTGTGTAATCACTACATGAAGTCATCGGATCGCTGTGCTGCTCGCACCACGCAACGTGTGGTCTTGTAATCGTGAATCTTTAAATCGTTGCAGTTTGCCCACGACATGACTCATCAGCAACAGGGGGGTGGGGGGGTCACGAATGACAAGATCTCTCACCGGGAGTAATCCCCCATGACGACGAGCCTGTCTCAGCTGCTTATCATGAAAACACACCATAGAGGTGACAGAGGAAATGCCGTTTTTAATAAAAATATACACTACACTGATAAAAACAAGGTGGTTACAACAGTACAAACTGTACAAGTCACCGACTGAACAGAAATCAGTAGGAATAAAGGAAAACAGAGTCAGATGACAAATCCAAATATTTATGTACAAAATGTATGTTCTTATACATTACTAAGGCCTGTTTGGTTTATGTACATTTCAGATGTTTTAAGACTGTCTAAGATAATGGGGTTATTTTTTTTTGGTTTAGTTTGTATTAGGTCTGTGTGACTTGACTGCAAGTTACGGCGGGAGGTGGTGGCGAAGTGGTTATTGAATCGGGCTTAGGACCAATAGGCTTTGGACCCGGAGGTCACCGGTTCGACTCCCAGCCCCGCCGAAGACTGGGTGATGCGCCACCATTCCCGACCTGAGCTACCATCAAGCTTGGGAACGTGATGGTTGAAATTGGAGAGGCGCCGCCATCTGCCCCCCATCCACCTTGGTAGTGGATGGGGGGCAGCCCACGGCTCCGCATGCTACTTGCTGTATAAAAATGTTGTGTGACCTAACTAAAATGCATGTAAGATGTATGTATGCAGTGACCTAATTTCCCAAATTTGGGATTAATAAAGAATGTTCTTCTTATTATTATTTATCACAGACGCAACATTATTGTTTCTCCAATAATAGTTTATAAAGGTAAATGTAATATTAAGGTCAACATTGCATCTCTCCCTCTCTCTGTTTATGTCCATGCTGTTATTGCTGTTCTAACGGTGCATGAAAGTGTTCCACGCACTCTGCTTTAATGAGTGTGCGTCTGTCTGTGTGCAGGTGCAGTATGAAGCCGTCGAGAGAGAGCAAATTGATTTGTATTTAAGCTGCAAGTGAGAGGGACAAAGAGATGAGATGAGTGACACATTAAAGGGGGAACTGTTCTGCGAGTATCTTTTGTCAAGTTGCACTATGATAGGTGACTCATCCATCCGCTGGTGCACAGGAAGTGTCCTCACTCGCATGGTAACCGATAATTATGGAAGACACATTTACAGCAACAATTCATTTGCGTGTCTGTGACGTTCACAGATGCTGTGCCCTTGTTACTGGTCAGCTGCAGTGGTCTGGACTCTGCCGGACACATTGCCGTTTATGACACCACTCTCCTCACACCAGGACAAATGCTGCCTGCATGTCAACACTGCGTCTCGGAACATGAGCCACCCGTTGCACAGTTATCGCACCTCAGATGATCGGTTGCGCAGCACATCCTGTCATGCGTAACATTAGTGTGGGGGATCGCAAGGGCTTCTGGGTATTTAACAACTGTCACTGCTGACCCTACGTGACCATGTTTTCTTTTATATCATTCTCTAGAAATTGTGTTCATTTGAAATTGACATTCGGATTCCTGAACCTATACTCATCTGCACCTACACTGAAGAAACATTATCTGATTGGGTCTAGAGTTGAAATAAATGGTCAGTCAATAAAAGATTGGATTCATTCTGGATGAAAACTGTCAGATAAATGGAAGAACAGTTCTGCATATGAGTAATCCTCGTCTCTTCCCAGCCCTCATCCCTCATCCCTCACTCTCCCTGTCTCTCTGTGTTATCTGGGTTGGAGTCAGTGGGATATTTGGCTGGCAGACTGGCCAACAGATGCTGATTTGTTAACCCTGAGAAGACACAGCGAGACTCCTGAACGCTGTCCCATTCCCCGCCATATTCTCCTCCACCGGCCCACTTTGTGTTGGTGTGGATGTACCGCAGATCAGAGTGGAAGGAAATCAAGTGACTAAATCTTTCTTTCAGGTCCATCTGCCAGGCAGAGGCGAGCGGCAACTGGACTGTGTTCACACTTGACAAACTGCTGACTAATCCAGGCCAATTACAAGACAAGCACATTAAGGCTTGGGGACAGAGATAGAAGTCCAATCCCTCATTTGTGTAACCGTGTGCGTTTAATGAACAATGCCATTATCATCAGCACCGTCGATCGCACAATGAAAACCCATTTGGCAGAAGTGCGCAGTCGACTTTAAGGGAGTGCGTAGCACCTCTCACGATGGCACAAACAGATTCATTATTTGAATTGTAATTTTCCCCCCATCAGCACAATTAATGAATCAGACTTTTCATTGTCACAGCTCAGTGGGACCGAACAGGTCTGGTTATTAAAAAGTCATCGCTGCTTCGTTCTGTGATTTCAGGCAAAGGACTAAATTAGATTGGTGGTGTACCTTCAACATCACCAATCTGATTGCCCTCAACTGGTAGGAATAATCAAAGTTCCTGTTAATGAACTTTCAGGTGAAAGTTAATATCAAGAACATCAGTAGCGATGTTCTTTTCTTAATAACAAACCCTCCTTTCAATGAAACCTTTTATTAAGTTGTTTTTAAATTTGAAATCCTGTCTCTCATTAGCTGCTAAAACTGTGACCGGGACCTAATTACCTTCTGTCTATTTTTGTCTATCCAAATTATAACGACAGCAGCTCACTCATGTTGATATCGTCACAGTTAATGCTGAGTGACGTCTGTACCATCTCAAAAAAAAACCATCAGTGATTAACATACTTATTCATACATTTCATGAGCAATAATAACACTCATCACATCGGCGCTGTCGACAGGAAATAAAGCAGCATAACAGTGGTTTGAAATGATCCTTGGGAAATGACGCGGCAGATGAGGCATTGTCCTCGTCCTGCGATGATGGTTCGCCTCTAGATCAGGAGGTGACTGTGAGCGGTGGATTTCACTTCCTTTCAGCATTAATCAGCTGAAAAGGGGGGGGTTTGTTTTTACATCCTCTCTGTGCAGCACTGATTTTGCTTCGTGTCTTCCTGGAAAAAAAAAAACATAGGCTCCCATAAATATTGCAGTTGGGAAAGAAGAGAAAGGGGGAGTTTTCCTGTTTATCCATTGTCTGCTTCTTCCCTTTTTCTCCTTGTGTCCATCAAAACTCTGAGGGACACAAAAGAACTTTTTCTAATCCTGGAGGAGAAAATTAATCAATCAGCCAATTACAGTGTTCTAGCTATACGAGCTATATTTTAGTTAGAATTAGTTCTGAATCCAATTCTGCACAGTCAAGACAGAAAGGTTCTCCGTAATTAAACTCTTTTTTGTCCTTTAGTTTTTTCAAACCTTTTAAAAATCCAAGTTTGCTGTCATCATGTGCTGTCTTGCACCCATGTCACATGGACTATATCCATCCAGTCACTCTTCTATATTATGAAACAAAAACAGTGGTTGTCAAGGTGAGGAAAGCCAACCAAGGCATGAAATTCATATCACATTCATATGCAGGCATCTGAAACATTAATGTTTTTTTAATACCTCAACAATAGTAGTAGTAGTAGTAGCTCATGCAGTGGCAGTGAACAGCTCCTGAATACTAACTTGACATTAGAATACTGATGTAAATTAATATTCATATGATTCACAAGTGTGTGTGTGCGTGTGTGTGTGTGTGTGTGTGTGTGTACGTGTGTGTGTGCAGGCATATGCAGGTTGTGTGGAGGTGTGACCTCTGCATAATTCAGTCGAACCTCTGATTCTCCTATACCCCCCCCCACCCCTCTCTCTTATCCTCACATAACCCTCCCAGTTTAAAATGTTACCCTCTCTCTCTCTCTCTCTCTCTCTCTCTCTCTCTCTCTCTCTCTCTCTCTCTCTTTCCATCTCTCTCATCATCTGTATCTGTGTTTCTAAAGATCTTTCACTTTAACCTTCAAGGGATTGTGCCATATCTGCACCGTTCATGAGCTCTGATCAGCTTGTGTGCAATGGTTGCCCTTCATTTTCGAGATGGGCTCATTATATCCTGCGCACACACCCGCGCACGCGCGCACATACACGCAGCGTGCTTACGCCAAATTATTTGATCGCTGGATTTTTCAATTATGCATAAATGCAACTTTGAGGCATTAATTAAATAAATGTGATGGCTCCTTCATGGTGTTACCGGCCCTCGTTATCAAGGAATAAAGGGATGTTCAAAGGAATTAACATACGCTCTTATGACTCCACAGACTGAAAGCTTCATCAGTGCAGTCAGTAACAGCCTTAGCTTCCTTTCTGTGATGCTATCCACCTGCTATATGTCAGTGGACATAGTGCACACATAAACACACACACACACACACACACGGGATCCAACACCCCAAAACCCCCAATTAAAAACATAACACTTCTTGTGTTATGTTAGTCTAGGTAAAGCAGTGGCCTCAGATAACCTGCTTCTGTGGTTACCAACCAGTGTCTGTCTGGTGTTCCCCACAGCTCTGTCTGGTGACCCAAATATTCATCATACATTCTGCTACAGCAGAAAGTCCCTGATGAAGCAGCAGGTGAGACACTTCAACAAAGTACACTTTTTTTAATGCACCATTCCCGCTGTTGATACTTTTCCTAGTAGCAACTAATAAACAGTTTTCCTAAGTGTTTACCCATTACTCCCACTAACCTATTTTAACTGTGTGTTTATGAATGGGAGTAATGTAATATGAAGCCAGTGCGAGCCAGAAATCATCTGAGAGTAATCAGACAAAGAGAAAGCAGAGTTTTATTCACCTGGCTGCGTCCAGAGCAGCGGTAATGTCCTTATGAAACCACTGATTTACTGCAGGTGAATTACAGTCTGTATTACGCTGTTCAGCCTGATCTGCCCAGTGGCTCTTGGTCTCTCTGTGCATGCGTGTGTGTGTAGTTTGACCATTTCGAGTTCTAGACCTATGGAGTGAGGGCATGCAGGGGAAGTGAGGACATGTTGGTGGTGCCTCACACGGCTTCATATGAGGTTGGAGTAAGGGAAAGCTTTATGTCAAAGACTGTCCTCAGATTGTATGTGTGTGTGTGTGTGTGTGTGTGTGTGTCTGTGTGTGTGTGTGTGTGTGCACCAGGGGAGCACGCTGCCAATTCTGCCATCAATATCTGTTCATCTAATAAATGCACAAACTCGCTAAATAAAATTGAGCCTCATTCACAGTCGCCAGCAAGGCCATATTGAAACCTATTGATTGCCCGTGCTTATGTTCGCCTGCAGCGGCGGCGGCGGCAGCCAAGGACCCGCTGACTGTGGGATGAGATGTGATCAGTGTGGCTGCCAAATGAGTGCAGCCACATCGGCCGCACCAGGCACAAGGCAACTCAGCAGAGTTTTCGGCGGCGCGCGCACTGGCTCTTAACCTTGGAGCTGTGTTCAACTTAGCAATGAATTATGCCCTTGGGAAGGGCAAGGGGGAGGGAGCGTGGCGGGTGGGATGGGAGGAGGTGTGGTGGAAAGAGACAAGGTGATAGAGATATACAGTGAAAGGCACAGGCGGGGTGTGCATTCAAAGAGCTGCAGAGACTATGGGAAGGTTGTATAGGAGGATGTGTGCGTGCGTGTGTGTGTGTGCGTGTGTGTGTGTGTGGGGAGGAGGAGCAGGAGGAGGATAGGATGCCAGAAAGGTCACGAGGCAAAAATGATGAAGTCATCTGGATTAGATTTTCTGTGGCTGCAGCCTGGATGAAAGCTGGCTGCCGGCCAGAGAGGTGAGCTGCCCGTACCTGTGGCCAGAGCCGCTCCGGCATTAGCAGCTCATCACTTTCTCTGCATCCACGCAGAATTTTAATCAATATCTCGTCTTCTCGGAATTTATACGGCTTCTTAAAAAGGCCCTCTCGCCGCAGCTTGGGCAACACGCTTGCTGAGATATCGCGGAGGGAATAAATTCAGCGTGGCGTTTTGATATGTTGGTAATTTTATTACCTATGAAGACCTGATAAACCACCAGGAAGTATCACATTATACATTTAGAGAAAGAGCCACATCAGCGGCTTTGAAACACACGTCTCAAAGGCCAGTATTTATGTTTGGCATTATTACTGCAACAGCCATTAAATGTGTTTGCACTCTGTAATGATTGCTCCATATAGTCGCTTTTATTAATAGTGGCATGCGCTGTCATTTCCATACTGGAAACAGAGAGATGGGGGGGGGAGATATCGCTGTCACATCCTCACTATTAACTCTTGTCATGTATTTTGAAAACTAAAAAGCTTTATTAAGTTACCGGTGATGCAAATGGGGCAGTCGTTCAAATTAAAAGTATTTAACTGGGGGCTTTTATTGTGAAGCAGCCACAGGAAATGTCACTGCGGTTCACACAGTGATCCATCCATTATCAAACAAGCATCAAGGAAATGAGCCATTGTTGTTGCTGCTGCACATGTGTTTACTACAGCACAGTAACTGTAGGTGTCAGACATTGCATAAAATATTATGAATTACAACTTTATTTGAATTCTGGCCTTTAACAACCCCCCCCACCTCGCATTACCATCTGGCAGTGTCTCACATGCTCACAGAGCCACTTTGTAAAAATCCAATAATGATTGTTCCCAAAAAGTTTGGGGACCGTGGTTTCCCCAAGGGCCCTGCAACTGCTCTCCCTACCGGCCCCTGCGACTGCTGAACTACTGATGCAACAAATAGGCAATCCACTCCCTGTGGCCCAGGCCGACTCTAACTCAGTCCCCTCTGCTCTGCAGCGAAGGCCTTTCCCCTGCATATTAAAGTAGTCTAACCATTTCTGTTCTGTTCTGCAGGTAGGAAACAAACACCTCATGTTTACAGTCAACACAAAACTGGCTAACCTTGGAAACCGGCCTCACTGTGAGCAAAAAAGTGAAAATCTCAAATCAAATCCTTGGCCCTTGCTTTGTGGCAGGCTTCCCTTGTTCACTGGTTATCACGACCGCCTGTCAGAGACGAGTGAAACGGAGGTTTAACGGTGGAAATATCCCCAGACACCTGAAACGTCAGCCTCAGGTTCAGTTTTGCAGACAAACTATTTTGTCTCCCACCCTGATTCATTGTCAACAACAAGGGAAAACAGATTACACGTGTGACAGAAGCCTCAAGAAACAACAACGTGATGAGGAAAGAAGGCGCAGTGCTGAGGAGCAAGTGGCCCTATGTGGCCCCGGGAATATATAGAGTAGTGATGACTAATGGGGAGCAGGTGTGCAGCAGGTGACACATGAGGAGACGAGCGGAGACAGGAAACACTGAAACCCTCATTCAGCTATTTGCACCAACACACTCATGCCACATCACATTTGTCCAAAAAAAAAAAAGCATATGTTTAGGTTTATTTATATATTAAAGAATGAGTTTGACATTTCTTGGGTACATTATGTGCTTTGTTGCTGGGAGACAAATGAGAAAATGGGTCAGTGTGATTTCAAACTTCTCATGGAAGTCCACATAAGGTCAATACATTTATTTTATCCAAAGGTCCATTTAGCTGTTTTAACCAAATATAAACTAGATGTTGGTTATAAGAGCTGATGCAGCAAATACGCAGCTTCTCTCCACGTATTTCTAAAGAGGGAGGACAATCAGCCTCTGCTTAATCGCCCATTAACCACTCACCAGGACAAACTCTGAGTGCGCGACGCTTTCATCAGTGAGATCGTTTGGGAAAATCAGCGCAGCCGAAACCTTAAGTGCAAACTCAGAATAAGACAGAAAAAAATATTACATTTTCAGCTCTTCGCATTTCTAAGAGCTCTTTGCAGGCCTGTGCGTCATTGCTGAAAATATCACGACGGGTAAGTCAAAGTCAAAGCCCCCAATTACCTTGCAACCAATCACACAGCATCCAGATTAGATTTCATTTTCAAATGTATTTATTTATTTTCAACACCAGATATTTGATATTGATAAGGAAGGAGTGCTGTCATAGAAACTGAATGGGGCGCAGGTGTCGTTCGAGGGAACAGGTTGTCCAAATTGTCCATATCTAGACATAGCTGTACTTAGACAGGGAGAGATAAGTATTTAGCTTCATGTCGTTGCCCTGACTCAAAGAAGAAAAAAATGGCCGCGTGCATTATTCATGACAACACCGCACTCGTTTATTTGCTGCTCTGTGTGTCGAGAAGGTGAAATGTGAAATAGGGGCAGCGTGGAAATGCTTTCCACATGGAGGCCACTCTATCATGCTGTCGCGAGCCTCTATTACAGCGACTGAATGGGATTTGTGCACGTATAAATCACGACGCTAATATGACTGTAGCAAGGTGGCAGACCACAGGCCCGTTCAGCTAACTACCGCGCACACAGACAAAACACACACACAGAACCGACACCCTTCCCCCGTCCCATAGTCCAGTTGTACTGACCTGAAACGCAGAAAGCAATTTCAGTCGGGAGTACAAGCATTATTACAGCTCCTGATGGAAATGAATGGTGGGGTGAAGAACTCGACAGGGTAATGTCTCACATTCCTCGTGCCGCTTTCTGGGTCAGGTGTTACCTATGATTCTGTGGCATGGAAGCATATGCACATGAAAGGCAACCACACACACACACACACACTCGGGAGCCATAGATGCATACAAATATTGGAGGCCACTCGGTTGGCACCGTGTGGGTCGCCTAAATTCATTACTGGCTTATAATAAGGCTGCTGGCAAGTACAACTTGTTGGCAGCGTCTTTCTTCCTCATCATATTATATAGGAATATGATATAGACTCAGAATTAATTCACTACCACTGTCAGAAAAGGGGCAATATGTTTTACGGGCCTTTAGAGAACGCTATTCCAGAGATATCTAATATTTTCTGTGAAATCTGCCGTTATCAATCAGCAAAGGGACAATAAACACAGACTTGTCTTGCTCAACATCGAAATAATACTCGCCAGTCCGCACAGGGCGCTTTGACATTGGGAGTCCTCGGAACACCCTTGTGTCCAAAAGAGCGTCCAGTCAGAAATTAATTACAGTCCTGCCCTGGCCGCACCGCCACTGAGTGCAGGACGGTTTAATTAGCACAGCGAGAGCCTAAGTTATTCAGTCAGTTAATTTTCTGTAATGCAGCGGCGGCCAATATATGCGCGCACAGTTCATCCAAGTGAAGTGCACCTACGCAGGCGGGCTTGTGCACATGTGCAAATACACACATATATGGCTATACACATGTGCACTAGACACATGAATATTCCTATGATGTACACATAAAGTATGGCGATGACAAAAACAAGAATCATCAGATTGATCATTTGCTGCTATGTTTACGGCTTAAAATGGCTTTCATTGCCGGCGTGAGTCGTCCAGTCCCTTTCCCCCGGCTCTGAGACAATCAATAGAAAGATTTTTCAAAGTGGATAGCAAAGAATCCAGAGGACCCCTGGGTAATAAAAGTCAGTCCCGCGGTGTCGTAACTTCAATCTCACCGCCCCTGGTAAACATCATAGATGAGTAAATAAAGAAAATGTGCAGCCACTTCCCTGTGCAGGTCAGGCCTTCCATTAATCCTCCTCTGGTTATAAACGAGAAACTACAAAAGGACGTCAGCGCTAACTCGGTCGACGTATAACGCGCGGCGTAGGTAACAGATATGCATCTTATCGATACGAGCTGATGGGAGTTGCGGAAAAAACTGCCACAATATTAGAAACATAAACTCTGGCCGTGTGTCATGTGAGGTCGACTTTATTGTCATTTTCCCTTCAGGCGAGCTTATTGTCCTTCACATAAAAAAGAAATACAGACCACTGTGCGATAAGAAAGGAAGTGCGCCGAGATATTTGTCTCCGTCCGTAACTTTTTGTATTCCATTCACTTGTTCATGTGGATGAGACGCTGCAGCAACATCTCAGCTGTTTACGCCATTCTGTCATGTTTGATTTCAGAAATTGCTTCCTGATTTGCATTATTATCGGATGTGTGGAATTGTAGCGTGACAGCTGTAAACAAGTACGCACAGTGTTGTATTAAACATGGTATTTCATATGGAGAAGTGTAAATAGCATATTGCATCCTCAGCAGACATAAAGTTTCCCGCAATGATGGCCTGTTATCGATAGGACACGTGAAGGCCAGTCTAGCGTAAAATCGCCGATGCACAAATGAGTCCGCATCATGGTGCACCCATTTCCATTTTCTGTTTCGGTCGATTTATTGAATATGCATCAGGTCATAATTTCCAGTACACCCCCGGCCCAGGCGCAGGTAATTAAACTAAATATGATCAACGGCTGGGTGTAAAAACAGCTCAACCTGAAACAGTGGCTCGGCAACGCGAGGCTGAAGCAGCGGTTATGGGGCCGGCAGCAGATTAATGCTCAGGTAAGGTCATCAAAGAGACCCATCAAATAAAAATAATAAATAATAACCTGTTCACATGAACAGTTTAGACCTGTCCTTGAAGGCATCGTTAATCGCACAGCCAACCGATGTGGAGTTTGTCTCTTCCTGTTTGTTTTGAACAGGAAACGATCACAGTCATACAGGCGTTATTAGCATAGCACGTTTCATCAATTGCAATGAGGCCTTCAGGTACTGAGACGGGCTGACTGATTTGAATGCTTTCACTCCTCATGAGCAGTGGGACGAATCATCCAAAAGATGCGTCTGTTTGAATTCGCATCTGGGATGCAACATCCTAACACCCCTGTAGTGTTATTTAACAACAGAGAGTCTTTAACGTTTTCATTCAAGGACAATTAGAGGGTTTCAGTTTGGATTTGAATGATGCTGCAGTTGCATGTAATGTCTCACCAAGCAAGTGGGCGTTTCCATGTTCCTATATGATTCACCCAAACACCACTCATATTCCCGTATACAAACCTGGGCTTCCAGCTGTGATGGTGGCGCAGCTGTGATGCTTAAGACTCTTTAATGAGAGGATGATTGCAGTTCATTCCTTCCCTGTATAAATCATGGCCTCATCATATACAAACATTGTACACATGCATGAAAGTGTTTAAGTCATTAACACATAGGATAACCCAACAGCCGAAACCACACTGTGGTTCCTCTCTGTCTCCTTGTTTCCCTCCTCCTTCTCCTCCTCCTCTCTCCCTCGCTGCTCGACATTTTCTAATCCCCCCTCTCTTGTCGTCTCCTGCTCCCTCTCAGTGAGCTCCAGCCAAAAACAGACAAGTCTGGAGGGTTCCCACGTTGCACGCACATGCGCTGGATGGTCAGCGCCCCTCAATGGGATTGTATGTTTCTTTCAATATGAAAGTATTTTCTCGTTCCTCAACTCATGCTCTTTGTTTATCCTCTGTCTAAATTAGGCTTTTCCATGCCGTTGCCCAGCAGTACCGCAGTAAACCCGTCTGTGTGGCCGGACAATAAATATTTCTGTGTACTGCTGCAAAAAATATGCTGTTTGCATGAGGCAATATATCAGAGCGACCCCCGATACGCTGTATCTCTCTCCATCATTCATTCTTTATTGTTTTTACCTTCTTTTCACTGCCTCCCTGTGATTTTCTCACACTGCCCCCCCCGGCCGCCACACATAAAGGTGAAAGCCATACAAACTGTCTTTTCTTTTAGCCGGTACTTATCCGGTCATCGCTCCTCCCATTCCTCATCCTGACCGGACCCCTGCTTCTCCTAACTTCACTCGGAGCCAGCTGTGAGGCTGCAATCAAATGAGCTCCTGCCAGAGCCCCCCCTGACATTACACAAACACACCTATACACACAGAGAGAAAGGGAAACTGAGGGACAAGCCGATATGTAAAGAGGACCCAGGAGCAGAGACTCGTTTCAACGTCTTTATTAAGTTGAACCTCTTTTTTCAGAGTGCCTAAAAAAAACTCACTCTTACAGAGGTAAATCAACTTACGTACTGCGATTGCAAAGACTATGGCTTGGAAACAGAATGCTTGTGATATCAGGTCCATGGACAAATACACACTGGCACAAGACAAAGGGAAACGCAGACTATTTAACAACTGAAGGTGAGGGGAACAGGTGGAAACAATCAAGGCGGTGATGACAATCAGACCAAGGGGAAACACCTGAAGGGAAGTGGGAAGTGACCTAACGTGAGGAGAGTAGGGTTTCACAATAAAACAGGAAATCATAATACAACACCGACAAGACATGACAATAATAAAGCCATGGCCAAAACTGTGCATAACATAGGTACTTATTTGCCTTTCGCCCATTACAAATAAGGATTTTCTTCTTTTTTTTATACTGTCATTATTTATGGTAGAGATTCACCTGGGATCTGCTCTGGGGGAAAGGTCATGGTATAAAGGCTGATTGTCTCGTCTGCTGACTGGATATGATGTGAATGCTGCACACACGCACACATACACCAGAGGGGGCCTACAAGACAAGGGGATGCCTCTGAGTCCAGAAGTAAACACAACCCATGATAAACATGCAGGAGAGCAAGAGACCTCTTGTTAATCTCTCATCTCGGGAAGCAGCCATCACTTAATCCCCTGTCAGCGCGGCCCATCCCGGTGCCCGCGCCCCACTTAAAGCCAGACAACGTCTTGTTCCAGGCAGTAAACAGGTACGGCTCCAGTCAGTGTGTGCTGCGTTGTTGTGTCACGGTTGAGAAGACCCCTAGTGTGGCTCCATAACCCACTTACAGGCGGAGTGGAGATTGGAGGAGCAGGCTTAGGTGAGTCACACGTCAGCTCTGCATTAAGGGGAGAGAGGATTTCGAGGCAGGATGGGAAACAGGCACAGGAAGCTGGACTCATTTACTGTCTGTCTTCATATTGTGTTCAATTCAAGTTTTAATAAAGGAGACGGTTATTAAAGGACAGGTTCATGTGGTGGAGAACATTTTCCTTCTGCTGCTAATTTCAGTTTTGTTAATTCATTGATTAATTACGGTAAAGGAAGAAATTGAAGTTTGGTATATTGTATTTATCTTGTGTGCAAAAAAAAAAAGGAAAGATTCAGGCTGACCTTTTCTCTCTGTCTCTTAATGCAAAGCTAAGCTTTACCCTCTGTTTACTGTATTGGTAAGAGAGTGGTATCAACCCTCACTTTGAGCTCTGTCGGCAAAAACGTGTTTGTAACTTTAATACCTCAAAAACTTTTAATTTATTCTCCAAAACAGGAAAATGTAATGGTTAAATGGGAGCAAATCACACAATCGCACACTGGTACGTGACGCGAATACAGGTACATCTTGTACCATCCAAACCAAGCTCCCTTGATGACGCCGCAGGATATTTCCCTCTGCTTCCAGCGACTGTGGAATATGCCTGAGCTCCCAGATGTGAGATCCGAATAGGAAACTCATCCGTTTCACAAGCCTGGCTCAGCCCGTCCCCATCCCATCTCAGCCCAACTGTGACAACAAAGCTAATTACCAAACCTCCTATCCCACGGCACTGACAGTCTCGTTAGCCTCCAATTTACACTTTTAATTGAATCAAGTGTATCAGCATCATCTGGCTCATGCTAACTATATTTGGCAGCTTACAGGGGCCAATAGCTTCGGAGCTTGATTGAGGCTGAGTTCAAAATCAGCAATCCATACTGATGAGCCACCTGGAAAAATGTCCATCTACACCTCCACATCTGTATATTATCTCATCTTATAGGGCCTTTCATTTCTGGCATGTTAGAGATTTTGGATTTTGTGTTACATGCTGTTATATCCAGCGTTAACTTGACTTTTCTCATCCAGATCTGATGTGTGGGCTAAATGGGGCCAAATTGACAAAACTCACTTTGTTTCATTATCTGACCATAATTTGGCCGTTAATGCCTTGATTAGAAAGCCTGCGTACAAGACCTGCATACCATCACCCCTCCATCTACAGCATCTCATAAATCCTTGCGCAGAGCTGTGCATGATTTGCGTCTGCCCTGAAATTGAAAATCTATATATCTTAGCTAATATCCCGATCATCCACTGTCAAAGGGGACTGGAATTTTTTTTCATATAGTTCTTTTCTCCATACTGGTACTATTTACAATTTCATCTAATATTCCACAAATTATTCCTTAAATTTTTAGTTTTCAACGTCCCAACAGGAAATTAATCATGCGTGCGGTGTCTGATGCAAACCGACGCGTCCATATGGCTTTGAAAGAAAGTGCGGCGTGCTAAAGAGCAGATTGAGAGCAGGGAGATTCTGGCAGCCACTTCCCAATGATTGCCTGCACAGTGGGGAGTGTCGCACGGTTAAACAGCCACTAAATGCATCCGCAGCCCTTGTAATTTGAGATAATGGCTTTGACATTTCAATGTCGGACCCACCGCAAGACGCAGCGAGCGGGCCTCCTGAAAGATGGGAAGGCAAAAAAAAAAAAAAAAAAATTGGAACAGGGATGCAGCTGAATCCGTGAACTCTCATCCCATTACTCCTCTCCTCCTGGAGAAAAGGGGGTGACTTCAGGATATATGTAAATGTATTGCTCCAGTACATTTCACTGAAAACGGATGTCTACTGGCTGTCACTTAGCCGTGGGACATGATGGAGGATGTCTGTGTTAGAAAAAAAAACTCATTTTCCCTTTCACATCAAACGGAGTAAATTATTACAGACCATTTCTTCCCCGCAGGGTTCAAACGCCCCTTCCGATAATAATGAATAGAAAATGGTTGAACACAAATCAATTGGCTCAAAACACTGGAGAAACTAAAACTATTATTTTCTTTAAAGTGTAATATTGTCATCCACCCCCACTGGGCCTTCAGAGGGACTGGAGGAAACAATAATAGAAAAACAGTTGTTGCATTTGCTTTGCCAGATCCTGTGCTAAGATGCAACTTGGCAACGCTAAAAGCATATTTATTTCCCTAAACAAACTGCAGGCAAGCATCAGGCACATCACTGGCTGTATTAGAAGGTAATGCCCCATGACAGGCTGTAATTACCCACAGACTAGAGACTCAGCCGAGGAGAAACAGGAACAGTGTGTGTGTGTGTGCGTGTGTGGTTGCATCTACCAGTGGATCTGTGTGTGAGGGCTCTGACTCAGCACATCTCCTCGGCCCTCAGAGGCAACCGGCTCTTTTATTACCTAATCCAGTTTAGGAGATGAATCCGGACCGTAATCTAATATTCCCATTAATGATTCCCCCCATATACAGTACATGAATCTCCGACATTAGCTGCAACCACAGCTTGCAATGAAAAGAGCACATGCACAAGACGGCATTTATACTTGTCTCCTTTTCACTAATTGCCACAGTGAATATTGCTGGTGTGATATTTACACAGCCACAGCACAGTTCAGTTCAAAGTGTTGAAACGGTTGCTCCGCTTCACGCCATTTATACCCCCCCCCCTCGTAAAACATTGCTTCAATTGCGACTTTCGTCTTTCCAGTGTCTCCGCGTACATCCATCTAATTCTAACCGTATCCCTCAGGTATGAGACGCCATGGTCTCTGACCTGTAACACGTGTCCAGCTCAGGCACTGGGAGTAACACCAGTGAAAGATCAGCGATCGAATCCCTCAGAGATACTGTCTCATGTATCGTTTCACTCCCCCCCAACACTCATTTTGCTCCGGCTCACACTGCTAATATTTACCAGTCAAGAGAGCAGGGTCTGTGTTTTCTCAGTGACCGTAAAGCCATCCATGCTGAATGAAGCTGGACAGCGTCTTACTCCCACTTCCCTATTCCCAACTCTTTCCTTGTCTCTCATGTTATTCCAGATGAATCAAACTTTTCTTTTCATTAAATTGTCACACAACTACATCACACGCTGAACAGTTTTGCTCTGTAATACTAGTTTAATTTTGACATTTTAAGCAGAGGTATGGAAATAACATATGGAAAATACCACTCGACCCCTTTGAAAACAACACGAGTTAAGGCTTTAATCCACTCCAGAGTTTTCACTGTGTGGGGGAGAGATGAAACGTAACAAATACGGGAACTTACAGCAAATCAACATGTTTTTTTTAGGTCAGTTGCTCTGCATGACAAGACACTGTTTCACAACATGGCAGGGACAACTTCCTCAAGATTATTTCATTTGTGTAAGCAAATGAGACAAGGCACAATCTCGGGCCACTGCCTGTGAAGACATATTGTTATACAGCCAACTCTATCTTTGTTGGGTGCAGAAACACATACAGTAAAAAGCTGGGATAAGAAAAGTCTGGCACACAGCGAGAGCGGCAGGTTGGCGTCGTGGTTTGACTCACAGCAGGCATCTTATGCATCCTGGTGAAAGACACAGAGCCCATCTCCCAGCTTACACAGTTCAGGTAAAGACTGTCGGCTAAATATCTGAATATAAATAAAAAAGCAGGTATGGATATACAGTACATACATACACATATTTTAAAAAACCTAAGGCAACAACTTTAAAGTTGCATCCATCTTTAAGGCCTCAGAAGGCAAAATATTATTGAAAAAAAATTGCATTTTGTTAAAAAAAAAACAAAGATAACTAATCATACTATAATGGCAAAATCTTGCAGAAACATTTTAAGCCCATACTATATTGAGAGTTCATAATAATATTCTTGAGCTTTCCATATGTGACATTTGCAAGGTAATTTAATTTGGCTTCCCACTGCCTGGTTTAATATATGATATTGCTATCTCATTTGTTCATTGTTAAATTCTGCATCATATCGAGTAGATATGGTGCACATGTACAGTTATAAAGAGTTGGAAAATCACAAGCCTAATCTTTCAGCTCCTGGGGTCAAAGATTGCGTTGATAAGTGCATTTGACCGTTTTTCCTTATTATGTAAACACCTTGTACCAACACACCCCAACAGTTACAACCAAAACTCCCAAAGTCCAAATGAACAATGCAGCTATGTTACCTATGAATGCACCAGTTTAATGCCCTGTCCAGTGTCCAGAACAGGGGGTGGGAACCATGCTAGTTTACACCTCCTGAAGCAGCGCAGACAAACGCTACATAACCAGAACAAGTTCAGACCGCAGCACCAGTTGGACAGGTGCACCATGGGATATGTCGCCTTGGGAAAGTGGGTCTTCCAATGCTTGGCGACGTCGCTTCCTGTGGGCAGGTGAAGTGTGTAGTCGCTCCAGCGTTTGGACACGCCGTAGATGGCTGTCACAGTCCTCCCTCTGTCAGACCACTGGGTGTCGCTGTCTGGGTTGCAGTTGAACTCCACCCACTCTGAAGTAAAGTCGCCTAAAAAGGGGCCGTCTCCAGCCTCTGGATCCACCCTGGTGACAAACTCAGACCCCTGCACAGCGACGTAGATGCCGTCCAACCTGCGCACCTCCTTCACCCAGGGGAGGGAGTTCTCCGTGTCCAGGACGAGGATGAGACGGGAACAGTGGCCGGCATTCTTCTCCTTCCACAACTCCAGTAACTGGGACAGGTGAAGACTCTCACCTCCTGCAGATGGTAATGAAGGATACATCACTGTTCATGTAAATAAGCATGTGTTTTTACTCAGACCAGAGTGATATATGTTTTATCAAAGCCAAACACTGGTGGTGGTTATGGAGCCACGACTGGTCCCATGTCTTTTTCAAGGACAATTCAACAAGACACATGACTGCTGATG
Organism: Trinectes maculatus; assembly: GCA_016785345.1. Classification (NCBI taxonomy): domain Eukaryota; kingdom Metazoa; phylum Chordata; class Actinopteri; order Pleuronectiformes; family Achiridae; genus Trinectes; species Trinectes maculatus. Next base: position 1,548,490 of record JAFBJQ010000387.1, on the reverse strand, counting down.
GACAAAGTGGCTTTGCGGGGATCAAACCTGTCAACTGTCTCTGTCAGGTGTGTCTGTCTAGCAGCTGTCAGCACAACCGCACATAACCATGCTGTTTTCCAGATGGCTGTTCCAAAGCAAAAAGATCAGAGCGGTGCTAGCTCATCAACAGATCTATGTACAGATTTTTTATCGCCTCAATATCCACGTTTATAAATCTACCATAGAATATAGAGACAAAGTTGTGTTCCTGTATCTACTGTGGTCTAAACAACCTGAACCCTGTATAATTTAGCACTGGACAGCGCAAAGGCTTAATGACTGTAGGCATCAGAAATATGACTTGAAAACAGGGACAGTTCCCAATTTGGAGATCTGCCAAAACAACCCGGCTCTTTTCACAAAACGTGTCCTTGTAAGACACGACACAGGAAACTGATTATCTTTTCAGTGGGGATTTTTTTGTTCCTGTTTGCAGCAGCACACAGAGATAATGTGTCAAGTCATCTCCGAACAGAGGCGCTGCAGCTGACATGGTGTTAACCTGCTGTGATTCTCATTTGTGTTGAGGGAGGACGTGTGTCACATCAGACCATCAGACAACTTTCACTGAACTGACGCCACTGGAACCAAACTTCTGTCCCATGTCGCCCACGGCAGTTGTAACTCTTTAGGCTTCATAGTCTGATAAATCAAATCAGCCTGCGACTGACTGAGGAGAGAGAATGAGGAACTAATGGGTATTGGATCACAATGCGAACGTTTGCAGGGAAAATACTGACCTTATATCAGTGAACAAAACTGCTTCTGTAATAAATACTAGCTTTGGCTGAAATAAGCATGAATATCACTGGTATAAGTTTAAGCATCCCCAATTCATCATAAATTAATTCAGACATAAATTAATAGAATAACATATTTCCAGGGAGCTTTTAAAAATGGAAAAAAAAAAAACAGCAGCAATAGGAAAATAACATGGATGCGTGGGGCTCACCTGCCAAAGCCCATGACCCGGTGCCTTTGTGGGTGTGCCCACTATAGAAAATCAGGTAGGTGTCATGACGTGGCCCGTCCGCGGTCCGATGCTCCAGAAAGTCGCGCAGCTTGCTCTGCACGGTCTCCAGGGTAACACCACTGGTGGAGTAGTCGCAGCCAAAAGTCTGGACCATGTGTTGGGAAAAGAGGCGCTGCACGTTGTTCAGCATTGCTGTAGAGCGCTGGTTCAACTGCTGTACCTGCTCAGGTGGTAAGAGAGTGGGCTGGCCATCAGCACTGCAGCAAGGAGAAGAAGTGGGAGACAGAGAGGGAGGAGAGAATGTCAGAAAAAATCTCTCTCTTATCTACTCGGAGGGAGACACTAGTTAGACAGAGGTTGATGGTTTGACAACCAGGAGGCGGAGTAGCTGATTGCATCACCAGGGATGGAGGATGCAGCAGGAGCGGATGGGTAAAAAGGGGATGGGAGGGAGTAAAAGGGGTGAATAGCGACTGCAGAAAATGACATTAGCCTGGAGGTATGCGAGAGGAGACGAAAAAAAAAAAAGGAAAGTGAGAAAATGACAGGAAAAAAAGGAGTGGGCATCGAGAGGAGACCAGAGCAGAGTGACAAGAACTGAGAGTGGGATGTGAGGATGAGGATAGTTGAGGACATAGAGTGATTTTTAAGTGTGCGGAGATGCATGCGGCACAAAGCCTTGCCTGATAATGACAACACAAAGTGGGTTCATGCACACACACAAAGACACACACACCATGTCAAGGCTAGCAGCTGTTCAGTGGAGCTATACATTTTCTTTCTATCTCTGGACTTGGTGTCACTCATGGCCAAGCAGATAACAAAGTCATACTTCACTCTTATGGACATCTGCGTAACTCAGCCATCATGGCACACAACCCTCTAACCCCATTATCACCTTCAACCTCACCTCGACAAGGACAGCGACATGTTATGTATAGGTTTTCTGGGCTGTGCGTGCAGGTAAGCAGTTGCAGACGGCTAGAGCAGATGGTTTCTCAGTTGTGCGATGTAACACCGTTATTGATGTTGACAGCGTTGAGCTGCCTTTCTTATTTCGCATTACTTTCTGTTCTTTTGGCAGAATTACTTAACAGATGAGTTCATATGAATTCATACTTTCATCATAGTGGAAAGAGCTGCTCCAGAGACACTTGGTGAGAAAACGACAACCTCTGCACGGCTTGGCGAGCTCACTGTTCACCTAAACCCATCTAATCTTTCCCGATCTCACGTCGCCCAGGTGAGAGAATGCTTGTCGTTTGAGATTCAGACCACATCTTACCCTGTTACTCTCTCGTTCTTTCATCCTTTTAAAAAAATCCCTTTCTCCACAGATTTCTCAGAGCCCCACCCCTCCCTCTCCTCTTTCACAATTCCTCCCCTTCCTTTGCTCCGTCTGTCCCTTTCGGCGTTTTCCACCGCCCTTGTTGTTCTACTGTTTACAACCTCCATCCTCTCCTTGTGTTTGCTTCCCCTTGTGTCTCCCTCTCTGCTTTACCCTGGATGCCCCCGCCTCCTTTCTCACCCCTTATCTCTCTCATCTCCCTGTGGGGCTCTTGTCATTGTGAAAACATGATCTGCAGCCATCAAACAGCCGATTATACACTGCTGCATTCTCATTGTGCTCCCTACTCTCCCTATGGACACTGCATATACAGCTTTGCATACAGAGCATCCACTGCTCCCTACAGGACATGGGCTTGCATACCAATCACCTGGAGAGTTTGACAATACGCTCTCTTGCCCCATATATAAATGTATGTGTGTATGTGTGTGTATACACATACACATATATGCACATATACACATATATGTGCATATATGCATACACGCACACGCACACACGCACGCGCGCACACACACACACACACACACACACTCCAGGCAATCCAATCTTAAGAGGACCAACAAAATGCTAATGTATAACTGGCTCCTGCTGTTCAGGAGGAGAGGGAGAGATGTCTGCATCATCAGTACTAACTCGGCTATTTCATAAAACGCTTGGCCAACTGAGAGGGCACTGAGAGAGGCATCAACAGCAGCTAATGGCTACGTACTGCATCTGAACAACTTTGTATGCTATGGAGGGAGCACTGGAACGATCCCTTAAGGGCCCAGGCATTAGCGGCATGTTTATGCATAGTTATTGGCCTGTTTATCCAGTTGGTTTTGTCTTAACTGAGGAGGGAGTTGGAATGAGTGATCAAGACATTAACCAGAGAAAAAAACATCCTTTTACTCAGTTCAGCTTCTCAAATGTTTTTTTAAAAAAATCACTTCATACATTGTCAAAATACAATTTTGTATACGCATTTCTGTTGTTCTATTAATTGAACGATGAATGAGTTTGTGAAACAAAAATAATTATAGTCTCCAGTACCTGCAGTAAGCGGTAGGTATAACCAGGGCATAGCCGACACAGGTTCCCCCCAGGCAGCTGCCCAACTCGTGGAACAAGCCATGGGCCAGAGACTCCAAAGGCAACACCACCAGCAGGGCGCTGAGAAAGAGACCGTTGGTGGGCTGCAAAAAGCCAAAGAGTCAGAGTCACCACTTCCCAGCATGCAAAGAAGCAAATCAAAGCCAGTTAATTGGCGGTGACACTTTGCAAGACAGTTGTACAATGGGGCACTGTTATTATCGCAGGACATAACATGACAGGACCTAACATGAATGCAGTCACGCAGTGCATGACAAAAGACAAAATAAACATGCACCACATGCACATACACATTCAGATCATATAATTACTGTAGCATACTGTAGCAGAGTGGATTTTCTGGGTGGCTTTGAGGATGCACAAAACAGCTGTTGGAAATATATCTGCTTTTAGGTTTCTCTGTTTCAAATTAAGTTTACAGGATATATTGAACTTTTAACTGTTGAACTTTTATGAAGTCTGATTCCCCATAAATGTGTAAACTATATACTTGCCGAACACAGCATTAGCAGCAAGAACAACGTATAAAGGATGACATTCGTGTTTCTCACAGTTGGAGAACTGATTTGGGAGTTGGGGGGATTAATGTGAGCGGCACAACATTTCTGATAAGGGAAATGACTTCTATACAAATCCCCCCAAAATCACTATTGTTCCTTTCAGTCAATTCACACTTTCAGATTTCTATGCTGAAAGAAGATGTAATACATACACAATTTACACAGGTAATTTAATTCTGGCCATGAAACTTATTTGGTGGGTTTTCTATATAAATGGCCTTGATTATTTGCAGAGAGTTGAAGCAACACATTTACATATAATCGTAGTTTCACAATCCTGCAGTTTTGCTGAGACTGCATTGCACTGTGCTAATGCTGCAATTGTTTTGTTTGTATGTGTATATTTTACCATATTTCCACAAAACAACCTAGGAAGTTAGCATTAAAGGCCAAAAACAAGAGCTGAGAATTAACTTTTGCAAATGTGATTGCTGACAGCTCCTTCGTTTTCATCTGATACGGCTAAATAAGTTATTGCTGCAAGTAGATAGGGATATTAAGGCGCTAATTAAATTGGTTCCACATGAGAGGTGAAATGCCTTATCTTGGGGAGCAACTGCTAACGACACCACTACCACAAGCATTTCTCTGCAGTTTATAGCATTGGTTTATTGTGTGTTTACAGAGACCTTGTCATGAAACTAAAAAATGCTCAAGCTGTGTGTGGGGGGGTTGCATCTGGAGTCTAATTATGTGTTTCCTTATTATGCAAATACTGTGCTATGGCTATTCCGGGACTTTGACCTGCCCAGTGCATCCTGTATTTCCTTTATTTTCTCTTACCTGCCAGGACACAGCCGCCAGTATCACCGTCGACACAAGACAAAAGAACACCAGTCGTTCTGAAATGAGGCAGAAGTGTCGCGTGCCCCTGGAGGCCATGACTTGTTCCAAACTGCGGCTGCTAGAGCGCTGCACCCGCCAGGCTTTCTGACACTCAGTCAGCTTCGTGTGAAACCCCCAAACTGTGATCAGCAGAACTATGTGGCAGATGGACCAGAAAAGGCCAAAAAGGCAGAAGCCCGGAATAACCAGATACCACAGCTCCAAGTGGCCAAGCTATGTAAACATAAGGAAAGTGTCATTATACAGATTCAAAATCTGGCTCTTTTTATCATAATTAAAAATGTTGGACAGAAACATCAGAGTTTGAAGAGCTCCCGTTTCTTTGCTGAGTTACACAAACGCCTAATGAGTCACATAATGGAAATGTCAATATTCTCACATGACAATTTTTGCAAAATGCTGAGTGTACCTTTAAGGCTGCTAGGACAAAGAAGGCCAGCTCCATCAAACTCAGAGGCAGCAGGGACAGCCTCCTCCACACCTTCCCCAGAGAGAGCACGGGCATCCAACGGTCACTGGGCCCCAGCCCACTGAAATACACATCCAGCACAGGCTCACACAGTAGCCTGCCCAGATAGCAGCCTAAAGCATAAGGGTTAGCTGTGATGTGTAGGGCCTTGAAAAACACAAGTGAGGTAACCAAGGCAAAACAGACCAAGTTGGGCAAGGCCAGGAGGGATTTCATCCTCAGGTCCACAATGAGAGCCCCCAGGGCCACTACCAGAGCTATTATGGCCACTGACTTGTGAAGAAGCATGGTGGTGCTCGCAATGCCAAATCCAAGGAGCTCCAGAAGCTCCGCTGAGGTCAACAAAGTTGACTTGTAACGGACTGAGCTGCATACGCGCTCAGTTAGAGCCCATACTGTTTTCATAATTACACTTGCCAGGAGGAGATAGCTAGCGACCAGCTCTTTGACATCTGAATCCAAGGCAGGACTGTTGAGGAAGCACAAAAGACCAACCAGAAAGCCAAACCACAAATGGAACAAGCTAAGACTGGCCTTCTCCATGGCAAAGTAGTAATGAAGAATGCTGGCAATCCCCAGGACAAACAGGCCGAGGATGAAGATGACCAGAATCATCGGTTCACCCGTCACCTCCCAGCGCACATACATGCCAACGCATACCGCCACAAGGAGGGTAAAGCTGGACAGGTAACCAAGGCAACGCAGTGATGTAAACATGTCCACCTCCTTCGGTTCATTGACCGTCAGCTCCTCCTCATCCTCCTCATGAGCCATGGCTGCAGTGAAAAACAATTTCTCACAATACTGCTGAAGTCTCTGACAGTCAGTCTACTCCCATCACCGTCTTTAGACTGCTTGGCAATAGGAGGACTAGGCCTCGTGAAGTCATTGGGCAAAATCAACCCCTGTAAAAGAAAGATTACACGAAGTGTTATTAAAACTAGTAAATAGCCACTAGTCATTTCCAAACAATCCAAAAAACTGCAGACGTTATATACCTCGAAAGGCAAGATAATGTAACACTGTATATCATACTACGACATTTGTACTTATTAGTTTTTTTTTCATCAACATGAATTACTCCCGTTGGGATACAAGGAGTGTGAAAATGCTAATATGCTTGGCTAGACCAGGCAATAAAAATGAGTAAGTCATACAGAGATGAGCAGCAAAACAGTAAACAAAGTGTGTCTCCAAACCACGTATAACGTAAATAAGATGATGACTGCCGCCCAGCTCTCTGTTTCTGACGATGTGGCACTGGAGCCGGGAAGTTCTTACAGAAGCTAACTTACATAGCCTTCCTGCTAAGTTTTCCTCTACAAGGACTTCGTTCTCGCACATCGACGTTTTAATACTGTCTCCTCAACCATCAAAGTAGCAAGCAGCAGTCCTGCACAAATGTCAAAGTGAGCACAGAGAAGACATAACAGCAGGTAATGTCATTATTGGTAAAACGCTGCTTACATGTTGTCTGTTTAGATGACAGGAGCTGAGCTTCCGGGTTCCGAACTACGGCAACCTGCAAGTGTCAAAATGCATGTGGCGCCACTTTTTTCAGAGGAGGACAATCGACCTAATTACTAAGCGCATATATTGGAGTTGTGATTAATTTTATTAGTCACATCTGTGCTTTATAAAAAAAAGTATATGAAAAAAGATTTGTGAGAATGAAAATAAGACATACATGTCAGCCTGTGTCTAACATGCGTCATTGAAAATTAATCATTACTGTTTAGCGAGCAACATCTGCATTGTTTAGCTCTAATCTATCACAAGCTTTGTGGACCAAGATAAACCCACTGGCCTCGATGATAAGATGCCTATTTGCTGCGTTACTGAGGAGAAACCAGTTGAAAGGTTTATTTAAGAGTCTCTACTGATGCAATAAATGCAATGATGAGGGAAACATCATGAAGCAGGCGCCATTCCTGAGGGTATAGATCACAACTACCCAAAGTGTGCATGTGTGCATTTTTTATGCGTGTGTTTTTCCTAGTGTGTGTGAGTGTGTGTGTGTGTCTTTGTGTTTTTGTGTGTGTCTCTGAGTGAGCCACTTTGATCAGATGTTGACATAAGGCACAACTGGGAACAAACAGTGCTTTTGCCCCCTCGACTGCTTATGTACACAGCCCTCTTTTCATACTGTGTTTGTACAGTGTGGGGTAGTAAGACAATACATGGAACAGAGTAGGCTATTGTCTTTAGAATACAAAACTGTGTTCACGTAAATGAAAAACAAAGCTGAAGTAATCGAAAGTTTTTTTTTCTTAATACGTTACACGCTGAGCAATGATAGATAGATAGATAGATAGATAGATAGATAGATAGATAGATAGATAGATAGATAGATAGATAGATAGATAGATAGATAGATAGATAGATTTACTTTATTGATACCAAATTGGGAAATTACAGTGCAGAAATACATGAAAAATTAAATTTGGTAGCCTTGGTTCTGTTATCTTACCCTCTCCACACTTTGTTTATATCTGAGAGTAGCATGTAAACACTACAACATACAGTAATCTATTTGTCCTGAGTAATATTCCTTAAAATGTAATTCACCAGAAAAATGAATTCAAATCCATTTGAACTCAGGATCCAACACTGTTCACATTCACAAATAAAAGTACTCATATAAATTTAAAAAAACACATATTTTGTTCAGTTATGTTGCTAGTGTAAAGCAGAGAAATTAAATTTGGTAGCCTTGGTTCTGTTATCTTACCCTCTCCACACTTTGTTTATATCTGAGAGTAGCATGTAAACACTACAACATACAGTAATCTATTTGTCCTGAGTAATATTCCTTAAAATGTAATTCACCAGAAAAATGAATTCAAATCCATTTGAACTCAGGATCCAACACTGCTCACATTCACAAATAAAAGTACTCATATAAATTAAAAAAACACATATTTTGTTCAGTTATGTTGCTAGTGTAAAGCAGAGAAAGAGCAGGGGTGTTGTGCACAAGCAGGACAGGAATTTTATTGGATTTGTGTCAAAGCACTCTCGCTTTACATTACTGAAAGCACCGGATAGCTCAAATGTGATTCCCCGGTTCCAATAACAGAGCTATGCCGCTTTGCAGCTTCTGCACAACAACATCAGTTTCATCATATGAAAGGCTTTTCAGTTGTGGCTCGAGACGTCTGAACGCCTGCATTACTTTGATAGAAAACAAGGGCAGATTGATTGATCCTAATCCAATTCTTTTTCTAACACTGCAGCAGCAGAACCGCAGCACTGTGACTGTCGATCCCCAGGGAATATGGTTCTCCTGGTCCCAAGACTGCAACAAAATGTACTGCATTTGCTCAGGTGTAGTGGTTTGAACATGCATCAGCGGTTCCAACTTTATTCATAAAAGAGGACGTCTGTGTGTGTGTGTGTGTGTGTGTGTGTGTGTGTGTGTGTGTGTGTGCAGTCTGGAGGTATTGCAATAACAGAGGATCAGGTGTTTCTCTCTCTTCATGTTTTGATGAAGCACCACTTCACTGACTGAATAATCAAACCATACATGACAAGCACACACACACACACACACAACTGATGAACGCAACTCACGTCTCATCTTCATCTCTTCAACCAGAAACATACTCATGTGTACTTGTTAAAAATTTTCCAGAGCAGCCTACACCCCTCCTTGCCCTCCTTTGCTCGCCTCTTCATTGCCTCTCCTCTCAATTTGTCTTTCTCTCTCTCTCTCACTCGCACACACACACACACACACACACAGAGAGAGACAGCATCTCCTCTGCAGCCGTGGGGAGAAGGTCAGGTGGTTCCAAGGTGTGTCAGAGCCAAACATCCATGTTTGCAGGTCCCCCTGCAGCACATGTAAGGCTTTATTTACAGGTCCTGGGGCTGCGGTCCACTTCAGGACAGCAGCTGTGGAGAGATTTAGTGGGATCATTAAAGGGAGGGGAAAAGCTTTTACAGCATTATAGGAGATTCTGACAAACTGGACCTATGGCTCACTACATACACAGTGATCGTATATCAAAAAGTAAGAAAAACTGTAAAGAAATGCACACATAACACACAACCTAAAGTGACAGTGACAAATTAGACAAAATATACTGTTGATCAAGCTGCACAAGTTGTACTCAAACAAAAACAGGCTGGGACATGGACCCTTCATCCGAAAGGGTTGTTTCTTCGTCAATAATCTTCCATTTTTAAAAGCATAATGACAAAGTGAGAAATACCTGCATTGTGAAGACTGAGAGAAATAGTCCACAAACGCACTGCTGCACAATTCCACCTGAGCAGAAACGTTGCCGACTTGTTTTTTGTTTTTGATATGTAAATTCCTCAGCTCGGCATCCTCAAGCGCTCAACTCGTATCCAACAGCCATCTGTCTTTGAGACGTGTGCAGATCGGCTTTGCTCAGGTTCACAGGGGGCGCTGAGGACAACCTTGAGACCCAACGCAATGCCTTAACGAAGCCTACGTAGTCAGCTGAGGACACAGACTTGAGTTATTGCTTTCATATGTGGGAGGAGGAAGAGGAGGAGGAGGAAGAAGTGGACGTGGAAATGACTTACAGACGTCCACTCTCCCCTGTCCCTCCTCATTTTCATCTGCAAATTACCAAGCCTGGCCTCGACATGCAATAACTGTAAATCAGAAGGCTGAGAAGAAATGATTTTACTATTTCCAAAGGGCAAAGAAGCTGTGGTGGCGAATAACAAGATATGGGATCAAAGAGAAGCAAAAGACCAATTAGAAAGCATCAACAATGAGTTATGGGGGTCTCGGGTTCACGACCACCCGTCCAAAGGTTGATAGATAAAAGGAAACCTGTTCCTCTGACACCTCATACACTCTGATGGTCATTGTCTCTGAATATGCAATGAGATTTCATATTCATAAACTCCCCCTCTCATTGAAACAGATGATGTGATTTACGTTTACAATCCCCATCAACCATGCAGAGGGGATAAGTTCGGCCTTCTCCACACCCACCTCCAGAGGGGGCTCCGTCAGCGAGCAGTATCCCTTTTTGATGCCGACAGATTTGTTTTTTTCAAAGCATCAAACCCAATTTCCCATGTCAAGAACTGTTGTCATAGCAACCCATTGACTGGTTGAGTGGAGCGTTTTACCCTCATCAAATGTGGTTAACATCTCACGACTGAGCAGCGAATGAGGCAACGTGACAGACTTATGATTCAGTTCATTATATTCCACGACCAGCGTTGCCTGGCACCTTCAAATGGCACATCAGCCCAGTTTTTATTTTGTCAGGGAGCACATTTACTCTGACTGAGGAACATTATCCCGGGTTCTGGCTGTGAGGGAGACCTCATAAACCTAATTTTCATTTTGCGATTGTTAGTAAGAAATAAGCCGTGCTCCTCTACATGCATACGAGTCGGGAACATATATAATGAATACACTAGGTTACATTGAAATTAATATTTGTGTTGCCCTGACGATTGTTGCAATGTGCCTAAACCAGTGGTTCCCAACGTTTCTCTGCTGGGCCCCACATACACATATATTTTGTTTTCAGACTCCATTGCATTCTATAAGGTTTGTATTAATTTACAATGTGTAAAATAAACTACAATACAAACCTCATAAACTACCTGAGAGGGAAAAAAATAGCAAAAACATAAAGATTTGTTTTGCAAAAATGAAACTGCGGCCCCCTCCAATGGCACGGCGCCCCCCCCTAGGGGACGGGGGCCCCACTTTGGGAACCACTGGCCTAAACCAACACAATGAATTGCTGTCCCCAATTTGTCCTCGTTTTTTAGCAGAGGAAGATGATTTAATAGAAACATTACAGCCAGAACATTAGCGTATATTGTAAAACCCCTGTCAGACATATGAGACCTATATCATCGCTGTCATAGATAATCCCTGGAAAAGAGTGGGAACCTTGAATTAGACTTACAGCAGTAATGAGTTGTCTGTTTGGTTAGCACAGTCATTAGACCGTCACTGTATGACAGATGCGGTTAGCATACAATAGACTGATGTGAAAGTGTCAGTGGGAGCGCTGCTTATTACTGTAATGCATCCACTTTAATGTGCCTGCGAATTTCCTGCGTATGATTGTCTAATGAGTTGTGATAATGACGGGCTGCCTTTCAACTGCAGGATACTGTCGAGCAGAAAGCGCTGTTGCCTGAGAATAAACTGCTCCAGGATGAAGCCCAAATTATTACCTGCACTTGCCGGCTGCTTTAAAAAAAAAAATATATATATATATATATATAAATGTGTGTGTGTGTGTTTCTGTGAGTGTGTGTGCGTGCTCTTCTTTAAGCTGCTCTGTGCAAGCGCCTAATTTTCCTCCCTGGCAAACAGTATTGCTGAGAAAATCTTCTACCTTGCATCTTTAAGACTGACACACTGCTGATCCGGGTGCATATTTGCTGAGCGTCATCACATGCTGCTCTGTTTATTAACCTCAAATTATTATAGTCTGGTGCAGTCACCCATTGACATTGAATATGTCCTACTGTATATGTCTTCAGTTTTAAGCCATGTTTTTTTTTTTAAATAATGGTCATCTCATCTCATCTCATCTCATCTCATCTCATCTCATCTCATCTCCACGCCAGTCTGCTGCTTTTACTTTGTTTCTGTATTTTTTGTTGTTGTTATTTTGTTTATGGAAGTAAACAGCGCTGATCGGATTATTCAGCCCTTCCGAGCGGATTCTCTTTTTTTTTTTTTTTTTTTTGCCTGAGCGTGAATGTCATCAAACTTTTTAATTCTATGCTCCGTTTCAGACGCTAATTCATTTTGCGTTGGGTCTTCTTCAACACTACTCTGAGCTGAATTTTATTTTCATGACTGCACTGTCTGGAAATTTGGCACTGGCATTTCAAAAACACTCTTTGTAGTGTATTTTGGATGAACACCCCCTGTGTTATTTTTCTTCCTCGTGTTTTCTACTCGACTAGCTTTAAAAAATAAAAATATATACCTACATTTTTTAAAAATTACCCGACCATGTCTTCTGACATGGTCTGCTTCCGTTGGTGGGTGCTTCTAATGAAGCAGACACAGTGACACTGTGGTGTACTCATCCAGCACAGGTGATCTGATTATGATTTTTTTTGATTATGACCGCAGAAGATAAGTGACTGTAAAATAAATGTAAAATAAAAGTGGACTCCATCATCCGTCTTGATGTGTTCACTTCAAGATGACATCATCCAGGAAGTGACTATACCAATTCCCATCTAATAAAACCTGATGAAACCAGACCCTGTGACTAAAGAGGAAGTTGGCTTAGATAAAACTGCATTTATATTATAGTGTAAGAAATCAGTTATTTCATCAGAGTTGTGGTTTATCATTTTAAACACAGTGATTGTGGAAGTTTTCATCATTCTATCTAGATTTTAATGTCCAATATTTTGAAAATGCAGCAAATATTTTTTTGCTGTTTTTTTTTTGGACTGACAACGACAAAGCGGAAGTGAAGAGGCCATTGACACATACACATTACACAACAATGCAACGCAACAACCCTATTTATTTTTGTTAGCATTGCCTGGTGGCCCAGTGCAAGTAAAGGAGAACTGCAACGCACAAATGCCGAGGGTTAAAACCGCTGGATGAGTCATTTTCAATCACCCACTAACTGCTTTTATCAAGGAGCTGACTTGATGGGAGAAGAACGTGTCGGGGGATTTTCACGTTGTAATGAGGAAATTAGTTTGTGAGCGGACGACAGTCACCTCCTGCGCTGACAGACGCAGAGACCCCGTTTAGACCCCCAGAACAGGAGCTGTGTGTGACCCTTGTGCCTCCAAACCCTCCTGACTAGATTTGACAGCGAGAGTCAACATTGTGTTTTGTGTTGTAAACAGGGATGAAAAAAAAGAAACACGCTCACTTTCACAGTCACATCGTGGCTACTGCTGCTGAACCATGTTGTCGATCATAGGCATGAAACTTCCAGTTGCCTTATGAAAGGTGTGTTGCCTTAGCAGCACAGAGGTGTTGAGAAAGGTGGCTGCGAGACTATGGATCGGGCCGAATCCTGTCATTTTCTGTCTGGCACCTACTGCTTATGGAGCGAGTCAACTCTACATGGTGCAGCTGCCTCGCACTGCGTGCCAGTGGAAGTTTATGTAAAATATGTACATTTATGTAACTGTTTTTTTGATCATGAAAAACCAGCATGTGCATTCATCGCGTCCACGTTAAACCAGTGGGAAACAAGACAAACACACAGAGGTTCATATAGGATCCCAGTGTGTAGAGTGGAAAACTGATGTTTCTGGGGCTTATAAAACATGACAAGCAGTCACTGAGCATTCAGGACCATCTCCACCTCAACGAACGTCTCTCCCGCTGTCAACTCGGGTTTCGCTCCAGCCTCCGGCCACAGCAGATCCTGGAAAGATGGATCGATCAAGTGCAATCCGAATGTGTGTCACACATCACATCAGGTCACACAAATATCCACGCACACGCTTAACACACAAAACCTGATTGAAAGGAGCCATAATAAATCATAATAAAACATGCAGCTGGCTACAGTGTGTGTGATGTTATATATAATATGTTTGTTTCCATATGTTTTAGCTCTTACATTGGTTGTTGGCTAACAATATGTAACACATGGCACATGATACCAATTAAACCTGCATGTTAATAATCGTATCTGCACATCCTGGTACTGACAGTGTAACAGTACATCAACACACACACACACACACACAGACACACACACAGACAATACAAGTGCTTGAAATGAAAACCTGGAATGTTTCCTGTTGTTAAATCCAGCTTTCCTGTCACAGCAGCAGAGAACAAGGAGGTGCAGTAAACACTGCAGGGGTGACAGCGCTGACGGAAAGGAAACCAGCTGCCTATAAATAACATCAACGCATTTACCAGCCCCTTTAAAAATGATGATGGAATACATTTGAACATCAAATGCCTTGTAAAAGGCAGTGACAGGTAGATGATGCACAGCTAACAGCCAATAATTGGCTTGTGCTCCTCGGATGCATTTTTACTGGTGGAAGTGGTAAAGATACCACCATTACATATTTTACCTTTCTATATATTTTGAAATTTACTTTACTTTCTCTATTTCCTAATTTACTGATGTAGTTTTTTTTGTATGTTTGGACTTTCACTGTAACAAACTGGTTAAAAATAGTTAAAAATAGAGATGGTTTGCACAGTGGTCCAAACCAGACTCAATCAACCGCCTGTCTGATGTTCACTGAAAGTGATAATACAGGCAAACTGGATTCAAGCAGCCTCATTAAAAAAAAAACCTCACTGTTCAAAGAGCAGGGAGATGTATTTATGACTGTGCTGCTGTTGCATCACTGCGGTTATTATGTGCTCCTGCTTTGTAAATTTTATTTTTATTGCTTTGTTTTATGCGAGGATTGCACAGCAGTTGGATTTGTGTCTCTGTGTGGATGTTGTGGTGTTGCCACGGTAACACAGGATGGGAGCGTATAGGTGCAGATGCTGTACCTGTTGGTTTAGAAAGCTAAGAGCAATATCCATCTATAATGCACTGTCACCTCTTTCAATTAAAACCAGATGTATCAATAAAAATAGATGCATATAAAAACATACACACCATCTCTACATGTGGAGGCTGCAGTCATCCTTTGGTTGGGAAAGTGACTGTGTGTGTGTGTGATGGAGCAGTCAGTGCAGTCAGCCTTGCACTGAGTGACCTTGTTTAATTCAGCACATACATCGCTCTCACACACGCACAGCCACACAGAGCCAGAGGCACGCAAATAAACACACACACACACACACACGCACACACACATGCTTACAGTCATGCACACAGACATCCAACATGGGCGTGCGAACGCACACTACTGTGTTCAACCTAAGGCTGAGGACATATTTTGTCATTGGTGCTTATCAACAGATATAAACCAGAGACAAGGGAAGTGTGTGTGCATGTGTGTGTGTGTATGTGTATGTGTGTGTGTGTGTGTGTGCTGCTAGTCAAGGAGATTTTTTTTTTTTTACTGATCCATGATCATGGCCTTGTGCTGCACATATATTACCTCGGCATGTCTGCATGCAGCATGTATCATCCCACAGGCATGTGCCCTTCACCTCACCCAGTCAAACAGTACAGGAAATCAATACATCGTTCTGATCATTTCTTACTAGAGTGACCTTTAATATAAATATGTTGGAAAATACCCCCCCCCCCCAATTCACCACAGATAGACTACAACTGCCTGCTACAATAAACGCAAAAAATCACACACGATTGTGAAGCAGAGCTAATTAAATTGAAAGAGCAGTGTGGTGATAATGAGAGATCCAGGGGTTGGTACATGAGGAGATGGGAAAACAACTTGAAAAGCTTCCTTTATTGAACCAGCCAATCCAACTGGTGAGCTCCTACGGTGATGAGCAGAGGCGACCAATCAACTCGCTCATTCTGAGCCTTGGCAACAACCTCCCGGCAAAGCGAAACAGTAGTGTGATGTGAGAGAGTGTGTGTGGATTTGAAAGGGGGTGGGTGCATCTGTGTGTGTGTGTGTGTGTGCGTGTGTGTTTGTGCAGCCTTGCTCCACAGTGTGTGTGCGTCTCACATAAAATCAGTCTCGTCTCCTCTGCATTCAGCTGCTGTGTGCGAGCTGGCGTGTCACACGGGCTGCCACGTCTGTTCTGATCTGCTGTGTACACTCACGACTACGGCGGAGCCACCTCCATCCGCCGAGTGGCAGATGAATTGACGACCCCATGAATCCACTGTTATGATCACCCATAAACACAGGACACACGCTGACCTCATACACAAACAGGTGTGTGTGTGCCTGCATAAATAGGATGGAGCGTCATATATGCTCAGGTCTGATCAGGGCAGGTAAAAAAAACAAGTGACGCAAAGATGGAGGTTTTAAAGGAAATCAGTGTAAAAGGCAATAAATCTATACGAGATGGAGATGATGTCCTGTTCTGGTCTCGGGCTGTGACGGCGGTTTCAGGTCCTTTGGCTGGTTTATCTTAGTTATCAGTATCCCACTCAAACTGGCAAGGCAGCGGCAACACCGCTGTTACCATGGCAACAGGAGTGTTTATCAATGTTTGGAAAGCCCATGTGTGAGAGGCATGACATTTCCAGCATATGCTCTAATTAGGTAACCAATTATAAAAGAGTGGACCAGCTGACCTATCAGGGCAGAGTGTTTTGGGGATCTGCATTAGATCTGCAAATTTAAGTTATGACCCTGTAATTGAAAATAAATGATTTGAAATAAATATTTATGTGGCATAAAAAAAACAATATTTCTTCTGAAATAAGAAGACTGGTGCCACAGCTGTGTCCGCAGCCTACAATCAGTTCAAAGCGGGGTCCATTCGTCATAACAGTGCGTCTGGAGCGAAGCATCCTCGGGCTTTAGCGTCTTACTTTAAAGCTGCGGGCAGGGCTTTGTGTGTAAGCAGCTGATAGCAGGGGAAGGGGAGAGCCACTATCTCTTCCCTCCTGTCAACGAGGTGAGCCGGTGCTCTAAAGCAGGAGATAAAGCCTCAGCCTCCCATGTGCACACTGTGTTCCAGATGCCAATTCAAGCACTAAATCACACTCAAGCGTTTGCATTTACTCCGTTTTGTGAAAAAAAATATATGTATGATATGTGTGTTAATTAGAGGACAGGCTGGATTCCTAATTGCATTTCTCTCTGAAAAGCAGCACTAGTGTGTGTGTGTCTGTGTGCGTGTGCAGCATCTCTGCGTGTGTGTGGCTGATACTGCTGCATGCGGAGACAGGTATTTTCCCTTAACTGCGGCCTCTCGCCTCCTCTCTGTGGCATCACCCAGTGAACAGTTGTCATCCCTGATGGGGGTCTGTGCTTGTCACTGGCCCACAACACCGAGGGAGAGAGAGGGATGGAGAGAGCAGGAGGTCCAGGAGGAGGAGGAGGAGGGACGTGTGACAGCGCCTGTCTGCACGCGTGCACTTTTGTGCACCATTCGTGTCGGGGTGTGTGTTTGTGTGAGTGTACAGTAGCTATGAGTCACACAGTGTGGGGGCTACGATGCATCTGCGCCCAGCACGACAAACGTGTACTGCTTGACTCTATTTCAAAATCCACAACCACATTCCATATGGTGGCAGCTTTGCTCGCTGCTGCTTGTTTTGCTGAGAGATGAATGGGATGGGAGGAATCCAGCGAGTGCTGCCTTTACTGATACCGCTGCGTGGCCTGTGCCCCAAAGTCAGCATCGTCAATACGAGTCAGCCCAGAGTATAAACAGAAATGTTGTCGGAATGATGTCACTTCTTTATGTGATTTCAGATAAACAAGATTAAACAAGAAGTATGTGTACGTTGAATAAATAGGAACATATTTATGTGTATTCCTGTGTGATCCAACTAAACTAAGTGTTTACATCCCAATCCATCCTCAGTGTCATCACTTATGCACAGATGAAAGGGCAGAGGTGATATCAGTCAATTGGTGCTGCAGGGGGCTTAATGGTGAACAACTGCCACCATCTGGTGTACTCTAAAACTGCACCCGCTCTGACATCACTACTGCTGTAATCGAGGGTGCGTTTCATTGATGTCAACAGCAGTGTAAGCAAAATTAACACAGGGCGTAATTGCATCAGAGCTTCGCCACGGAGATGATTCATAGCTTGTGTTTTAATACCTCTCGTCCTCTGGAAAAAGGGGCGGTATAAATACACTTCACTGACTTCAGCTGAAAACATTTTGACTGCCGCAGCAGTAAAAGCAACAAAGTAAAGGCTCCCCGCTCCAAAACAGCAAGTCACACCTGTCACCGCCTCTGTACTAATAAATGACACCCACTTTCAGAAAGTGATGTATTGTTTATGTATTTATTGTGTCGGCGTTCATTGCACCTCGCTTCTCCCACTTCTCCAGTGCATCATCTGGTTCGTACACAACCGAACACGCACAACAGCCTAAACATTCATTTCTAATCCTCCGTCAGAGATTTCGTCTCCTCAGGTGGAGATGCCGAAGCTTTGTTGACCCTCCATTTCCATCCATTATATATACTGTTTATTCACTGAGGGTCACTGGGGGCGCTGAAGCGAATCCAATCTGACCCCAAACAGAAAGGCCGTTATGTTACAATGTATTCATTTCCAGAACTCTGCACTCAATGTGGTTACAGGGTTGATTTAACCCCAGATGTGTTTGTAACTTGCTCGATAGAGACACAAATACTAATATGTGAACATTTTATATACATTCTACATTGCTTTATACAGCACTTATAATAGACAGTGTATTTATGTAAAATTGATTTAAATATAATACCCATTTTAAAATGAGCTGAAATCAATATAATGTAAAACTGTATGTTTCCATTCCCTGTGTATATGAAGCTGTGTGACAGGAAGATTTTATTTTTGTGATGAGTGTTATATACAATACAATACGTACAGTACTTGTGTTTTTTTTGTCAAACTATGAATCATTATGTTTTGCTCTAAACATGTATAAGTCCTTATCCAGTGATTTTACCAAGTTTCTAACTAACCAAACACTGGCTCCACACTTGTTATCTGATCGCCATCATTCGTTCTGCTACATGCTTGGAAAGCTGAGTGATGCAATGGGGGGTTGGTTGGTTGCAATTTGCAGGCTCAGTGCTGGATACCACTTAATCCTACTCACTATAAATAATGGAAAACCCATCTACCCGCTGTTTTGTGATGCTGCGGCTCAATATGTGATATCAACACGTCTCAGTGGTCAGTTCGAACACAAAGTAGTTGTCTCCTGGGTTATCGTGTTCCTGCTGTGGCAATGATTTCCTTCATACAGTGTGTGTGTGTGTGTGTGTGTGTGTGAGATGCTGACTGAGGGGAAGAAATGAATCACACAAACTGTGCACATTACAAGTTTCCACTCTCTTGAATTCAAAGCACAAATCATTTTGAGGAATCCACGCGTCGCGTCGCGTGACACATCAGCGCATGAGAAGGTGACAGGGAGCTGGACAAATCGTCCTCCTGACATATGTATGCGCCATAATTGTAATCATCAAAGGCAGCAGCAATTGTATCAGTCACAACAACAAGCCCCTTGGCATGATGGGATAAAGGACACACAACGCTCCGTTGGTGACAAAGCGCCACTCATCTCTGTATCCATTTGTCACTGTGATAGCTACTGTACAGGCCCTGATGTTGGAGACGAGGAGGAGGAGGGCAAGGAGGAAGGGAAGGTGGAACACAAGTGTCAACATCAGACATTTGTGAAGGCTGATCTATAGTTAGTGAGATAGTAACAGCATCAGAGACACCTGGAGGCACCCAGAAGAAGTGGAATACATATCAATATTAAGCTGATTTGTTGAATTTGTGTGTGTGTGTGTGTGAGTGTGTGTGTGTCTCCAAACGCAATGTGAGTTGCCCAACCAGCCATGGCAACACCTGGCTCACTGCGTTTATGTATTGCCACTCAAACACTGCGCAACATTACAGGCCATTAACTTGAATGCATCCCGGTTAGAATCAGTTGCCTCGAAAGGTCAATGGGCTGAAACAGCATGTTTGTATCATAACAATCGCATCACACAAACACAGAATGGCACAAGGGTGAGAGTGAGTGTGACTGGGTTATGTTTTCTTTAGATACTTTCGATATTGCCTCTCTTTGAGCCTATAACCCTGCTCTGTTTTGTCCTTAAGCACAATGCGGCTTCCAGCATTTCCCATTGCGCACACAGCAACACAACACAAAAGGAATTGCTTAACCTGTTTGTCAGCGAGACAGCGCGAGCATTCAGTCCTCCAAATTGCGCCGAGCGCGTAACGAGACAAACAAAACTAATTACTGATTAAACTGAAAATACCTTATCACATCTCTAACTTGTTTGATCCTCAATTACTCCCCTCCCCACCCCCCCTTAATTGCATAGTGCTGGTTGTTCTTTGTGTCGAACAGATTGGGATGAAACGTGAATAATAACAATGGCCCATTAGCATTCACCACATTACTCTCAAGATGCCTGACTGTGCCCAAGATTAAGGGGAACTAATCTCATGATAATGTTTATTCACATAAAAGCAATGTTTGCTAGGAGGAATGCCTTTTCAATCCTGTTAATCAACACACCAAATACAGGGACACGTGTGAATCAGGTGTAAAGCTGCTACAATCAATATTCCTATATTAGCAATTAATTAAATGGTAATGTGTTTGTTAAGCAGAACCATAGGAGCAGCTCTATAGATTACATTGACATCAGTGTTTTGGCTGTATGACCACTTCAGTATTTTAGTTCCATATGCAGGAAACTTTTTTTCAGCAATTAAAAACAAATCTGCAAGGTCAATATCGATATCGAAATGCTTGGGTTGTTGAGAACGTCAACAGTTTATGAAGCAAGGCCCACAAAATGTGCTGAAGCAAGAGAGCTTTAATAAAAACTTTACGTTAAAGCCAAAATCCATAAATCCTACAAAGAAAATTGTAGTTTTGCCTTCTTAAAAGTCATCCTCCCAGAGGATTTGACTAACATGTTCAAGAGGTGAAGGAGCCTTTTTATAATCAGCAAGTGTCAGTGTAACCAGTGTCAGGGACCAGAACAAGCTTTTGAAGAATGAGTGAAACAAGTGTATTGACCTGTCACCCTTTTCAAACACTTCTTTCTATCTCTAAATAATCACATTTGGAGACAGTTAGGTATTTTTGTGCAAAATCATTTATACAGGTGAAAGGCTTTACAAAAAATCTATAACTTTATGTGATCATATATGGAGGCAAATCAAAATAACAAACATTAATTTACATAAAGATCAACATAAAAAACTTTAATAATACCTTCTTCCATAAGCTACTCAGTGGTTAAACTCAATGCAGGATGCCTGTGTCTGTTCCAGAGTGTCACAGGCTAAAATTGTTGTTGACTATTTGTAGCCTTGTGATGTATACCTTTATCATGCGACACTCGCAGCTGTTCTGGGCTATTTTTTACTACTTTCAATCTAAGGATTGGCCATGACAGATTAAATATGCTGTGAATGATGCACGTTGTGCTACGTTGTACCTCCAGTGAAATTTCAAGTCTCACCTCCTCCAGACTTATTGGCTTTCACATTTCCTGTAACAGGAACTGACGTTTTCAGCAAGTGACCCAAGACGTTTAATCAATCAACATCAATGTGCGTCACTTAAGTACAGTATAGCTTCTAAAATAAACATGACAACATGGGGCCGAGTTGTTACAGCTTTTCCATGTTTATTTCACCACCCATCATTAAATTACATACCCAACACCAAGGTTCTACTAAAATAACCTGCAAAGGGTTAAGTAGGTGGTGCAACTTAATGTTAATTAATCATATGTTTAGGACAGTCACAACACAACATTACTTTACTGTTAACTAAATAACAATACACTGTGCCGGACAAAGACTAACAAAATATACAAGTTATTAATGTTCAACAGAAAAGGCCACAAAATTAATATTAACATGGGGAAAACATATCCACTGTATCTACAACACCACTGTTTATTTTGTACATATGTTAAGGTTATACCTTCGCCTGAAATCCAGCATTCACCTACTGCAGATTAAACATATTTAATCTTTCATTCAATTTTCATGTACGATATAAAACAATGTTTGTCATATAGCTGGTCTCATGTAGCTGGCTCTTAAATCAACAGAGGGTGAGTGCTTGACATTCCAAAGATGGGATTTCAGGGAAACCCACAAAACTTGTGACAGTTCATCTAAAAGCTGAGAAGCCTAATAAATATTAGAAAAAAACAAATTAAAATTCTCCGACATCCACCCTCTTATCCCTGAACTTGCTTCTGGCCTTGGTCCGAGCCTTGAAAGCAGCAGCGTTGTGGAGATGCTGGGGGGAAAAATGGAACATTTGAAACAAAATAGAACGTAGTGATAGCAAAATCATTACTCCGGTAGTATAATGTACGCACCCTTTCAAAGCGAGATATTTTCATGGCCTTCATTGTAGCTGAATCAACAAGAATCGGTGGTCCCAGTTCAAACACATCTCTGATGAATTCATTTGCCTGAGTAATAGAAGTAAAAAAATCATTAACAAAGCTATAAACTAACTTAAACTATAACCTAATCAACAGTTGAAGGCAATTTGCAGTGCTCCACAACTACAAGCTAAAGATACCTGTAGGTGGTAGTTCATCCCAGAGCCCACAAACTCTCTGAAGGCATCATATGTCCGCTTTTTGACCCAGCTGTCAATGGTCATGCGCTCAGTCCCAAAACGAATGGTCTCAGACTGAAAGTCACCCTCCTGAAAGAAAGTACAAAACAAGTGTTTCTTAATAGCTTAACTTGTATTTGACTAAAAATGCAATTTCTGAGGCTCTCTGGATAAAACCTGACAGTTGAGATCACCCAAAATATTAAATTCTGCACAGGAAGACGTGCCATCTGACACTGAATACTCACCTCAACAGCCTTGAGCACGTCCCTGAACACGGACCGCTGCTTCCTCTTGTCTGTCTTGGCTCTGTGCTTGTTACAGTCTGTGGCCAGTGCATTCAGTTTATCACACAGCTCGTCCCATCCGTCAAACTCAAAGTCCTAAAAGGGGGAAGAGAAAAGCAGAAATTCTGCATTGAATGCGCAGTGCAAATATTATGAGTACTAAAATTGCAGTAGCTGTATTTAGTCCAGTGGACTGCACTGCAGAGACGATAAGCAGAGTGAGGTTAAACAGAAAATAAGTGAACTTACTGAGTCCATGTCTCTTGCCAGCTCACATAATAGGGCAATGGTCTCTCCTGCTGCAATTCTCATGTTGACATCCTCACTCTCCAGCAACCTTGGCAGTTTGGACATGAACCTGCACCAAACAAATATATGCATTTACACTTTTGATTAAAAATATATATATATAATATAAATGCATATCTGGATCTGTGTTGCATTAAAATAAAAACCTGCTGCTGTGAAAGCTCAAGTGTTGACGATGGGTCTTACTTGCGCAGTATGTCATTGAGCTGGCTGGCAGTACAGATGGTGAGCAGCAGTGCCCAAGACAGCAGGGCGTTGGTGTAAAGCTGGCTTGTCTGGGGACTGACTGAAGGACAGGTGCCATCCACTCTTGCAAACGCCCGAGTGAACAGGTTCTCAAAGCACTCCATGGTGGCATGCACGTCCTAAGCAGGAAACAGTAGAAATGTCAGAAGCATTAAAGAGCACAAATGAAGAACTGGTGAGAGACCATGAAACAGAGAGACTTTTCAGTCCAAAAGTGTCACATCATGTAAAAAGACTTACCAAAATGTCATCTTCTGCAACAAGAGTACAAAGGCCCAGACTTGTCGCCACCTATTGAAGAAATAAAGAGACCTTTCAGCCAGGGTTTTTCACAGGGCATTTCACCAATTTTCCAAGATATCTGCAGAGATCCTCACAATATAAACGGGGTACGTACCGCCTGTCTGGCTAGTATATTGGCTGATCCATCTGCCAGGATGTTTTTGAAAATGGGTTTCAAGGTTTTGAGCACCTCCTCACTCTCAATGCCAGAGCCCAGCTGGATACACAGCAGGCAGGCTAATGAAGCTGCTGCTTGCTGCTCCTCACCTTTACCTGTCAATCAGACAGGGGACAGAAGGAAACAAGAACATTTCAAGACATAAGAGACTTGAGTGCAAAAGTACAAAAAGTATTTATTTTAATCGCTTTTGACTACTTGTCATTAAAGCTGATATCGCTGAAGAACTTATACATATCTTTAGAAAACTAACATGATACAAGTTTAACTACATGTTGTTTGTGATAAGCTACTGAGGAGAAAGTTAAACAAAAGACAAAACAAATATCACTAAAAGTACCTTTTTTGAGGCAGCGTTCAATGCTGTCTGTGATGGTCATCCTTCTCTCGGAGATGAACTCATACAGGATGCGTGTGGCCATTGCTGTCTTAAGCCCATCTAGTGCCCCCTGTCTAGTCTTAGCACTGAGAAAAGTGGGACAAAAATATTTCTATTTCTCTTTCCTAAGTATCTCATCTAATATTAAGCCAACAAAAGAGTGATGCATGTCATGAAATGTCACAAAAATGCAATTTTTTGTGAAGGAATTTTTGTTGGGTTTGGTTTTATGCACATTAAGGGCTAATAATTAAACTGTATGCCAAACATGACCGAGCCTAATGATACATTTCCCCTGTGGTTGACAGTGGCCTTTAAACTATGTCAGTTTTACCAACTATAAACATATGTAAGGGGTGGTGTGGATGTTATAAACCAATAGTTCAAGTGTGGTATTAACGAAGCAGCTACCGTAACATTGCATGGGGTTTATGCAAAACAGTGCAAAATGAAGGGTGTACAAATTCTAAAAATGTTTAAAACATTTCTTTATGTTGAAAGAAAAAAAACTCAAGAGTTTATACCTCTTGTCCACTGTACTGTCTATGAACCCTTTCAGTTTGTACTGAAAATCCTCCTGAGCAGCGTCCTCGCTGGCTTCTGCACCTAGAGACGCAACATTTTTAAATGGGTGCTCATCTGGTGCACTTTTAATATTCGGGTCCTCCAACATTAAGAATTCAAAACAAAATAGATGCATATCCTGGGACAGCAATCGTAGAATGTGTACTCATGTTCAAACGAAGACTGGAGCACATTAAGTACAAAAGTGTACACACAAACATACCTTCCTCTGCTACACTGGTGGTGTCACTGAAGCTGCTGCAATGGCTGAGGGTCTCAATGGAGGCATCCTCATCACTGAAAGGCTGCACATTTCCATGTTGCCCCCCTGAAAAAAAGGCAGGAAATATTAAAACAGCCTCCTCACGTCAAACGCATCAGAGCAGTTCAGCAGGTTCGTGCAAATAAGTTATGTAACACAAGCTCCTCAACTTTGGTAATGTTGCCAAAGTTGCTGTTATCTGTTCTATGTCCTGTGCAAGCCTTATCCTGCTGCACTTTAATTATCTCATGTGAAAACGCACCATGACCATGTTGTCAGGGTCAGGGACGACCCATACTTCTGTAAACACGTTTCATTCATTGTGTGTATATGCATGGGTCATCGTGACAGAACCACACTGCCACGGCTTCTGCAGCTCAAAATAGTTGCGCCCAGTTTTGGTATGGTTGTTAGCACCCACGTGTCATGGGAGAAAAGAAGGAAGCACGTTTTCATTTCAACTGAAGTCCACAAATAGTACTGCAAGTGATAATCATTTGCCTGAGATCAGCGAAAATAGTGTCCACAGCCACGTCACAACACTCCTCAGGTTGCCAGGTCTTTCTGAGACACACACACACACACATATATATATATATATATATACTGTGTATATTCTGAGACATATACATATACATACATACATACATACATACATACATACATACATATATATATATATATATATATATATAGGACACACACACACCAATGTTCATTGCCAGTGGAAGCACTAGTTGGTTTTGAACGGCTGGTTTATTGACCCTACATATGCTGCCCCTGTGTTTGTGTTGACGTGGACTCTTCCCCCCAGAAAAGTACAACAGCTGATTTCAGAGAACCGGACGCCGCCTCTTCCCCACCCAGCTCTCCAATACGACCAAAATGTCCGCCTTCTGTCGCCAAGCGATAAAACTCAGTATACACACTGTTTATCTGTCTCACATGGAAGTCAGCTGGAAGTCAGTTATCGTCAATCGCAGTGATTAGCAGTAACTACATGTTTGGCTAAAGTTCGACTGTGTTCAATGTGTAGACTCGACGAACTTAACTTGATGTTAATGTTATGTTTTATGACACAGGTCCAGTTGAGATAATAGTCGTGATAAGTACTGTTCAGGCTGATTATTATTATTATCACTATTATTATTATTATTTAAATTAACCAGACCAAAAAACAAAGCCGCATCTTGCTAGTGTGTTGCCACTGTGTTGTTGACGCTAAGCTAGTGTTAGCTTGTCATGAGCGATGGCTATTACAAGAATGATGTAAATTATTAAGTGGCTCGTGATCATGAACAATTATGTCAACAAGTAAAAGGAACAAAAAAATCGTCGTACTGTGACACGTTTTGCCAGCAACGCTTTGTGTGACCGCATTAGCCAGCTTTGTGTTTTGACGTAGGCCAGCCTCCAAACGGTTGTAGTCCTTACTATAAACACGCTCAACTACAGTGAACGGAGTAAACAGGCCACGCGAACTACAACTACCGTCAGCTTTCAGGAGCCACACTAGCAAGGCCGGAGAAATGCGGCCACTCGCACACTTACCCCGGCGGTTCTTTTTCTTGGTCCTTGGCATATTCGTGCAGTTAAATAAAAACAAAAAAACAGCAAAAATCAGCCAATACAAGACCAGCTTCTATTGTAATGTCTCGTAAAATGAAAATATTCCCGTGGCAAAGTGGATAAAAAGGAATTGAGAGCGATCTTGGAAAGAGACTGTTGACCGAGACGATACATTTTCCCTCATACACTGCGGCTGCGTACGCACGCAGGCGCTCTCGGTATTTATATGAGCAGACCTGTCACGAGGGGGTTTCCCGGCATCTCTGGCCAGTCAGAGAACGGGAACAAGCGTCGCGTGTGTTCGCGCGTGACGCCGGGAAGCGAGACACTTTCACTGTGCGTCTGGTGAATGAGCCTCATAACCTCACCTTAACATATACTGTACATATCAGACTGCACGTGTCCCAAACGTGATACAGACATTGTCTTCATCAGCAGAAGGAAAAAATCAAATCATTTATATCAAGCAGGAAATAAGGAAAAAAACAACAACTTTTAAGTCGTAGTTTTAGGAATGTTGTGGAATTGTGACTGTTATAACTAGTCTCTGTGATGCAGCTGGTTGTTGTAACTCACCTTTGTGATACAGGTGCAATGCTGTTATTATATAATGTTTTAAATACATAATTCTATGTTGATATGTAAAATAAAATACATCAGTTTTCAATTTATTTGCCGTCAATAGTATATTCACCTGTGATCGTGTAATATTCAAACTGAGGTAAACACAACAACAAGAACTCAACACAAAATGATTCTGTTTTAAGTTCATTAAGTGAAAGTGCGCTGTCAGCTCAGTTCTTGACAATTTGTGATCAGATTTGATTTTCAAATCTGTTGAAGCCACTTGTGGCCATTGTTCTTATTGTGGTTTGCTGCATGTTGCGCAAACAGCAACTAAATGCAATGGTGCAGTAACATAAATGAGGTCCACACAGTGAATTGTCAGCATTCAATGAATGCATACTTTATTTTGATGTGAGGCAGTAGAACGTGAAAAGAATTAATTGCTTGTGCCTCAATATACTTATGCTAAAAACAGTGATGTTTTCCTGCTGTGTTTTCTCTGTAGCAGCATAGGGCAATTGTGAAGAGCTGCTTGTAAATCCTACAAAGTAGATTTCCTCCATCTTCATTTGTTGGTGTGTTTTTCTTTCTTATTCCTCTGAGAAGGCCAAATGGTTAAAAAAGAAAGGGAAGTTTGTTTTACCAAACACAATCCAGCTGCAGCCTTGTTGATTTATTTACGGAAGTACAAGGAGTATGGATTTCTCCAACACTCACATCATGAACAAGAATCAGTTCCATCTAGTTTCATACAGCTTAGTGGTAATTGCAGTAAACAGCAAATGTCACAAGTTAATTCTTTGAATCAATTCTCGGCTCTCAACAACAAAATTACGAGTATAAAAAGACAAACATTAATGGTCAGTTGGATTCCCATGGTCTGTTGTTTATATTAAGCTTATTTATCAGAACAGGACTAAAATCAGTCAAATGGAGGAAATTATTATTTTTCCTTCTTCGGTGGTTATCGTTGCATTAGCTAGTAAATAGCTCAGGTTTACACTGATCTGTTACCAGTAAACCCCCAAATTAGTTATCGGTCTCAAGGCTATGAAGACACTAATAGAGTCATGCTGGCCAAGTCCTCCAAAACAGTTGCCATAGGCAACCAAGGTCATAAAGATATGACGGACCAAGCCTCCAGTCCTTTGGGATTGTCGCATACAACACATGTGAATTAGGTAAATACACTTTTATGTTTAGGATTTGGTATACATGAAAGTCTTCACATGTATGGATATATGCCTACATGAAGAATATACTTTACTTACTTAAGTTTTATAATGGCTTCATGGCAACCTGCAAGGGAGGCAAGTGGAGGTGGCATTATACAGTGTTAACTAGCTCATCTCTATTCTCCTTGAGCTTCATTAAATGATGCTGCCTAAGACACCTGGGTCTCCTTGAACTTCACACATTTAACCAGTTCTCAAGATTTCGATCACAGTAACCAAGACTCTTCACATTGATAGCCCTTCTTCTTGATATCCTAATAAACAGTCCTCCGGGCCTGGACAAGAGTTTAGAATGAATCATTCCTGTTCATTATCTTTTCTGGCTTTTGCTCTTTCCAGTCACTCCGAATTTTGCTTGCTTGACAAAAATAGCTCCTTCCTTTTTACATAAGTGGAAAATCTCACAGATGCAGCCTCCTTGCTGCCGTTCCCACGGTCCACCTGTCAGCAGCCTTCCTGACTAACACACGCTTTCAGGATTCAAAGCCGACTTTCATTTTTCATGCACCTCCTGTTCGACCACTGGGAAATTTCCAGGGCTGCTTCCCAAACACACGCACACCTGCCCATTAATCACGGTATCCAGTTTTTTCCCATTTTAATGCAAGTTCGTTAGATAAGCTGCTTTTTACTGAGTAGTTTTCTATGTTCTGTGAGTTTCCTGAATGTTTTTCCAGGACAGTATTAATAAGATTCAACAACAACAATAAAACACCATAATCACACAAGAAGTGTATCTGCTTCAACACTTCAGCAAGCTGTCGCCAATGGCAACAGGATGGAGCGGTTACAGTCTTGACTAAACATAGCACAGACATCTCCTTACTTAGTCACAAAATCCTTCATTATTGCCTAAAAAGCAGAACGATTAATTGTGATTTTTAATGCTGGAGACTAAAAAAAAAAGCAGAGATCAGTAACTGCAACGAGTAAAGGCGATTCACTGTTTTTTTTCTACAAAACTCCAAATTTGCAGAGCCAAACAGAAATGTAACAGTAAATGGGTGAAAGAAAATGTGGCCTTTTCTATAATGTGGTGTGATGTGGTGCCTTGAATATTTGAGCAGACAAACGCTACTTAACCTGAAAATGGCCCACCATGAAACTGCACTCACTTCCAGTAAAGGTCACACGTGGCCCTCAGGGGCACAGTGCATGTACAGAGCTGCTGTTCCGTTTCTAGCATCACATGTGAATAATTCATGACATGTTGTTCTTTTGTTTGTGTTATGTAAACAAAATAACAATGCAATGAGGCATTCAATAACACACAAAATCCATCAAGTAATATATGAAATCTAAAATATCAGTGCACATCATACTGACATCTGTCATTTGTCCATGTTATTGTGGTTGAGCAAAATACACTTTGTGACTGATGTGTTACAATCAAAACAGTTTTTCAGCAACTGACATATAGCAAATGTTGTACATGATAATTAAACACCATTGCAACCACCTTTGGCACTAGGTGGAGCCATTCTGCTTGAAATTCAAAGGACATACCAGTATTACTTCAATATAGCAACTGAAATTTTCAGGGAGTGATTTGACTGATGCATAATTTATAGTTAGTGAACTATGGGAAGCTGCATCTTTTTTTTCACGCGTTTAACAGGCAGAAGCACGCAATGCAAATATCACACCTCTAAACAAGTTAAAGGAAGTAGCAACTCCAAAATGCCAACTGAATCATGACAGTAAACAGGATGTTAGGTATTTGGAAATGGTTTAGGCCAAAGAGAGGGGAATCACCTGCCAGTCAACCAGTGTTGGCGTATGGAGAAACACAGAGCAGCCCAGTCTAACCTCACTCTGCATGCCTGACACGTTGCATCAATGGGCACAAACCCTGACCAACCCAATGCCACAGGAATACAGATCATTACCAAACTAACGGAATGCATGGAGAGAGAGAAATGCAGAGAGAGCTGACAGCTCTCAGCAGATAATAAAAAAAAAGTCTGAATATTAATTTCATGTGCAACGCTTCTGTTTTTAAATAATTCATAGATTGATAAATTCATAGTCTTGGCCTGGAGCAATGCGGTGAGGCTGCTCGGGTTAAGATTGCGTCTATAGGTTGATTGAAATGCAATGTCAAAAGCAAAAAAAAAAAAAAAAAAGCTGCGGCAGGTCAGCATTGGACAGACAGCAATTCAACTAAAGAACGTATCACCAGCCATCTGTATTTATATTTATGACATTTCTGCTCTGTGTCAGTTGTGTCACATGCGAACAGATCCAACATGTTTTGGCCATGTGTCATAAATAAGAGGCTGAATCCCAAGAAGTTATTTACCTTTGCATGAACTAAATTACTCCTTTAACAGAAATATAAGTTAACGATTTTTCTTATCATGCAGCTTTTAGCATTAATTCCATTAATACTCTTCTATTTCTGAATTTTCACTGCCACAGTAGTCTTTTCCAAATTTTTAAAACTTAACTCGATTTGACCTCTATATTAAATTTATATAATATTTGGCACTAGTATGACTTGGCTTGATCACTAATTCCATAAATATAAAACAAACTGCTGTTGGATGAAGGTTGGATGTTAGAATTAGAGCATCCAGCTCCTAATTACAGGCTGTTAGTCACTGGCTACATCCCACTTTTCTCTCCTGTCAGTTTCTTGTTTTGAGTGGGGCTTAGCACTTAACCTGACAGCTCACTCCGACGGCTAGGCTCCGCTCCTGTCGTTGTAATTACCTCTCCATTTGTCTGCACACATTTGTCTTGCCGCCTAATATTTTGCAACTTCTGTCTAAGCCCATTAACCTTTTTAATGCAGCTCCAGGTAGAACGAAGGAGAGGAAAGACAGGCCTTTGTTCTGGAGTTACCTGTATCACTAACATTTTTTTCTATTTTTTTAACTGATCAAAGTGAAAGTTAAAAGGAATAGAGAATAGGTTGGGGGGAAGGTCAGCCTGAAACACCTGTATGCTGCAACTCTGCTCCGCCATTTCATCTCGGCTTCAAACCTAACCACACTTGGAGCAGAAAGCCAATTTGCAAATGCCCTGATGAATCAGTCAATCAGTCTGGCTGTATTTACAATATTAATATGCAATATTACACCACTTGTGTTTATACGTTATTTCAAGGTTGGGGGGCACTGGGGCAAGTAGCTTGCGCAAGGAAAGAGTTTAGGGTGAGGGTGTGGGTGCGCAATCCTCACTCCCACCGTTCTTCGCTCTAGCAGACTAATTTCCAGTGGCATGAGGAAACTCACGACGACCTTCAGTCTGTTTCAAGCTGCAGGGGACTGCCAGTAGTCCGGTCTGTTGGGCTCCGCCTGTTGCCGGTCCCCACGGGCAGATTTGTATTCAGGGTTTACTCCCATAGCCTTCATCCGCCTTCCCAGCCGCTGTGGTAGGTCTTTCTGCTGCCATCCTCCGCCTGGTCCGCCGTTGAGGTCTTTGCTATTTACCCATAGCTGGGACAGGGGTTGACGGGCAGCAGGGCGTGTCCACACTATAGTGGGCCTGCATGCCACATCTCTGGGGCCCCCTGCTGCTCCGAGATCCCATACAGCTTTGCCTGGAACCGCAGGGTACCAGTTACCGTGTGTGGCCGGGAGGAGGCGTGTACGGGTCTTGGCAATGGAGAGGCTCTGTACCGGCAGAGGAGACTTACGCACTCGGCTCCTCTTTTCGCCTCCTCCAGAGAGGTGGCTAGCCGGTGGCGGTAGCTGAAAAGCAGAGGGCAACATGCAGAAGCGACATGCAGCATGCACTAACCTGCAAGCACTACCTCTACTCCAACACTACCACACTGACGCATCACATGCCCTGCATGCAGCAGCATGCATGCAGCGCACACACACACACACACACACACACACACACACACACATGCACTTGCTCAAGCTCACACACAGAGATAATAAGGTAACGTCATTGTCATCTGGCTATCTGATGAAGCTCAAAGTTAAAAACACATTTAGTGGCTGGTTATGGCTCTGATGACTTGGTGCCCCCTTAGGAGATGGCCGCCATTTTCTACCTGCCATTGTGATGCAATACATTGTGTTATGTCCGAGAGACAAACACAACAGCTGCAGGGATGTGAGGCACGTTTCGCAGGTGTCCACTTACTGAAAGACTAAAAGCCCTGTGTGCTGGATCAATCAAAGACTGAGCAACCAGACACAGTGGTCAATTCTGTTTCTTCAGAAAAGCCCCTTTCCTATAATGGGAGTTTCCTCTATTTTTTGGCTTCCTCCACTGGACTTGGAATAAGTTTAGACACAGTGCAGTGCAGACAATGGAATTCCATCTGAAGGGAACATTATTGCTGAAGGCTATTACAACAGGAAAACAAGCTTTTGGGAAATCGCCTTGCCTCACCACACAGGAGGACTGCAACTCGTTGTTACATGTTAACCATCTATTTCCCACCTGCATCCACCAACAACATTACTTTTGTCTCTCCCTCTCTTTTTTTACTATTCATTTCTGGGTGTGACATCCTGGTATGTTGCTGAAAACTCTGTCAGTTTGTTTCAGGTTTGCTCCACCCCCCCGTTACATTGATTGCCATAAATTCCCCACCTGAAGTACCAGCTGTTCCTCGTTCCTCAATCGGTGGACCAGTATATCAGCCCAGCAGAACTACCATGCTGTCCCTCTCTTTTTTTCCCACTTGACCTCCATGGTGCTCTTGGAAAAACCCTGAAGTTGTTTGCTTCCTTTTCCATTTGGTTTATTTGTTATTGTTTTATTTTAAACAAAGGTCAATTGAACATTTATTAAGAATTCAGTTTTTCTTTCCATCCATATATGTTACACCTGAGATATCTTGGTCCTTGATGATGTACATGGTTCTATTTGTGCCCTCAGAGCTTGTAAATACTAAAACTAGTGGAGATGAAAATAAAGATGAAAGACTATGAGTGGGTGGGGAAATTTGATCTTTGCTGATGAAATGTCAAAAAATGACCTCTCTATGTATCCGGTGCAAGTGAGAGCTGCTTGTGTTTATGATCCCTATACAGTGTCTGTGCACCATGCATAGTAGTGTAAGTCCATTTCCAAGCTCATAGTAATTTGTTCTAAAGGAGGGACAGTAAGTGGATTGTTCATTCATAGGGCCCTGCAATGTCATCGCTGTGTCAATGCATATGGGTGAATGAAAGCACAGAAGGCACAATGGGTCGTTCAGAGTAGTTTCATAGACATTGATGTAGAGCTGGTTAATGTACAGGAAATTGTATATTTAATATCCTTCAACAGAGAGTTGTATTTTTCTCTGTCAAGGCAAACATAATGTGAAAGGTCCAAAGGAGTAGAGTATACACATAGATGCAATATAGCTTCCATGTGTTGTCATTTCTAATGTTTGTTTATGTGGCGGCAGCAGTAAATAAGCCTGTTTTTAGTGAAAACCCTGTCTTATGAACTGGGAATGTGGAGATGGGAAGGACTGAGCTTATTGGGACAAATGAATGAGAACACAGAGAGCATTATGGGAAACGTAGGTCTGTGAATGTTTGAAGACTGGCTGACCCTGCTGCTTTTTAAATCTGCAGATCATCACTAAGATCACTAAGATCATCCAGTGCTTACAAGTCAAAATAGAGTTCAAAGATGACACAATTCTGGTTCAACTTCCTGTAGCCGTCTGGATCCGGAAAGTTGTTTGGCAAACGTCGTGCTGTCGTCTGGTGTCCAGTCAAGTTTCTGTTCCCTTTCCAGACTTCTCCTTTTGACAGCATCATTTGCTTAGGTAAACACTGACAACACAGAACAGGATGACCTTATCAACCTGAGAGGCAAGACAGGTGATTGAAAGAACCTGGGATGTGTTTGTTGGCGCGTGTTTGTTGGCGCATCCCTGCAAGAGGTTGCAGGGATGCAGACACAATGACGTGCCTGCCGTTGCCTGGCAACCATTTAACCGCACGGTGTGGGAAGTGTGGCGTTGCCTTTGACGTCTAATGTAACCGCAGGGATGATTTTCTGGAGAAAAAAAAATGAAATTCCAACAACTTCTCTTTATAGTATCTGGGGGAAATGAAATGAAAGAGAAAGATTTTCTAGAGGGAAGAAAATGCACCGCTCTAATGTCTCACCTTATAAACTCCGTAAATGGTTTTATAGGTTCACAGTCTAAAAGTCCATATATATATATAGTCTATATATATGGATATATGGTCTGTGATGGTGCTTTCTTCTGTAGGTCAGCGCTAGCTGTGCACCACAGGGTGACCTGTGAAGAAGCCATGAGAACCTCCGGTGAACCTGCAGTGATGCTTAGTGGGGGGATCCACCTGGGGAGCCTGGAGCTGGGGATGAACACAGCCCACTGGTAGGGTTGGAGCTCGAGTTGCCTGCAGCTGTGAGGAGGATTATAAGAGTGGGGTAGAAAGAGAGAAGGCATCTTAATGGCATACTAATTTACCCACATCGACACAGCCCATGTGCTGCGCTCTCTGAACTCTAACGTCATCGCCCAGGGCCACAACCAAAGACAAAAAATCACCTCCCTGGCATCGTGGCAGCTCACGCCTGAGCTCTGAGGAGGTGTCAGAGATGCCTGGGTCAAAATCAAAGCTGGGATAAAAAAATTAATTATTGGAAGGTGAAAGAGTGATGCAGAAATGACTGCGCAAAAAAATAAAGACAACAGTCAACGCGGGAGGCAACGGGGTCAAGTGAGCAACGCAGGAGAGGCGACCAGGCAGTGATAGAGACAGAGAACTGTAGTAATGGCTGTGGGCAGTATTTAAATGAGTCTGTGTGGCGGTCCAGTGCACAGATTGACTGTGAATCATTACCACTGTGTGCTCATTGGAGCTGATGCCTGCTGGGCCAGAGCACGCTCTGCACTTCCCAGAGACAGAGACAAAGAGGGCAGGGGATGAGACAAGCCTGACAGATAGGAGTACCACATGTTAAATGACATATAAAAGGCTGCCGTGTGTCCAGTGAATTACTTTTTATCTGTTACACCGACGGTGGACAGAGTGCAGTGAGTTTAAATGGTGTTTCATCGTGTGGCAATGTGAAGGGTTTCAATGGGCTGGAGGTGGAAATGAAATTGACATTTGTAAAATGAAGCAGATAATGTGCACTGATCTATAATATGAAACTCATAGTACAGCTAATGCAAATATAATATATTAACGTGCGTGTGTGTGTGTGTGTGTGTGTGTGTGTGTGTATATCTCTCGCTCTAAGATGAGTAAGGCCATGGGCAGAAGCAGGGCAGTGGGTCCCAGACTCCCAAAACCAATACTGCCCTTAGCTACACACACACACACACAAACCCACACTTGCCTGCACAGACACACTTTTCCATTGCAAATATGAAATAAGATGAACAAAGCAGATCAGTTATGTTTATTGTATGTTTTAGGGTGTTTTTATGGTACATATTCTGTCACCGTGTTGATGATCTACTTCTCATCTTCTCTTTTTTGCCTTTTTTTCTGAGATATATTTTAAATACTTCTTCATCTGTAATCATACCTCCACCGCTTTTTTCCAAAGAACCTTCCCCTTTTTCTTATCATTAGACCACACTTCTGTATTTTCTTATCCAAGTAACAAACTGAAGCTCGTTCGATAATAAAACATCTTTCAGTTCTGCTCGTACGTATATCGTTTGTTCTCAGTTTCACGTCAGGATCACGTCAGAGAAAAAGAAAATCCTCCAGAGCTCAGACACACAGTATTATGTTTTTCATCTTGTTTTTGTTGTGGAAAAGCTACAGAAAAGCTCTTGTTTTTGTAGAGGGGTAAACAGCTGACTGCGAAGGCTTTGTCTTTTCCCACCTGGATACTTTGCTGGCTGTCATATCAGCTAAAGGAAATGTCGAGACAGCAAAAAACAAACAAAAAAAAAATTGATTCTCGTCTCTGTTGGTATCTGCATGTGCAGCCTGTTTCTGCCTTTTACTACAATATACTTAGACCCCTGCTGTAGTCTTTCCGCCTCGCTCAATCACTATCTGTCTCTCCCACTGAATCTCTTCTCTGAATCTGATTTCAGCAATAACTCAAATTTCTAGTCCTGCCTCCCGCTGAGGCATCTGGGTGTATGTGTGTAACGAGCATGTGCCATATGTGTTTTTTATTCTTTACTTTTACTTTGCCAGTCGAAAGACACAGACGCTTTTGCTTGTTGACACTGTTCTGTCTCATTACCTTAAGCCATATCTATCTGTGAATAGATCTATTGTAACGTGTGCATCTTCACACTTATGATACATATAATGTTTTGGTTTTGGTATTTTCACTCAAGTTACCGAATGACAACATTTTCATGCATGAAAAGAAAAACAGCTTTTGCAGAAAAACTGCAAAATGAGAGAATGAATCTGATCCACCCCTCCAGCCCGCCTCATGTATAATAAAAACTGAACTCCCTCTGGAGAATTGCCATAGAATTTATAATTTTCCAGCTCTGTCTACCTTCAAGGTGCTTTTACCACAAATCCACCCTGTTAATGTATGCAGCCTGCACAGAGATCAAAGATGCATGGAGTAGGTCATATTTGGGTAGGTGCTCGTATATGTACTGGATGTGAGCTGCTAACAGGCATGTGTGTATGTGGCTCTTCAAACGCGCCATGAATAGGCCTGAGGCTAGAGGACGTGGAATAGAGGTCTTGATGTCAGATGCTTCCAGTGAGGTCAAATCATACAGCTGCAGCATGAAAGGTGAATCCCCGGATGTGATGCCTTCAAGCTCTGCCAATTTGAGATGACTGACCTAAAGTAAACACAGCTCTGCTTGTTGCGGTGTGAACACACTGCAAGAAGCTGAGAAAATAAACACAACACGGTGTTTAATATGACTGATTGGGAAAAAAACAAGATTTCAAAATAATCAGAAACCGACGTTCTGTACTAATTTGTCAATGTCGACTGTTAAATAGCAGAGTCGCATTAAGGGGCATTGTATGATTTCTAGACTCGGCTTTGTGCTGCAATCATTTGGTATCGATCTGGTCTTCATTTAATGTCATGCTGGGTTAATAACGGGGCGGGCTGAGCGCGCAGTGAAAAATTGCCGCAATCAGAGCAGGCTGCTGTTCGGAAATGGACCGGACTGACGTAAGGAACTGAGCCAAAGGGCCTTTAAAGGTTATGTCATCGTCGGTGACAGTTCGAGGAGAAAAGACCGCCCTCTGGGAATCAACGCTTTCTGACAAGCAAGCAAATGTGGCCTTATAAAGGCAGTTACATCAAAAATAAAAAAAGAAGTTGAACTATCGTTGTGTATCGTTTTCAGTTAAGGGTTTGACTGCCATCTATGGCTGCACAGGTATTACACTCCCTCATGAGGGCAGGAAGCTGTGTTTTTGTACATAAACAACACCCAGGAGATAAATTAAAGCCCTTCTCATCTAAACAGCGTTGTGGTCGGACATATTGGACGCAGGCTATTTACCTCCCCCTCTGAGGATTCGAGCAAAGGTGAGAACAGAGGCGTGATTTGTCAGTCTGTGAACACACACACACACACACACTACCTAGGACAATACATCATAATCATGTAAACGCAACCGCTGTATATATCTCTCAAGGTGCCAGTCAATCTGCCTTTATGTCAACGCCCAAACCTGTCATACATCAGTTCATCCAATTACAGATGCTGGTCCTCTCTGTTGTAGCCGGCTGCATCCGCATCTCAGACATGAACCATAAAAACCCACAGTGCGCGTTCTGGTTGCAGAGGACATTTGACAGTCATGGGTTTTTTTGGACGGCAAAATAAAGTGGGACAGCAGATGAGCTCCACATAGAAGCACGGGCAGGTCTGATATCCAGCTGCCCTGACATTTGGAAGAAGAGTTTTTTTGATGTTGGAGGCAGAGAGGGTCTGTCTGCTGCTGCTGCTGCAAAGCTGTCCATACCTGTCTGTCTCTCTCCACCTCTAACTGCATGGCTGTCTATGTTTTATTCCGTTTCACATTGTTTTCAATATTTTCTCTCTCTCCCTCGCTCCGTGTGGATATCTCAGTATTACACTGCTGTCCATGGCAAACCATTCACAGACCTGCTCACCTCACTGTCAGTTATCAGAGTGATGCCTGGTGTGTCTCCAACTGAGCCAGGAGGCACAGACCCGCCTTCCACCTGCTTTCATCTGTGCCTTAATGCAGTGGAACCACACACACACACACACAGGCACACACACACACACACACACACACACACACACACACTCACAGTGTTTATCTGCCACTGTGTCACATTCATTTCCCACCTCCCTCCTGTCCAAATTGAAATCCCAGTTTTCCCAAGAACATTTGATGCTCGAATTGTTGCGCAACTCCACACATGTGCAGCAAATTTCCCAGCGTTAATGAATGTTGATTTTTCAGTGGCAATTATTAGGTATTGGCAAGTGTTGATTGGAGTGTTGTTGGTTCACTGGGAGAACCGATAAGAGCCTGGGTTGAGTGTTTGAGGGTTTACTTTGCTGAGGCTTTAAGGGAAACGGGCAAAGTGCTGAACAGACAGACTCTAAGTTAAATCAGCATCGACTGTTTCATTTGGTTAACTTACATACATGTTAAAATGGAAACAAATCGATATATATATATATATATATATATACATATATATACAGGGGGTCCTCGCGTTACGATGGTCTCGAGATACGACGTTTTCGTGGTTACGACACATCTCCCATGAACTTCCTTGTTTCGGCTTAAGCGGTTTGCCCCGTAAATACGTACAGACTTCGCACGGGAACTAGTTGGTGCCGGCTCTCCAACACCTCCACTGCTAGGCTACTCTGCGTTGTGTTTACTTATGTGAAATGGACGGCTGGCGGGGGGTGCAGCGGCAGCCGGTAAGGAGATGCACACGGACACAGATGTATTCGGGATCGTGGCAATACCGTAGGTTTATTCACAACACAGGGTCTACAAGGTTGATATCAGAAATATAAAGGAAATGCTCATTACACTCGCGATAACAACCTCTACGGTGTGAGGAGGGACAAAAGGCAATTCACCACAGTAAAGTTTTATTTTAGCGTGGTGTTATAGCGACATCTAGTGGCACAACTTAGTATCTACCTTACATATGAATGTATGTTCCGACTTACGTCGAAATTCGGTTACCAATATATATATATATATATATATATATATATATATATATATATATATATATATATATATATATATATATATATATATATATATATATATATATATATATATATATATATATATATATATATATATATATATATATATATATATATATGTGCTGCATGTGAGACAGCATGGCTGACAGTCTCCTTGAGACAGAGTCGAGGCTGATTCATATCCTGCTGTGATTTGCAATACCGTTGACTTATCTGCTCAGATCAGTCTTTCCTGTTTCTGGTTTTGCTGACAAGTCAAAGCCACTATAGGCTTTATTGAAGCAACTCAGTAGTAAACACATCCGGATGCATGCTGCACATAACAATAGCCTGTATAGAGTACAGTTTGATACTAAATCTGCACGGAACTGTTTATCCATAGGATTTTATCATTTGGTTAAAAAGTCCCTGAAGCCTGTTAGGCTTTACCGTTGATGTTTGAGCTCACCATAACAATAATGACAGAGATAATCAATTCGTGACGGAAATCCCAGATTCATATCACCGCTAAAATTGAATCAACCAGTCGACTGACCTTGCTTATCGCACCAAATTTTAGTTAAACAAAATCAGGAAAAATAATACGGGAAGATTATTAACATCAAAACAGTGAAATACAAAAATACACTTTGCTTAGTGGAGTTATGGAGTGAAATAAACATTTTGTTTTATAAACATTATTTATACATTATTGTGATCTCACATGGAATAGCAATCTCTATAATGTATATAGAATGGAAATGTATACTTCATATTTTTCCACAGATGAAGCTGCACTTCCTGCTACTATGTATTTTCTAAGATAAACTAACCGCTGACCTTCAGCTAAATCCAAGCATCAGCAATTATAGTACGATATTGCATTCTATAACAGGGATCAGAGGTGTCATTGGCAACATCTGTGTGTGTCAGCATGTTTTCTTATGTTATTAGTAGATGTAAACATGCAGCCGTGTAATCACAGCCCTTGGTGACATTTGTTTGCACTGTCCAATGCATCAGAAAAGCAGAAATTACAAGTGAATCTCACACACCGGCTCCTTATGGGGATTAGATGATGTAGGTGTGGTGGTTAGAATGAGTGCAGCACAGACTGCTCGTCACACCAACACCCACAGACCAACAGGCTGACAGAACAGTTAAACACCAACCAGAAAAGAGCAAACAGCACTTAGAGCCAGTTAGGCTTTTGCTAGTCTGTGATTTTACAGATATGACTACAACAGATGATTTCTGGGCCCTGCAAAACAAGGACTCTTATTTAAGCTCTTGAATACTCACACGCAAAGTGAATAAATTCAGGAAACTCAAGTCGGGTTTAATTCCTCTTTATTGTCCATGTTATTTTTGTTGCCATTTCTCCCGCAGGAGTTTTGGTTCTGTATTAGTGCTGCTGTTTTCCTAAGAACTGTACTGAACTGTACTGTAATCTATTCTAAGCATTAGTTGAGTATTTGTGGGGAAGCGCGTCTATGCTGAAACAGCAATTGTTATTTTCTTTCATGATTTAGGATTGCACAGTCACAAGACTTACGTTTTCCACTCTTGAATGACACATATGTTCTTTATATTGAAAAACACATGGTGGTAACCTTTTTAATAGTGTTTTCAGTTCAGGCGGCTTAATGAACAGTGACACTGTGGTTTTACAATCTTGAAGAATTTTATGTTTTCTTACAATATTTATCTTTTATTTAAGCCTTTAATTATTTGTGTGTAGGTGAGTGTGTGTATATATATATATATATATATATATATATATATATATATCTATATATATATATATATTTTTTTTTATTCTTTTTTTCCCNNATATGTGCGTGTGCTGTCAGCTGATGAAATGAAACATGTATATGGGTCACTAAGTACGGGTGGGGAGGGAACACTTTGCCAAGGATTGCTTTCAACTTGCTAACAGATACAGCCATTTATGACAGCCATCTGTCCAGCATATATGTGTGTGTGTGGGTACACCCTGGACAGGTCGCCAGTCCATCGCAGGGCCAACACAGAATACAAATACAAACAAACAACCATTCACACTCACATGCACACCTAAGGACAATTTAGAGTGGCCAATTAACCTAACCCCCACAATGCATGTTTTTGGGCGGTGGGAGGAAGCCGGAGTACCCGGAGAGAACCCACGCAGACACGGAGAGAACATGCAAACTCCACACAGAAAGATTGCTTTCAACTTGCTAACAGATACAGCCATTTATGACAGCCATCTGTCCAGCATATATGTGTGTGTGTGTGTGTGTGTGTGCGCGCATACACTCGCAGGCACAATTATGTTTTTGCTGGTGGGTGTTGGGGTCCAGGTGGCTGGATACTGTAATATTGCACCCACAGTGTGCAACAGCACAGGGGTGTGGGAGTCCAGCAGAGCATGTTAGTCACTAAAAACACACCCATAAATGCCAAATGTGTGACCTGCTGCTACATGAACCACAAACTGTTACCTGAAGAAATGTGGTGATGTGGTTTTCTTTGCAACATTTTCTTATGGATACTCAAAATCATTGTAGCAACTGTTATCCATCTATTATATATCCGTGGAAAATATACAACAATAACAGTACTCACACAGGCTCCACACTACAAATGTTATTAATTCTCCCTCTCCTTTGATCCCCTCCTCAGTGAAATGTAATAAAGATGCACCAAGTTAGTGTATTTCCTCCACTCCGAATTAAAATAACAAACTCTGCTTCAGCCTTGCACAACATGTATTGTTAGTGCAGCTCATTGTGTTCAAGTGCCTGAGATCATGGTTCAGACCATTCTGCGGAACAAGACTTTGAAATAATTACATCAAAATTGTTGCCACGGTGGCAAATTACTCCATGTTGCATTTTTTTCTGTCGCTGAAGTGTTTGTTTATCCAGAAGTGAATGAAAAAGACCACTTCCTGGGTCAAATTAAGTCTTAGCGAGGTTCGGTAAAGAGGAATGAGCTGCTTTCACTGACAATTGTTGATATCTTGAAACATGATCTTCAGGAATATGTTAGTGTGGACCAAAAACACTTTGTGCCTGAAGAAGCAAAGGCTGAGCAACAGCTGGAAACAAACATTATTCAAGTAAAAAAAAAGGAAATACGATGGATCTTGCTTGTCTGCAATGACTTTTTGATCTTAAACATTTGGATGAAACGGGGAAGCGGTTAAACTCGGTAAGAGATAACGTAAAAGGCTGTCTTTTGATTACCAGTGTGAACATTCGCAGGTGTCAGGATTCATTCATGTATAGCAAATCATTTACTGTGGCTTCTGAGTGAGGTTTTGTACATCAAACGTGTGAAAAATCCTCCGTGGTGCTGATGCTGAGGAGGGAGATGGAGGAGGAGGTTTATTTTTACTTCCAGCTAAAACACGGTTTGAAGTGAAAGCCCAGCGGAGAGGAGGAAAGGAACGCTGAGCAGATGCTGCTCTGATCGGGACACACTCTGCTAAAGCTGCTGCTTTATTATTCATGGTCTTCATTTGGAGACTATCAGGAACAATGCCTGGCTATCTGGAAATCAATAACTTGATTGGTTTCAAAAGACCTGGCAGCTGATATTTGTGGTTTTATACATAAAAACAATATCACAACAGCTGCTGGATGGATTACTGTTAAATATGGTGCAGACATTCCTGTTCCCATTTGGATGAACCATGACAACAGTGGTGAGCCCTTCACTTTTGATTTAGTGCCATCATCTTGTCAATTTATGGGAGAATTACATCATTAGAAGTCATTATAGACACAATTTATGAAACAAACAAACCAACAAACCAATGGCCACTCCTTTTTTAAGATACAGTAAATGCACCAGTGGTGTTAGTGTGCCATCTTAGAAAACGTAAAAGTAATTAAGGCCATCATTACTCCATGAAAATCCTTTATGAGGTTGTACCATTGAGTCTTCATATGGAACAATGTATCGCGATGGGTGTTTTTCCTTGTCAGACACAGCCTATTTTCTTGGCTATATTTAGCAGCCTGTTTCTGCTGGAGGTGAGGATATTGCATACTGCGTGCGAGCTGAGGGAGGCATATGTTTTCCCTCCATCCGACCTACACTTCCTGGTGTGAATTAAATCAAAGCTGAGAAGTGCTGAGAGGAAGAGATAGGCAGTGTTCTCTCGAGAGAAGCCGGAGTCATTTTTGCCCCAAATGGCCAGCAAAGTAAATCAGCTTTGTAAGGTCCCACTTTTCTGACAAACAAACCAGTTGTAGTTATGTGGTAGTTCGATGCCCAGTGGGCCTCTGTAAGGAAAAGAGAAAAAGAGGAGGACTTGGAACAAAAAAAGACACTTTTGATTTATGCATCACAGATGTTGCATTTATTTGTGGCCATAGGACAGAGATGAAAAGACGCTGATGGTCGAGTGGTAGAAATGCTGAGCTATCTTCAGCTCCCAGCTGGGGGGTAAGGAACTGTCTGTGGCATCCACTCTGTCCTCCCACCATCATTTGTATGACACAGTTCAGGGAGATATATGGGTGTCTTTGACATCACTCTAAATAAACATGGAGAAATGTACTGTATGGATTGAAGTCAAACACTTGTTACTGTACTAATGTATATAATTGAACAACATCTTCTATTAATGAGTAAATGTTTACATTGAAACAGAGTGTGGAGGTGACTCTATAATTAACTGTGTAATTGTGCTGAGGGTCGAATGGTATCACATACTAGTGGTGTAAAATCAGAGCTACATTGTATGTAATTTTATATGAAACACGCAAACGGTTCAATAAGTAAACACCTCGCTGTTTTGACCAGATGAGGTTTAGCAGAGGGCAGTCGACAGCTCTGTCCCTGCATCTGTATCCCATTTTTTATTTACTTTCCTCCAGCTGACACAAAATGCTGCAATGTACTGGAAGCAGCCATATGAGCTCAGAGCGAGAGATCACATTTCTCCTGCACTGGCTTCCTGTAAACGAGAATTTAAAATCCACCTCACCTACAAATCCCCAATGGTCAGGAGCCATTGTATTTTAAGAGCTCCTGTACCTTATTACACCACCAGAACAGTGTGATCACAGGAGCAAGGATCCGTTGTTTGTCACTAAAGTTGTGTAACTTTATAATAACAGGCCGATTGTAATTCTTCTTCGGCGGACCTAAGGCTCTGTGTGCTCGGTCAATCTTAATAGAGCCTCGCTTGGTCTCCAAACCCAGTGTGTCTGGAAGCCAGGTCTCAAAAAACTTGACAGCCTGATTCCCCTCTGTGCCCTCCTTGAGGCCCATAATTCGTATGTTATCTCTGCGGCACCTGTTTTCGCCGTCCTCGACTCGGTCAGTTAGCATCTTCACTTTTTTTTCAAGTTCCGCTAGCTTGTTCTCCAGAGAAGCTGTACGG
Source organism: Trinectes maculatus (assembly GCA_016785345.1). Lineage (NCBI taxonomy): Eukaryota > Metazoa > Chordata > Actinopteri > Pleuronectiformes > Achiridae > Trinectes > Trinectes maculatus. The sequence goes on along the minus strand of JAFBJQ010000387.1, from coordinate 1,503,648 downwards.
TCCTCGCCATCAGAGATGCGGGTTTCAGTCTCAGTGATCCGCTTTGTGTTGTCTTCCACGCAGCGGCTCAGTTTGTCCAAGGTAGAATGCAGCTCTGCAAACTTTCGTTCCATGAGAGCGCCGATCTGTTTAGTAACTGTGCTGGAAACAGTGTTAGCCACGCTTTCCTCAAAGGACGTGCAGTCGCCTTCCTCCATGTTAGCCTCTGAGCTAGCCGCGAGTTGCTTTTTTGTGTCTTGACGAGTTCGCACAGGTATGTGTGACGCGGGGACAGCTCGAGAAGTATTCCCTTTAGCGTCGGACATGTTCTTCAGCAAGTGTAATCAGGATATTTTGAGGTTTATCCGTTAAAACTGGGATTTATCGGCTGAAGGAGCGGGAGGTCGGCAAAAGCGATCCTCTCAGTGCAAGCGCATCACGTGACCCCCCAGGCTTTCCTCTTTAATAAAGCTTAGAGTTAGGGCTGACTCAGACTTGACATCCCCTAGGTAAACTGCTGTAGGCCCTATACTGCGACTGAGACTTCCCATGATGCACCACTCTCCTCCTCTCCCTCGCTATCTGAATGCATTCCTATTTCAGGAATGTATGATACTAACTGCTTTGTACTTGTCTCTTTCTACACATTCAAACTGATTTTGTTCCCTTTCCACTGGGTCACTATAAATAATATTGTACATGACAAAAATGATGGCAGCAGAAGTTCACATGTCGAATCAGTGATGCAGAACACCTAGTGTAGTTTTCTTTTTCTGGAAGAGCACACTGGCTCCTCTCAGGGATGAATCCATGGGGTTTCTGTCTTACTTTGCTCCCCAGCTTATGATTTATTCATTTGTAGAATGGAACATTCCCCTACAACCCACCGCGCCCTGCACCGGCAAACCCCCCACCTCTCCAACTAGGAAAAACCATAGGATGTGCAATGTTGAAACGCACCACAAAATTAACCCAGGCTTACGCTGTAGATGTCTTTTTAATTAAATGTATGTGGTGTGTTTGTTATGCACGGGCTGCTGTATGTTACTGTGCACAATGAGACAAACAGAAAGGAAGGGAAAAGGGTATTAATGACCCGCACACGGTATACACTTTAACCTAGAAAGCCAGCAGCATGCCTCAGTTTTCCTACTTTTTCAATGCACGCCCATTCATAATGCACCATATAAACGATAAAAAGGATGGGTGAGTGAACCAGTGATGACACACAGAGAAAAGGGAGGCACATTTGACACTTCAAAGCATTTTAATGCACCATTTGCTGCATAGGGAATGAATGTTCATTGGAGGTGCTTTTACAAAAATCCTTTGTACTCAAACGCAACACCAGCTACACCCAGACAGGTGATGGGAATCAGTACAGACCGAGAGGAAATGTTTGATCGATATGGATGCATGTGACGGCGAGGACGGAGTGCTCATTAAAAATGTCTGACAATGTGTGTATGTGCACAGACACATGCACACGTTGAGAGCTGTGTGTTGAACTTGGTCTGGTTGTGGAACGGTATGTTGCTTCATCTCCTCCCAGTCACATGTATTTTTTATGCACTAGTTGTCCCAGTAGGAGGCCTGTGTGGAGGAGAGAGGACTCCACTGTTACAAGGTCATGCAATGGGCTAACATGAGAATTAATCTGTGATGTGTAAATCAATGGCAGATCTTTGTTATGGGAGACAGTAACATCTTCCCTGTGAATCAGTTCATCATTACAGTAATCAGGTTCATGTTTTCTGTTCTTCCTTATAAAAATCAACAAATAGCTAAAATGCTACTGATCGTCAGTGTCAAATTGCATGAGTTAGCATTTGAGTCTTTCACAGCAGCAAAGCTAACAACATAAGAACATTCTGGTCTGTATTCCATGCTGTCACAATGTGAGACGCTACAGATCTACAGTGTAAAATCTGAGGCCTTCACTGACGTCACGTGCTACTACAACTCCCAGAATGCAGCGGGTCCGTTCCTCGCTGCGCCGGCTTTGCCGCCGCATTCAAGTACTGCTCGGGAATCGGTGTATTTCAAATAGGTAAGTCTACTGAATTTAGAATGGGGCGCTCTATCAAGTAATGGTAATATTAGCTTCTATAAATGTACCTGGAGGAATACTTTATAAATTAATTCTATACTGAACTAGTACAACCTCAAAACCTCTTATACTGGAACTGACAATGGTGGAGACAATAGTATGAAAGTCATAATATAAGAGAAGACCAACATGTAAATGCACAGACAAGCTAACGTCTTTAAAAGGTAGGTGAAAAGACATGTGGTTTATTTAGCTGTAATATTTTGTGAAATAATTTGATTTATTCACTCCTGTAGGTCAGAACACCCATTTCTACTGAAGTATGCGTAAGGTGAGCACCGTTAGCCTTTTATGCTAGTATAGCTTGAGCCATAAATCGTGACAACACAGTTATACATGGCCTAGCTACGGCTAATGCTTGCTCTTTTTTACTTGTACACGCTTGAGTTTGTCTGTTAATAGTGTGAAAAGCCAATTACATGTCAGAAAGTACAATTTAGTCAACGAAAAAGCTGATTTTGCAAAAGATGAGAAAAAGAAGAATCACAAAAGGTGATGAAATAGTGCTAAACACACCCCCAGAGGCACATTGCGTTTTTTTGGTATGAAAGTATGAATGAATAAACACTTTGGGACATAGGTTTAATATATTAACTGCCTTTCAGGCGCGCTGGCTTAGCGGCTGCGAGATGTCCGACAGCGCCTGAAGGCAGCACGTCTCCGTACCACAGCAGCGGCAGCAGCAGGAGCAGCAGCAGCAGGAGCAGCGCTGTCTCCCTCTGTAACCTAAACAATGACTCCTGCTACACAGTGGAGGAGATCACAGCAGTAGAATGCGTTACCCAGAAGCCAGACCCCACATTTCGCTGCTACTCACCTAAATGTGCCGACCGTAAACATGTGGATACCTACTGAACATGAGAAATACGGCGTCGGTAAGTTTATTGCCTTTATGTTGCGTGTGTATATGTGTTTATGTGTGTGTCTGTGTGTTTTTTTTACACCGCTGTTCTCTGCGTCCACTCACTTGCATGTGTTAATAATGTGTGAATGGATCCACGAATGGCGATTTGCACCGGTGTTTTTCTTTTTTCTTTTTTTCCCCTTATTTTTGTTGTTGATGCCAGGTTGTTTTTAATACGAGGCATCATAAGCTTTCTCCCAAACAGCCCGTGATGAGATCTTGGCTTCCCACATTGCAAAGCACAAGGTTGTCGCTCTGACCCCCCATGGTTTGCAAAATGAACTGCCACATTTAGACCTTTTCCCCATATGTGATTGGCCCTATTTCCCCCCTTGCAATTCCGGGATGTAATCTCGTTGGACTCAGAAGTGTTGTGTATTTGCTCTTGATACTGTGTGTCTGAATGGGGAGGAAAAAAAATCTAATATTTACCTCAACCTCTCAACCCGAGTCTCTGAATGAAAAGGCAAATCTTTAAAGAACAGATCTGTATCTTTTTTTTGTATGTTGTGTTGAGATTCCTCTGTACAATTGGAAAAATCTGGAAATGTGTGTATCCCACAGTGCATTGTTCCCAGCTGTCGGTGGCTCTGGGTTGGTGAAGTGAGACAAACAAGCGACAACAACGCAGCTAAAGCCAAATAAGGGGTGTGTGTGGGGGGGTGGATGATGGTCCCACATGCACATGTCCTGTTGGTGTGGTAGGAATTTCTCCATTGCCTGCCTTTACGCACAAAATAGAGGCCCATTGAGATGCGGCTACTGAGAGGCGGCTTAAATGTCTCATAATAATACTCCCTAGAGATATTGGCCTGCACTGTGTGTGATGCTCTGGTCACCACACGATCCCACAGCCTCGTGAACACGAGCCAGTGATCATTTCGTAATTCTGTAGTGGAGAAGCCAGGAAAAAGTGGCTGGTAAAATCTCAAAACTAATAAAAAGTGGTATTTGATAAGTGCTAAATCATCTTAATTATACATCTTCTCCCTGACTCTTCTTGATTCACATAATATGCGGTTGCAAAATAAGACACCCGGGCTCTTATAAATGTTGCCTCTAATTCAAAAATGTGCCACCATGCTTCTGTGACCTGAAATCAGTTTGGCAGAAAGTAGCATTTAGCTTCTCCTTGTCACACACTGGTCTGGTCACTTGACTGCTCTGCTGAATTTCCCCTTGGTTCAGATATGTTTCCCTTCCCCATCTAAGTTCGTGCTGAAGACCGAGTGTCACTTACTGTGCAGTTATATTCCTCTTAATCCTATTTAGAGCACAGCTCCCCTGGAACCTTTGGCTTCCATATTTTGATAGGAAAAGATTTATTTCACTTTAGCTACTTAAACCCACTGTGTCCTGTCAGAGTTCACTTGGCTGGATAATAGGACATTTATTTTGACGGCTAAATACTTGCCTTTGTCCCCAAACTGATAGAAGGGGCTGTGTTAATGGGATTAAGGCTCTTTATCCCGTTTCCCCCAATAACAGCAACAAGAGTCTTTTTAATTGGCTCTGATTTATTTTTTAAGGCATGCTTTGGCAGTGGTGCACCTCGTGGCTTTGTCCTTTTTGAGGAAGGAAGTAGGGTGTTTTCCTGTTGTGAAATTAAGCTTACATGATCAGCAACACACACACACATACATACACACACACACTCACACACACACACACACACACAGGCTGAGTTGCATGTTTAGGGATGGGATATGCTACTGATCATGTTGGAAGTCAAGAGTTTTCAAGCTAGTCACACATAGACTAGATGAAAATCTGTCAGTCAAAGAAATGGTCAGGATTTAGTTTTACAACAAAGGAAGAGTGAGCTCACATTTTCCCCAACACACACCTCACCAGTCACACCATGAAGTAGGTGTGAGTGTCAGATTTTCAGTTTCAGAAGATTACAGTTATGGTGGGCTCACCACACTTCTGATGTTTGGAAGGGTGGTGGTGGTGGGGGCTTTACAGAAACTCATCAATCATTTATCAATCATCTTGGTGACGTATTGTATACTGAAGCCTCGATTATTTGCACAAAACATTCCTAGTAACCTTAATTATAATGATTTTTATACTTGTGACATGATCTCATGAATTGAATTTTCACCTTAAGTCTTGATAATTCAATGTTATCACACGTGCCAAGACAAAATTAATTAATTTACTTGCCTCCATATTGTTATGATCAGATGTTCATCCTTGCGATAATGAAATTATCCAACACCAATCATGACCACTGAGCCACAGATTTATTTCTTATCCTGTTAGTCACATCATGAGTAACCTCTGCAACCTAATGTTAAACCACTATCTGAAATGGTACTGAGTTACATCACATCCCAGGAGATTTATTATCATTGATCCACATCTGTTTGTACTACTCTGTGCAGAACAGCTGGCTCCTTCATATATATATCCTTGCTGTAGAATTGCTATGATGTCTAAATGTTAGCACAAGTCCTTACCTTAGCCATTTTAAATGCGATGTCCCTCAGGTGCCTTCAGTGAACATTTTATCCCCATCTGACAGTGAGGCAGGTTAAGTAAAAAGGGCTTGGAACTTGATCTGGGGCCAATTCAAGATGAGATCAAAATATGTCTCTGAGTAATTGGAAGGTTGCAGCGTTTGATGTAGATTCGCCTTACTCGTGAAGTGAGGCCTTGGAGGACGAGGCCTCTGCCATTGATGAAATATGAATGGGCTCCGGGTGAGTTGATGTTAAGGTGCCCATTAGCCCACCAGTAGGGTGATTACTGGTTTTTAACCTGAAGCAAGAATGTTGGAAGATTGATGAGATTATGTTAATATCAGATCTCTTTATAGATCTGCTGAGCTTTGGATATGGAGACATTAGTGAGCAAATAGGGAGAAGCTGCTATATCACAGTTATGTTTTTGAAGGCAATGATGTGTTAGGTTGCAATTCAGTGAGGTTAAATAGAAGCTGCAGATGGTGACAACTGAATCTCTGATGTCTTCCCTAAGCTGATGACAGGAAGTCCATAACAAATCTGACAAACACACTTGGACTCTGCCTCTGACTACTGAAAATATTTGAGGCTGCGATGTGTCATGTTTGAAGACAGTAGGCATCAAGTTAATGCTGTAGACAGACAGATTGAGGCCTTTCTTCTCATTAAAGTCATTTGATACAGCCAGTCTAGCATGTCATTGCTCATCATAATTTGGACACATAATTAAACAATTTAACGACCTGCTTTGGATCTGTGTGTGGGCAAGTTGAGTTTGCAACCGAGGGTTGATTTGAGAAAATTGATTTAGTATGTAACACTGTTACATTCTTTGAGTGTTATGGAAAAATGACTTGTTCCATGAGATAGAAAATAGAGTGGAGCTGGGGTCTGATTAAATGTCCCCAGACTGATGTCGGGCTTGGGGCTTTGCTGCTCTCACATGGTTGACATTGCTGGTTCCTCCCTTGGGGGGATGTCGCTCTGGTTGATGGTGTGTGGAAGAGGTGGGGTAAGGGTGAGGGGTAGTAGTGGTGCTGGCACGTGTCAGGGGTAGACTCATTGTCAGTGCATCCGCCCTGCCCTGTTACCCTCAGATTCAGCCCCCTCCTTTACGCCTTACTCCATGGGGGATTAGCAGGTTGTTTTGGAGGCGGCCCTGAGGTCCATTCCACCATTATATCCATGATTCCTTAATGCGGCAATCCCAATGTATGGGAGAAAGTAGGGGGTTGGGGGCGTGGTGAAGTGAAGCCTACCAGCTTGTAATTGCTTCCTCACCCACCGCCTCATCTCCATCTGTAGAGATAGCACCCCTTCTCCTCAATGTGTGCTCACAACCAGCCTACAACAACGATACCAGTGCAATTGTTCAGCAGGGAAGGAGACTGTAGGAGGCCCCCTTGTGAATTTAACAGATGCAGAAAATAAAAAAAGAAAGCAGGAGAGTTAATCACCGAGCTCACTAGGACGCACAAGCTGTTCCCTAGTGTGTGTGCCGTCTAAGGGTTAAATAAATCTACGTGGACGTGTGACATATGACGGGCTCAGTGACTTATTCATTGCTGATTCACCCAGGCAATAATAGCAGATGTAGATGTAAAAGCATGGTCAAAGATATGCAACTGCTGGTTCACTTATGTTATTTAATTAAATCATGCTCTGTTTATTATGAAGCTCTCAATGAGAAAGGAAAACACCTAATTAGCTTTTTAGACTCAGCAACATAAGACACAAGAAATGAGGGCAATTTTGTGAGGTCAGTGATGTTTTGTTGGAATTAAAATATTTTTGAATGTTTTTTTCTTCACTTTGAGCTTTTCTTCACTACACAGACTGGGATACCCTTGTGAATCCCACTGGAGTTAGCTACACTAACAGACCAATTCAATATAATAGAGTGTGCATGTGGATGTTTTTGTCATTTGTGTGGGCCAGGAGGGGGAAAAAATGACTGGCATGCCATTTTCATCAATGGGGGGTGTCTGACAGTGACAGCAACCGTGATTGGTGGGTGAGAGAAGCTGTTTATGAATAATGACACTTGGGTTTTTGTGTTCATTTATACCAGAAGGATGATCCCTGGGCTTGGGCCCTGGGCAGCATCAGTTATTTGTGTTCTGGGGTTATAATCCAGGCTTGCACGTATTGACCATAAAGGAAGTGTACATTGATTTGTCAAAGCGCTTGTGTGGCTGACCCAGAGCAACGCAGTGACCCCAAGGCTTTTATTTTCAGATAAGCCTCACTGTAGTGATAGCTACCTCTGCTAGCCCTCAACTTACTAAAACCAGTGTGCTTAATGCATTATTAACATGCTAATAAAAAGAATAGTTATGGTCTGGTCAGGTTGAATTTTATGTCATTAATGGATCACTTATGATTAACAGAGTCAAGCCTTGCTTAAAGGACATATGCATAATTTAAGAAAGTGAAAAGCTAATGGTTGCAATTGTCTGTCCTAAATTACCCTGTTAAATCTTGAATATAGAATTGGCTTCTCACCCTGTGATTCACACAGGCACAGTGGGGGTTGTGCAACTGGAGGGCACTCATACAAATCACTTTTGGTGCATGTCTTTGTTTTGCTCTGCAGTTGAATTCATCTCTCTGTGGGATGGTTTGAAATCTGCACTGGCAGAGTTTGTTTTTCTCATTGTACATCAATATGTAATATATGATGTAACATAATGTAAGATATTTACTGTATAATAAGATATACCTAGGAAATATAGTCTTAGCAATGGTTACTTCCTCTTTAAAGCGGGTTACTGTCAAGACTTTATCAGCAGGGAGGTGGTCAGGATTAATGTCAGTGAGGGAGGCAGACAGAGAGGGAAGGTGAAAGGTCTCCAGTCAGAATACTCCTGGATGCCAATGTATGACCTTGACTGGGTGTTTTTTCAGTGCTGCCCACACCACCTGGCCCCATCTCTCAATCTGCTTTTGTGTCTTGCCTCACACAAATGGAAATGCTCTTATTTCTGCAGTACTGAATTGGGTTTCATTTGCTAGCTGTTGCCACCGTTTGTGTCTGTTTCCCTCTGCTGCTCATTGCTGCGGAGGGATCTCTTCCCAGAGATGGCAGGTCACACTGAGATGACCCTTATCTTGCTTTGTGCCCCCCCCCCCCATCTATCACTCACTCATTCCTTTTCTGTCTGGCTTTTTTCCCCATTTGTTCCTTTTTGCAGGACACTTCCGTCTATCTGTGCTGCAGTCTGTTTGACCTTTATCTTTCTACCACATGTGTCTCTTTCTCTTTTTTTTACTCCCCCTTCCTCTGAATCCATACTTACCTGTCTCAGATATCCCCAGATACTGTGTGTGTCTGTGTCTTGTGTATTTTTGGATCAGACGATGCATGCATGTCTGCATACTTGTGGCCATGCAATTCCGTTTGCAACTAATGCTGCATGCTTGCGCTGGCATAAATGTGTGTATGTTTGAAAAATATATTTCTGGGTGCGTGCTTACAGCAGTCTCTGTGGACTGCACGTCTGAAGATGATAAAGCAGTACAGGAGCTTTCTAGTAGAGCCGTAGTTACAATAATTTCTCTGCCCCTAATCACATTCAACTAAACATGTTTCTTTTAACAAATGCATAAAATATAAAAACAAAAGCTGTTTTATAAATGTTCATAGTATGATGTAAAATAACATTTAGCAGACTTTAATGATCAGTTCTAAAAATCAAATAAAAATCTTTCAGGTAAATACAGCTATTGCACACATATGTCATAGGTATGTCATATTAGTGGTGAGTATTGACTCTGTGCTCAAGAGCTGTGGCACTGACACTGATCTGTTTAGCTTCCTCTCTGGTTTGTGTTAGATTGAACTATTTTTCCTGTCTCCATCACTCTCCCTGTCCCTGTAAAGATCACAGTGGGAGGATCTGCTGCTGTCTGGCTGGTTTCTGGGCAGCGGCCTCTCCGACCTTGGCTGCTGTTATCTGCCTTATTACCTACTCATTGTGTGTGTCTGTGTGCATGTTTCTAATGTGGTTGATCTGTTTCCTGCTCTCGCTGTGCCACGGAGATGATAGCCCTGCGTTTCCCTGCATGTCAGCCTGCTGCATGCGAGGTACTGGCTAGCCGCCCGTCCTCCCCACCTCACCTCTGTCAGCTTCCCTCACTTCCTCTCTCAGCCTGCACACAGAAAAGCCACTTTAATGTCAGATTGACTTTCAAAAGGGCTTTTCGTTACAGCCCACTGCCCCTTACTTCCTTGCTTTCATCACGGCTCACGTTCTTCATTCAGAGACTGAAATGTTCAGGCCAATTGCAATTGATTTTTGGAAAGTGAGACTGCTCAGCTGATGGACATAGCTTTATGCGACAGTAGAAGAACGTATAGGATGTATGGTATTCTGCAATGGGATTCCCTCATTTAGATTCATGGTTGAAAGACCATGGTTAAAACTTTAGAATTAGATTTACTCAAACCTCCAATGTATAATTACTTGGAAAACTGATGGGTTCGCCAATGCTAAATGTGAATTATGAATTCCCTAATTAATTGTGTGGGTGTTGTAGAGAGTTTTTGCCTCACTGAGTCTGTTTAATTCATCAGGATGACTAAATCGACCCAGTTCATTTCTTACGACTCTTCTCTTCAACCCAGTCTCTCAGCGGGGATTGTTCCTGTTTGGGATGTTTTTAGGGAAAGAAGAAAGCCTGCAAACCATGCAGCGACTTAGTTAGTTAAATACTTGTCTTAAAAGAATACGCACCCCTCCCCCCAACATCTGAGCCACTGGATCATTTGAAGTTTTGTTTGTCTGAGGGGAGAAGACCAAGGATCTTCCCGCTTCCTGCCTCTTATCGTTGCTTGAATGGGGCCCTTTTAACATTCTTCCAGCAACACCAGTGGTTGGCATCGCAGTGCATTGTAGGGTTTATTTGCTCCATTTGTGCTCCTTTTTTGACAATTTACCAAGGGGATTCCTTCTGATGATTTTCGAGGCTTGGCTTTACTTTTCCTTTTCCTGCTATTAAAAAATGAACTGCAAGGAGATATAATAGATGCTGTAATGGGTTTTCATGCTATTAAAGAAGTCATCTAGGAAATATTATCATTTGCTCTCTTGCCAGGAGTAAGATGAGAATATTGATACTACTCTAACTATATAGTAAATATATGGTGGGAACAACCAGATGGTTTGATTATCTTAGCATTATGACTGGAAACAAGAAGAAACAGCTGGCCTGGGTTATTCTCAACTCAATCCACTTCTCGTTTGGATCGTGTTGCAATCTTGTTTAGATCGTAACTCAATGTGAACAAATTAACAAGTCTTCCAGTCTTTATGCTAGACCACACTATTGTTTTCATGGCTTTGTATTGTAGTATTAATCTTCTTATCTAACAGTTGACAGGAAAACAAACAAACATATGTTCCATGAACTTTAATGAGAACTTAGATGCTGTTCTGATGTTGCACCAGCACGAGGATAACATGTAGCAACACATCAGTAATGCAGACATCAAGCCCTGCTCTTGCATTGGTTTCTTTTCTGTCTGCCAGGCTCTACCAAAAACAGACAACATCCAGTCGCAGTGGAATTGGCTTGAGTGCCCGTGTTTGCCACCAGCTTAATCTCTCTCCAAGCATCCACCTGGTGTCTTTTTTTCCCACCGTCGACTAGTCATACCCTCAGGGGACGGAGTCTGCAGAACTAAAAGCGGAAAGTGGTGCTGCTAAAAGTGTTTGAAATGGATCTCCATTGTGTGTGGGGGGAGAGGGGATATATGAAGGAAAACCCCCACTGTTGATGCCTTTGTTTGGTGAGTAAAACCCCTTGGTCTGGGCAACGATGGCTGGGCTCCTCAGGCTGTTAGTTGAGTCCAGCCAAGGATATTTGTCATTTGTTTGTATTATAGCACCAAACATGAGACTGATCCTATAGCGGCTGCCCTCTCAGTGGATGGTTCTCATACCTTGTGAGGCCCATGGCTATTCCTGCTAACAAGCAGTTGGTTTTAAAATATACAGACACTGGCTTAGGAGTAGAGATCGACCGATATGGGTTTTTCTGTAGCCGATACCGATGCCGATATTGCTCTTGGTGAAGCCGACCGCTTCCGATATATCGGTCGATCTCTACTTAGAAGTGGTACAGAATCTTGGATACCAGTTAGAAATGGTAACATTTATTGCAATCTATTCTTCTAATTCTAGATAATTCTGTTGGTTAAATAAAAACATTGACTCTGTTGTGGTTTGTGTTTCATTCCCGAGGGCATCTGAAATAGCATCACAGCCCAATAAGAACTATTTTCCCATAGAGTAATCTCTGTTCTCAATAGATCAGTAAGGGAAATCTCTATTTGGATCATGTATCCACGTACCTATTTATCAACAAGCTAATGACCTGTCACTTGTTGCTGTTTGACCTTGATGGTCACCACAAAGCAGGGTATCATCTTTCATTCTTTGAGCACTATGAGCTTCAGGAAAGATGCTTTCATGTTGTTTCATTGGATTTAACTTGAAAGAGATGTGAGAAGGATAACCTAACATCAGTGATGTATGATTCTTGTCTTTGAAACATGAATCCCATCCATTGTTTATGCAGGCACCTCAGGAGCTGGCTGGTCCGCAAACAAGTCATATTCCTCTTCCGTCTCCCTCAAAAATAAACTTACTGGAGTAGCAAAGGGCAAAAGATGTTCTTTATAACAGAATGACGAACACGCCTTAGTGTCTGTCTGAGCTGAGACAAACCATGCCTGTTCTCCTCCATGTCCTTCTTTCACTTTGTCTCAGTGCATCTCGGGCCTGCTGCTGTGGAGTGCTGACATAATGAGTATGTGGATGCTAAAAATACTGCCACACAAATGGAGCATGCTGCACTGCACAGGTTTATGACATATGTTTTAGCATGGCTGCTGATGTTGCTGTTGTCTAAAGCATTAGGAGTACAAAGTCTTGGCCTGTGGTATCAAACAGAAGTGCTGCTGTATCCTTTTGCAGTTTATTTTCATCGATGGATGGTGTCTTGGACTGCACATAGTTATATCTTGGAGTTTATTCAAAATTAATCACTTACCCATTGCTTACTACAGTGTTAAATCTACAGATTTGTGGAGGTCCCAATTTGACATTTTGTCAAATTCAGCAGCTGAATCTCCTCCAGCTTGTATTGAGCTCAAAGGTTAGTGTGGTAATGGTAGTGATTGAATAGGCTTGGATCCAGGCCATTGATTTGTAGTGGGAATATTTCCATGCATCATCAGTGGTGATGCATCAACTATAAGCTCCCCTCAGACCCTCATCTGGATTTCAGCCATAATCCTCTTTGCTCAGTCTATCCTAGTGCACTAGTAACCTCACTGTCACATTCACCTCGGAAAATAGCTGTCTGTGACTTGTTTGGCACACAGTGCTGGGAATGGATAAAAATATACACAAAACTTGCAAGCACATATCCTAATATGAGTATGAGACTGGTTTCCTACTTTGCACTGTTTTGTCACATTATATGTAATATGACAATATCTCCCTTAGTTCGACTGTTCAGTCTAATTTAGGATAATCATTTAATTTAAGATGTATACTCATGCAGCTAATACGTACTGTATATACAGCATACTACAGTTATATGTTACATTACCAATTTTGATGCTGTTTAAATATATATACTTTGAATTTTTATTTTCTATTTGCTGGTGATTCTAGGTTACCAGTGATTATTCCTAATGTAAGCTAAGATGCATATGCCTGGAAACCTCAATGTGCGCACATCCTCTTATGCAATGTATAAATCCACACCCCTAACCATATATGAATTGAGCTATAAAAAATGTTTTATAGCATTTTTATACGGTTTTTTGGATGTGGTGCGTGGTTGAACAGATGATGTCTGACAGACATTACTGTCAGAGGCTTTTGATTGTTATAGGTTTAGCTAGGAGGTAAGGCTAAGCTGACCCATCAGTATAATTACATTTTAAAACAATATACATATTGTGTGTGTGTGTGTGTGTGTGTGTGTGTGTGTGTGTGTGTGTGTGTGTGTGTGTGTGTGTGATAAGAGGAAAGTGCTTGATGTAACGTAAGTGGATAGAGTAACAGGAATCCAACTTATCTTGGCATCATCAGTGTCAATTGTCAGAATCTCTTTATTGTGGACCAATAAAGCTGAAAATTGATGATTTGGATAGCTTGCTGATATACTGGTGCATCACTACTAATGTTTATACACTTACTGTCCCTGTCATAATTTGCCAGTATTTACGCCTAATAAAGGGAGGGGAGAGAGTTATATAAAGGAAAAGATAGGTAAAGATGGGCCAGGAGATTGAATAAGTCACAGGAAATTAGATGGATACAGATGTGATGGTTGATGGGTTGTCAGTTGCTGGTCCATATGGAGTTCCTCTGAGTTGAGCTGCCAAGGCTGGCAGAGCGTCGTCCCCATGTGTCTGCACCTGCCCGTTTGTGTTTCAGGAACTCTTTCTGTAGCTCATTACAATCCTGATGCTTTCCTTCCCCCAGGGAGCAGGCACGCACGCGAATGAGGCTACCTCTCTACTTTGTATAATGGTCTTCAATGGGAGGAGTAAAACAAAGATGAAATTAATCACTATAGCATCATCCCTCCCCCTTCCCTCGTCCCTCTTGTAGTTCCCAGCTCCTGCAGACTTTTTAACTAGTTTTATTGAATTACAGACAGCTTTAGAGGTGCACACAACTGTTGACCTAAATAAGGAAACTGGGACATGTTTTTTCTCACTCCCTCCATCTTTGTTACTCTACTCTATTGATTTTGTATATGTGGACTCTAGCATAAGCAAATTAGCTGGGCATAGCCATCAGTTTGACACTCTCGATGCCTGCCCATCCCTGTCTATCTGAAGTGACTATCGCTTTTTCTCCTCCCCAGTTTAATCTGAAGAATGTGTAAGGGAATTGGAAATCCCATCCCTTTTGGGTCTTTGGCAGAGACAACCATTATAAAACAAATTGGAGAGCAGCCTCTTTGTTCACACTGATGTAGTCACAGTAATGGACAAGATTATGGCTAAGTGTGTAGCAACTCCTTGAGCTAAAGCTAAACTCAAAGCAGGCACCAGGGATCTTCTGGTGTGAGGGCTGAGCATCGGTTAATTATTTTTATAGCGCAGGAAGGCTTGAGTGGCTACTCTCTCTGTTCCCTCTGTGTCTCCCGCTCAATGTAGCTCTTGGCTCTGTGATTTCCTACGTGGTTTGCTTTGACAAACACAGCTCCGCTCCGTACTCCCCATTGCCCGAGATTGATTCCTGAAAGAAACAATTCCAAACCATGGTGGTTCTCTCTATTTTTCTTTTCTTCTTCATTTCTTCAAGCCCAAAGTTCTCCGACCCCAGGAATAATCCTCCTTGATCCACAAATGGCATGCGGAGCACAGGAAAATAGCCCAGAGGACAGCTGAACCCCTTAGCCCTGCTGGAATGTTTGACCATGCACACACACAGAGGCCATACATTCAAACACACAGTGAACCACAGTCCAGAGCAGAACAGTGTAGTTCATTCTCAGGATCACTGATCGAGAACTGCAACCCATGTTTACATTAGCAGTTTTGCTCTTTATTTATGTCAGTTCCACATGAGCTTAAAATCAAATTTGGAGAATGTGTCACCCCTTAGTCTTTACTTGTGAGGGCTGTATTTCCTCACAGCATACTGTATACTCTGTGAGGTGACTAAAGTAGGTAGTCAGGAAGGAAATCCATTTCCCTCAGTAATACATTAGACACTGAAAAACAAATGAGTTTCCTGATACGCGCACAGTTTGCACATGGGGAATTACATCCAGTTGTTTGACAGTTGTCGCTGTAGCGTTCAGCAAATCACTGTTTTTGAAGCACCCACTGTTGGAGCCATTTACTGTTTATTCTTCTGTTTATTTAGTTGTTAGTATTGAACTGGTTAAATGTTTATTTAGTTTAAAGAATGCAATTAGTTCATTATGGCGTTAGAATTATCTTCTTGTATTTTGGCTAGTTTGGGTTAATTGTGGTTTTATTTTGAAGGTTCCGTGCATTAGGTGTATCTATATAGGCAGGTAGGCGGGCATAGATAAGTGGGCAGCAGAAAGACTTTACCAGGGAAAGAAAGATACCGAATGCCATTTATGTTTGTTAGCTTGAAAATACTTTAAATAAACCACACAACAGTGATACCAACCTGGACAATGGCCTGATGTTCTTTTTAACAGTGTATTTTTCACTCATGAGGTGCCTCTGTGGCTGTTTTTGATTTGGATTATTGGATTGTTCACAAGCTTAAAGACAAATCGCCACTACTCCCACAGTATGTCAAAACAGTACGTCAAAAATGATATTATTCATCTGCCCCAATTCATGCCCATATTTCTGTATGTGTGTTTCTATTTGTGTTGTTTTGTGCTATTATTGATCTAAGTCACAGCAGATGTCAGTAGGACTGGCATGCCAGCAAGCCACAGACTCTAAACCTCATTTTTCAGTTTTCTGTGTGTGAGGCTCTTTTTTATAGGAAAGAATGAGAGTCAATGCCAGTACACACACACACACACACACACACACACACACACACACACACACACACACACACACACACACACACACACACACATTCTCGTAGCTCATGGAGAGCAGAATGCATATCACACCAAAACAGTTTGTTATTCCACAGCTCGGGTTAGATGACAGATCCCATACTTGTTGTATTTCTTGGTTCCGTCACCCCTTCACAACTGTCACTATCTTGTCATTGTTAGACCAGCTCCATTGTAGTCTCCACATTATATGGCCTCCTGCTCTGTCTACTCTGTTGAGCTTGGAAGGATTTGTGGCTGAGCTTAAAAAGTTTTTTGCTGTTGCTTAGAATTGCCTGATACCCAGTGGTACACAGTATTTGGAAATGCCACTGTTGAATGCCTCTTTGTTTAAAGGCCTCAGCATGCTCAACTGTATTTGTAGCAGCACTGCAGATTGGAAATCTATCAAACTATGGGACTGAAAACAACACACCCCATGTTTTAGTAGTAATGTAATTCAAGTTAGTCAGAAGTCAGAAACCGAAGTGTTATGTGGTGATGCTTTATGCCCCGATTGCTTTGAAGCTTTAAGTATTGATCACATTACACTGCTGTACCATTATTTAAGGAGGACTTGATTACATATATATTTGATCTTGTGCAATATTTTCTCTATTTGCATTGTATGTCTCCCTTTAAGGTTTGGTGGAAATATGCCAACTATTGATGAATATTGTTATGTTCTCTGTTATAGTATGATCTCCATCTTCTTTACTCCTTCACATCTCCTCAGATGTGTATGAATTGAAAAAAAACCCTGTGCACAGTGTTCAGTAGCTTTGTCTGTGTTTTAACAGATCCTAATTTGTTTCCGCTGTAAAACCTATCTCTGCTGATAACAATGGATTTCCACTGACTTTTACAGATCATTTTCATAATATGTCATATTGTTCGAGGTGTTTTTGTAGGCTTTTAATTTAGCTGCTCTTATCCCTCATATTCTGGCAAGTGGACAGTCTCACAGTTGGGTCTCATTGTGAGGCAGTGACTGGCAGGCTGGCTGGCAGGTTTAGCTGATAATAAGGTATGCTCCAGTGGCTTGTATTTGTGTAGCACCTGCCATCTGTGTGTCCTTGAGTGGACCCAGTGTATGTGTGTCTGTGTGTTACTACATGGTCTGACTTCCTGTCAAGTGGCTCTGCTCTGAGGCTATCACCGTCTGTCTGTTGTATATGTGTGTTTGCATGCATGGTCTTCAGTGTATGCGCATACACAACATGCATGTTCCGGTCAGCTCTTCTCTCTGTGACTCAACCCCACACAGTTAATCTGAGCTCACATTGAACATCCCAACCTGCACCCAGCGGGCCATTCAGCTCGACACAGACAACCAACACTGTGGTCTGTTAATTCACTCTTGTGTTTTTTATACGCTCCCCACTGACAAGAATCACTCACTGATGCTTCAGTGCTCGCTCTTCTTTTTACAGTCTCAACTTGTCACTGGGCTCTTTGTTGTATCTCCTAGGGAGGAGAACTGAATGAAGGCCACTAGGTCAGCATGTGAAGTGAACATACAGAAAGATGACTGCACAACATTTGGGATACTGGTCCAATGGGATAGTTGTTTCTCATCTGTCTGTGATGATTGTTTTATTCTCCCATTTATCTCCCAACAAACTGGGCTAAATGAGACTCTTTGTGGTTGGTGGCAGAGTATAGAGTGGAGATGACTAAAATCATGATTGATTTATCTACACATTGACGTATAGTCCCAGCACTGTCGTCAACACTTGTTCCTCTGACGCCTTTACTCTGTCTCTTTTCCTTTGCACTCTAGTTACTACTTTGGCTGGGAGGCTTAGCATTTAGTGGAAGCAGCATGGGGTCGTTTGTCCGTGACTCACTGATAACATGCTTCAAAGGGAGATGTTTGGTCAGGCTCATGATTAATGGAAGACTTATAATCAACTCAGTAATGAGATGAAAATGGCAGCTGAGGTACAAGTCAATATTAACCCCAATGGCGCACTGCTGACATTTATAGTGATCTTAGTGTTACCCTTCATAGTGTTACCCTTCATGGCCTGACTCTCCTGCCTTTGAAACTTTATCTACTTATTTATCCAATTATTTGCTGTCTCATTTTTCCTTCCTCTTCCGTCTACTCTCTCTGGTAGCACTTCTGCATCCCTTCACCATCATCTGTCCATCGACCCCTGTTGATCGACCCAACTCTTTCCACTCTTAATTTACCACTTTACCTCATCCGTCCCTTCACATCTGTGTGTGTGTGTGTGTGTGTGTGTGTGTGTGTGTGTGTGTGTGTGTGTGTGTGTGCACGCGTGCGTGTGTGTGTGTGTGAGTGTGAGCGAGCGACTGAACCGAGGGCTGCTAGTCAGATGAGGCAGAAGCTCGCCTGCCCAGTGCCCACAGGGACGATATTAACACAGCCTGTTGCTTGACTTTGTTTATATACTGGGAATGCATCAATGCCCACACACAGAACATGAGCGGGCTTTACTGCACAGTGGCTGGTTTTTCACAGAGTTCAAGAGTGTAATCGTCCAAGCATGATAGATACCCTTTACATTTGCATGTTTATCTCTTCCTTCCGTCTTCATTTAACACCTTGAGACAGGAGATGAGTGAAACATGGATAGATGTCATTCTGCAGTGAGGACTGCTGCACGGAGGAGATGTTAGTGTGCCCTGCGGAGCTGTTGCATGTTCACTCATCGTCTGTGGGCCGCTGTATCACGGCTCGCAGCCTACAATTGAGAGAGGTGGTGGTGATGTGGTGGCATGTTGCCTTAACAACAAATCAGCGTTCAAAACAGGCTGCATCTGCATGCAATAAAAAGCGTAACTTGTTCCCAGGCTACAGTCGTGCAACAATCCAGCGGGTTTAACAAAGACGAAAGCCTCCATATGGTCGTTTGTGGTACAGTGCAGATTCAGAGACGCCGAACTACCTCCCCCAGCTTGCCACACTAACAATACCCACGTTGGTGTGTTTGCGTGTGTGCCTCCACAGCCATGTCTGAGTAGTCTCATGTATGCTGTGGTGCTTTATGTGTGCAGAACAGTGCTTTTTATCAGTTCAGGGTGGGGAAATATTTTTTAATGAGGTGATAAGCACCAGCTGTCCGATATGATAGGACAGAGTGAAATGGTATGATTCCAGCACATTAACTCACTGACACATGCTGAGTCTACAAATGAGGACCATTCTTCATACAATGAGCTGCACAGGGCCATGCTTTGTCCTTAGGCTGGAAAAAAACACTTCACGATCCAAGGTCCAATTTATTCATTTCAGACAGTGTGAAAACTACTGTTCATCTGTGCTTAACAACACACTGGAATGAAGTGGAAGCACAAAAACATAAAAGAAAAATACTGCCTTGAACTAAACTGATTATCATTAGGCAGAAGGAGGACTGCTGGCCATACAGATGTATTAATGTGCACCAAATATCATGTCATGTCTTGTATCAAGCAACTTCATGTCCCCTTAGACTTGTCAAAAGTTTTAAAAATAAATAATGGGGAATTATTTGCATTTTTTATTTGTAAATATTCTCTGTACTTCTCGCATGTTGAGGCGGAGGGACATTGAAATAGTCCACCTAAAGCTGCCGTCAGTACTTTTGACACATCAAAATTCCAGTTCGATTGAAACTGTCGTAAAATCTTGTCAAGGAACTGTGAAGCTGTGAAGACTATGTTTGAGAACTGACAGAGAGCCTTCCTCTTCCTCTCAAGCTCACATACAGTACAAAAGCAAACAAACTGGGATGAAATACGGAAGACCTGACATTGACTCATCTCCCCTTTCTGTCTCTTGTCTTTCCTGTCGTCTCTCTCCACTTCCTCCTATATCAGTCTCGCTGCTCTGCCATCTTTATCTGTCGTTCACCTTCTGTCTCTGTGTCCGTCTTTGTCTCCTCTTGCTCCCCAGTCAGCATAAATTCAGCTTCGGTCTATCAGTACACTGTATCAGTTTGAGGCTGAGGCTGCAGCATCTCTTGACAGATGCATAAACAAAAATGCAAATCTGAAGTAAGCTATCAGAGCGGATGCACTTGCTAGATTGAGTTTTTTCTTACCTGCTTATAAAAGTCACACAATCATATTTTAATTTTTGGCCAACCGGCACAACATAAAACCACACATGCTGCCTTTAGTGGATTTTTGTTTTCATCCCCTTTTCACCATGGTTTCATCATGCTTGATGGGGACTTGACTGCTGTTTGAGTTTCTGAAGCCTGGAGCAATGAAATTAAATGTCTTTTTTTCAGTGGTGGTGTGATGTCCGGCACTGATAAATTCACAACCTGCTAAATGTATCACAAATACCTGTAGCCTAAGAATTTGTGTGTGGGTCACAAAGTCACACAGGTCACACACTCAGATATATGCTCTGTTCAATTCACAACCTCAGTTGCATCACAAGGCTGACAGTTTTGTTTGTGTGTGTCTGTGTTTCCATAAATGTGTGACTGCAGCTAAATTGAATAATTTGCTGTAATTTGATTCAGGAGAGCCTGAAGTGTAGATAGAGGTGAGTTACACCTCCCCCCTTCCTGAAAGAGAGTGGTTGACGGATGGTTGGGGTAGAATAAAAAGGAAGTATATTGAGGTTTCACTTCAGCAGAATGAAACAGAGAAAGATTAGTGCAGCAAGTTTCATTTGACTCTCCCACTTTTAACCGTCACACCTGAAAGTAGAAAAGCCTTATTTCTTTCTTCTCATCCTTCTCTATCTTTGTTTTATCTGTTAGCCGAGTGACATCCTGCTCTTCACTCAGCTACATCTGTCCTTCTACAGTAAATTCAACTGCCATCGCTCACTGCAGTATCTCTTACTTAAAATGTTTTTCCTTGTAGGTTCATCTCCAGCCTCACCCACACCTTCCCTCTCTATCCCATCTTTTTCTATATTTTAACCGTACTTCCTTGTCTCTGTCCAGTATGTGTCTCTCCCTGCAGGGTGGGTTCAGCTGCAGCAAAAAAATTGCCTTTCCTGAGTTTTTAGGGTCATGGTTTAATTAGAGGACATAAGAAAACCAAAAACATCAGGACTGAAATGATCCATAAACTGTGATATAATCGTCCATGATCTCATAGTGCAATATAGGATGATGTAACCACTATGATCCCTCTGCAAATGCACGCTTAACACTATAACACAGAAGTATATAATTTTGTAGGATGGCTATAAAAATGCTTGAATTGAATACTGATGGAAACTCAGCAGGACCTATGGAGAGAGCTGGGATCAAATCATTATCAAATCACTAAAGAACCCCAGGTTTTTATTTATTTATTTATTTTTACACATAAAGTGTCGCTGATGCTGTGTTACGCCTCTCTGGCTGTGTCTTGCCATTCTGGACAATATAAAGATTGGCTAGAAGAGGATGATTGGGATAAAGATGTCACATAAAAAATCATTTTAAGTGATACGTTCAAGTGCGCACACCATTTAAAAATATTAGCTTCTTGATTATTTAGACACCATAGTGACAAACTTGAATTGTAAAATGCTCAAGGAGGGGAAGGTGAAATAAATGGCATCAAGAGGATTATAAAAACAATTTCATCTCTACTTTTGTGTCAGAGGACTGTCTAAAGTAGTTACTTAGCTGGCTTTGAAACATCATGCACATGGAGCCTGTCTAATGCCAGGGAATGAGGTGAGGTTTTAGTGCACTGACCTATATTTCTGTTTAATCTGAGTCGTTTGTGATTTGTCCTGTTCAGGCCAGTAAGACAGACTGAATGTTGCATCTGCAGCTGTTTTCCTTATTTTGTGACTGGGGCAAAGGCTAATAATACCTCAGTTGGTAAACACGCTAATGAGAAGAAGATATTGTGTTTATATTTGTTTTTCTGTAAAACTGACAGAATCAGTGTGTTTCTGTGGGTGAGTGTGTTTACAGCAGCAGTCTCTTCAGTGATAATCATGTTTGCAGAGATGTAGAGGGGAAAGCAGCAAGAGTTCATGGCAGTTCATAGACACATTCCCTGTTCATGGAACCTGCACAGTCTGTATAAACTTTTGAGTTCTTTCGCAAGCCCGGTGATGTAAGTACAGTATATGCTTACACATTCAGGGTCTGAAGCTGCAACATTGTTTGTTATTGAGCTCTGAGTTTTATGATTTCGCATTCAGGAATTATGAAAAGTAATAACATTCCTCAAAAAAACTCCGCTATGAAAGGTTCTGCTCCAGCAGCTTGATGTGAGCGAAGGGTCATTGTTGCCAGTGATGGTTTTGTGATGGTTGTTCTGTTGCTATCTCCTGCGCACATAAAAGCAGCGAAAGCAACCTGGCCCTGGCAATGAAGGTGAAATGAAATCCGTTCCTCCTCGGTGATTCGGCTGGCCTGGCTTTTGTCTGCGCTGACTATCAGACCTCTGTGTCTGCACATGTGTTGTTTTGTCTGGTTTCCGTGTGCAGAACTGCCAAGTTAAGTCCTGTTCAAGGCCCTCTCACTGCCGCCGCTTTTAGATATCTGTCGGTTTTCCCCTCCCGCTGCCTATGCCGGTTGATTACTCTGCTTTCAAACGTTTGGTAGCAGTTCCCGGCATTTCCAGGCTCAACTAGAGAAATCACCGTTCTGCAGATGCACATGAATGCCCCCGCACACACACGCGCACACACGCGCACACACACACACTCACTCACGTACTCACACGCGCGCGCACACACCCACACACACACACTTAAATTACTTAATCTGTGTTGTAGCTCCACGAAAGCTGTCGGATGCCTCACCTGTGTGTCACACCCCTGTGAGTTTATGTGCATACAGGAGTGCTTCATTTAAGCATAAACATGTCTTTGTGGTTAAGTCCTTGTCTGCTGTCAACCACATTGATCATCCCACTGACTTGAACCCACAAGGTGGCAGGACGCATACAGTATTTGGGCATGACGTGGAGGCATTTTAGCTCCTTTTTTAGTTCACCACACAGATATATAAATGCCTGAAGCCTTTGATTAGGAACACTGTGTCCACAAAGTTGGCTAAGACAGAACATAGCTAAGCTAGTTCTGGTCTTGGTAGGAATGTTTTAGTCACATTGCTGGAATACAAGGCAGTTTTGGTTTGGCAAATGCAGTTCTGGCAGTATTTTCCTGCTAAGGAGTGTAATGCAGAACGCAGAATGTTTTCGTTGAGTACGTGAAAGGGTTTGCAAGGGATTTAAATCTATAAGAAACGTGATGTTTCCCCTCTGGATAATATACTGATCATAAATTCTGTAACCTAACGGTTCCTTAGAAATGAGCCTCTGCTTGTGTGACTCTGCGTGTTTCATAATGCTCGCACGTATATTCCCCCCCACACACAAATGAAATATTTATGATCCTTACATTTGGCAGGAGTGGAGGCCGGTGGAGTGCCACCAGTTGCTGTGTTGTCAAATTAGCATATTAATGATATAAATGCTGTATAATTAACATGTGGGAGTGGATTATGCATTTAAATCATTGTCAGGTTCATTCGGAGAGAAGAAAAGGTCAGGCTAATGAGTTCAGAAAACACACTTTTGATTGAAATTTATGTATTTTAATGCTTAAAGCTGATTAAAAAAACTGTGGGCCTGAGACACTTTAATGGTGAGATCTCTGTAATTATGAGTGTCAGAGAAACATAACATCAAGCTTTGAGATGACGGTGTACCTGCGTCATTTAGCACTAGCTGTTTTGATGGGGTATGGGGTGTTTTTGAGGGAAGAGGCTTGATGTTCTTCTTACTCAGGGCTCGTGGCAGTGTTTGTTCCTGTAAGGAGCTTAGCTTGAGCGACGAGCAAACCAAATGTAACGCGGTTTGACAGGCCATGACTCCAAGTGGCAGAGTAAAACGCATGTAAGCCTAATCCAGGCCAGCAGGCTTTCTAGGAATCTCGACCTATTCAGCAGAATGCACTTGCAAACCAGATGACAGACATCTAGTACGGATGGATTAAAGCGAGGCGAAAGTGCAATAAAGGGATCGAAATGCAACCTCTGACTTTCGCTGTCTGTTAACTATATAAAATATTAGATTTTTTAGATTAGATATTTTCAGTTTAAGATGCAGTTAATTCATTATTGCGATGTCATCAGTTTTTTCAAAAAAAAAAAAACAATAATAAAGCCACAATTTTTCTCAGTGTGGTGCCAGTCTATCTGTAGATACTTTGTTCTGATCCTGTTCATTCAATTCATTGGCATAAATTTTTATGGAGAGTAATATGAGGACAGAGATTATTAGTTAACATTATATTATGACACTGATTTACACCTGTAGTAAATGTCACTGTCTGTTAGGAGTCTCCATACAGTTTGTCCAGATCAGCTGAAAACCCTTTAATCTTGGTGCCATTCTCAGGAGATTGGTGATGGAGATGTGTGCCATCCTGTGAAGACTTTCACAGCTTACAAAAACAGTAACACTCCAGTAGAGACCCTGTGACTTTTATTTCAGCTTCTTTAACGTGCACTGTGTTCCTCTGTCGATACTCTGTCAGTCTCTATTCTCTCATCTCCCGTTTTTGGCTTCAAAACAACTCTTGTTTTCTCCCTCTTCCACATCTCGCTCTGTCTGTTAATCACTGTGTACATTGTTCCTCCTGGCTGCTGTCTTTGTGTAATGTCTAATTTGGGGATGATACTCTGGTCAAGAATAGCAGCGTCCTCCTCGTGACATAGTCGGCTGGTGTTTCATTGACGGTCATGTACCAGTTGTGTCATCTTTATTAAGATTCTGAAGATTTCTGTGTGGATTTTGCCTGTGATTTCTGTCTGTTTTTTCTGCGATGCGGCACAGCCCCAACACTCACTGCAGTCACAACAAATGGGACCAACCAACAACAGAACAATTCCCTAAACATCGAGCATCTTTCCCCTCTCCTCAGTGCATCATTTGGCTGCGAGCCAGTCCAGGCAGTTGACAGACAGATAGCCAGTGCCAGATGGATGACAGGCAGTTAGAGACCGATGAACAGGCAGCAGCTGCCTTGTGGATCAACAGGAGGGAAGCTTTAATTTCACTGCATAAAAAGAGGCGACTTGAAGCTGAATAATTTAGTTCACTGCAGCTGGTAAAGTCACTTGGATAATTCATGGATTGGGTGCACAGTTGGTATGAGTGTGTTTACTGTGATTGTCTGGGCGTGTGCAAGAGTGATTGGGCATTGAATGAATTACAGAATGTCTGTAAGTTTTGCATTTCACTATGTGTGTGTGTGTGTGTGTGTGTGTGTGTGTGTGTGTGTGTGTGTGTGCGTGTGCGTGTGTGTGTGTGTGCGCGTGCGTGCGTGCATACTTGTGGCAATGGTTGGTCTTTGAATAAATTACAAAGTCAGATGTGCACTTGTCACAAATCCTTTGTAAAGATAGTGTTTCTGCAGCTTGAGGGATAACAAGGAGTTGGTGAAGCTTAAACGTGAAATACAGAGGGGCACAGACTAACACACATGCAGATTGCTGCAGACAGCACAAGGGGCCTAGCTGCCTTTGTATTTCATCAGCAGACTTGATCTTACTGTCAACTTGAGAGAGTGGGCGGATTGGTAATTCAGATGAATTCTCTCATGGGGAGTGAATTACTCTTGCTGTTAATCTCTGGTTTTGCAGATGATATTTCTTTTTAGGTGTGACTTAAAAGATCATTGTTTTTTTCCCTTTGTCAATTTTTTTTTGATTAATTCCCAGTGCATCTATGAATGTGTCTTCTACAAGAGTGACATAAACTTAGAAAAGAAAGGTGTTTGCGATCTATAGGCATCAGAATCTTTTGAAAATAAAATAAACGTATAAATTTTGCAGTCATGGTGTAAGTGTCTGTCTCATTGTCATTAAACTGTGCTGGGTTAAAGCTTCTGCCAGGGGAAGACATGAAATTCTCTTACATACTGTAGCGGGATCCCTCTCAGCGCTGCGTGACAGGGACTCTCATACATTTCTACACTAAATCCACGTGAGGCTGTGTCTCTTCTCTGCATGTGTGTCCATGTGTAAATGCATGTCTATGTGAGTCCATGTGTGTGTGCATACATTTCTGTGTAAATACTGTAGGTCGCCTTGTGTGTTTTCTGTCTGTGTAAGAGCCTGTGTTGAGTCACTCTCTCACTATGTGTGTGTGTTTGTATGACCACTGGTCTGCAGCGGTAAACATATCTGCGTGTATATGTGTATACAGGTTCAAGTGTGTTGCTTCATTCATCTTGTGTGTCCCAGGCGATGGTGAGTGAGTCAGTGGTACATACATGAGTGTTATCAGCTGCCGCACTCTGCTATGACAATTATGTTCTCAATACTAATGAATTATAAGCATCACTCTGTCCTCGCTCCTTAACCCTTTCTCATTTGTATTTCATTTGTATTTGATTATTAATTAATTAACTATCTGTCAACTGCATGATCTCGTCTTATTGCCATTTCACGTTCCCTTAAAGGGTAATTCCAACATTTGAGTATATTTTCGGACAGCAGTATCTCTTTGGCTTTTTAATGGGTCATGGTTCAAAAACCCTGGTTTCCATACATCACCCCTGGCTGAGCTGAAATCTCAGCACCGTCCAAAAAAGGATTTTGAATGTGTGTGATCTTGATTGAATGGGTGGTGCAGCATCTCTGCAAAAGACCCCATGTCCTCACAAACACTATGAAAGTGAATGCCCTTTTTGGTCTTTTTCAAAATGCTTATGATCTTTGAAAGGTTTGCTCTCCGACTTCATTTATTCTCTGTTACTTGAATTGTATTCATGCAAGTTTGATTTATGTATTGCAATTCAGGCCGTGCAGAAAGAGAGAGATATTTTATAAGCTTTTATTTCATTTCACCTACACGGATTATTGATTGTACCTCTCCTCTCTGGTATTTTGAATCGAGACGTGAGCCGTTTTTTGTTTTCCTTTACTTTATTCTGGCCTAGGACCTTTTCTATCTTTGCATAACCAAGCTTCAATGAAAAAAAACTCAGGTGGGTGTTTTGTGCCTTTTTTGTTGCAGTGCTGGCGAGTTTCCGCGGGACCGTCCAGCATGGCCTCCCACTGGAAATAGGAGACACAGTGCAGATTCTGGAGAAATGTGAAGGTATGATGCTCTAGTGCTCATATTACCCAGTAGCTGGCTGCTTTCTACGAGGAACTAAGTAGAAATGAAATAGACAGCAATAAATAACACAAACAGTGACAGCTGTTGCTTTCAGTTGAGTAGTGAAGTAAAGACATGAGCCGACACTTTTACATGCGAAAACACAGATAATGGGTACTCGCCTGCGCACACCGTGCATGATATGACTAACCAGTAACACTCAAACACAAATGCATGGCAGAGTATGCACACAAATTGTGCTGCATCGTGTCTGCGATGTGTGTCTGTGGAAATTCATGGTTGCTTCTGTTTCCTGCAGCATGGGCGGGTTGCTTTTCCCGCCTTCCTGCCCACACTGAGTCTGTTTTTCTCCTCTATTTGCTTTCTCTTACGCTCGCTCTCTTCTGCGGTCAGTCGCTCCCCGTGTATGTTAATATCTTACATTCTCCTTCTGTCTCAGAGAATAAAGTAATGGTAAAACACATTAAAGGAGGTCAACAGTGGTGAGCATAATGCATTAAAATGACCTAATTTAAGGTTATTATTATTATAGTTTAAGAAATGTAATTGTTCTTTCCTTGACCTTTGACAACACAACTCTCAGACCTCCCCCGTCTGTGGCTCTTGACACACTCTGTCTCACTTCCTGTGGGAGTCAGAAGCACACACTCACACAGAGAGTGTCAGCCAGCCAGCCAGTCGAGCAGTCAGTCGTGCAGCTAGCCAGCCAGAGGGATGTGATATTGCGGTAAAAGAGGAAGTAGACAATAGCGCAGCCAGTGGAACGCTGGGCCCAGAAGGGAGGAACAAAGTCCAAATCCTGCCAGCAGCGAGGAGGCTGAGGGATGGGCTGCTGACAACAGAGGAGACTGACTAATGGCGCTGCCTCATGTTGATACTGTCGACACATCAAAACACAGGAGCTTTCACGGTGAATGTGACTTAACTGACATGGAGCCCTGTCTGAAAACAAGCCTCAGTTATTCAATACTACACTCATATACTGTGTACAACATAGTATATGATGGTTGTACTAACTGCTTTAAAAAAAGATGAAACTGTTATCACAACACTTGCTGCTGAAATAGCCGCCACAGCTTTTGACCTCTGCTACAGAAACAGTGACTCACTGAGGGAAATACTGAGCACATGTTCCACAGCGCAGACCCAGACAAATTACTGAAAGCTATTCTAACAAGGCATGTCTACAACAAACTGGAGAGAAAAATACGACATAAGTCACAGATGATCTGGCAAAACCCAACAGTGATTAGAATAATCTGGTACACTTACATTTGAGCCCTTTCGTAAATGCTCTTATATGGAGGCACGGCCTTTACATGTGCAGTTTAGAAAAGAACATCAGCTCAAAACATCTAACACTAATATATTTGATTTTGTCTATCAGTGCTGGGATTTGCAAAACCACCCAGCATGTGCTTATTTGGCTTGAGCACAGACTGGATTGTGTAATGGTGGAGGTAGTGTTGAGTGTTGGCTAGCAGCAGCTTTAACACCTTTGTGTGCCTTTTTTTCTGCTGGGACCAATCAGAGTGAGCTTCACAAAGCTTTCACTACCTTTGTGTGTCACAGGTTTCTGCACCATATTCTAGCCTTTGACACGTAACAATGCTCAAAGCACATGATATATGTAGCTTTATATAGAAGTGAAGTTTGTTATTATTGGTGAAAGGTTAATTAGCACTTGGTAGTGCGATATACATTTAGAGATTCATCAGTGAGGGAGAATTAAAATAAACGTGTGGTGGTCTTGATGATTTTTTGCGCACACAGCTGTAATAAGGCTCAACTCATTTTCAGTAAACCACTGTCAAGATGACGACTACCGTGACTTCTTTTTTCTTTCTCTCTGAATAACAGCCCTGTTATTAAATAAGATGTATCATTTTTTTTTACCTATTCTGTCTTGCAAACTACGCCTGGGGTGAATGTTGATAATATTAATTTTATTTTGTCTCCACAGGCTGGTACAGAGGATTCATCATAAAGAATCCTAATGTCAAGGTAAGTGAATGAACCTTTAATGTGTTGTGAACCGACATACAGGGATTTCAGACTAAGTCTTCTTCAGCCCTGAAATTATTAGCCACAACTGCCGATCGCTGGATCACAGAAATACTTCTCCATTTATGATTCTGTCACACAGATTATGTTCCCTGATTGTGTGAGTGATCTGGTCTCATAATGTGTTTAGCATATGCTTCCATTCAGTATATTAAATAAACTGTTTGTGGCAAATGACACAACCCGCTGCACTGCACAAAATATTGAAAGTAGGTGACTTGAGCTCAAAGTGTGATTTGTGGAGAACTTGTGATACATATAATTCGATCTGGGAGTTAAGTGTTGCGGTGTGTGTTCAGAGTTTGTGTGTGTCTGTCTGCATATATTCATGGATGCTTTAACATAAGTTCTGCTTTGATCTTGTCAAGTCATCAGGGAGCAACAGGCAGATTATTAACATAACACACACACACTTTCATCTTTTTTTGTATCGTACATCCAGTTGCTGCTTGCTCTTATCTCTTTGTCTGGTTCTCATTCCTTTTTTTTAACCCACAAACACATGAGCACTGTATTGATAATGTGCATCATGATAACATGCCACATAAACAGTTACTCATATATGTTGCAGGAAGTGAATGAGAATTTAAAGTGCTTCTCATTAACCTATGTACCTATTCCCCAAAGGGTATTTTTCCTACCAGCTACATCCACTTGAAAAATGCCCATGTCAAGAATAAAGGGTAAGTAGTGTCATGTTTTGTTTTGTTTTTTATATGCATGCATGTATATGCAGGTTGCAGAGAAGTTCTGAACTCTAATTCTTGTATATGTGTGTATGTTTGTAGGCAGTTCGAGACTGTCACCCCTGTTGAAGATACGGTCATCACAGAGATGACATCGACGTTGCGAGATTGGGGTGCCATGTGGAAACAGCTCTACGTGGTAGGAATCCTCAAACACACAGACAAACGCTTAGTTTTCATTCATATGAATATCGCTGCAGCTGATGTGAAGCTACCTTTTCGCTCCTCATGAAGGGAAGTTTTTTGGCTCTGGGTGATTTTAAAAACTACAGACACTTGCTGGTAGGATTGACTGTGTTTAGTGGCCCATTAAGCTATCTGGGGTACTGATTAAATTGAGCTGATGAATACTCGCAGATCAAAGTGCATACATTTGTGGCAAAAAAGCAGCGTGACATTGAAGCTAATTTGCACAAACTCATTTTGGACTCTCCGTCTGCTTCTCTGTCTGGTTATTTGGGTGAGTATTGTGCTCTCTATGTGCTTTTTCACTTTGTTTTCACAAATGTGAAATAAAGAAACTGTAAATTTTCATTTTATAATCTGACCCCGTTCTCATCGTCATTGTGTCTTCCTTGTCTGTGTTTATTGCATTTGTTTGACTTTTCCTTGTCCATCTCTCCTTCCTATTCACACTCTCAACAGAAGAATGAAGGGGATTTGTTCCACCGACTTTGGCATGTGATGAATGAAATCCTGGACCTGAGGAGGCAGGTGCTTGTGGGCCACCTCACCCATGACCGGATGAGGGATGTTAAGCAGCACATCACAGCAAGATTGGACTGGGGCAATGAGTGAGTAGATGAATAGTAGACAGGAAGAGGACATTGCTAAAACATGGCATCAAGAGCAAAACGGGGCCATGGCTTATTGTTTCACATCAAAGGACATTATTTATGATAGTGTTCATTTTTAGCGCATCAATAATTTATAACTTAAGAGTAATTTCACTTACATTTTATTTATTTATTTTACCCTTTGCTCGATCATTGGAATCCATTATTTTGGAGATAAAATACCAGTCGAGATTTGCCTGAGTCTGGCAATCCATTACAGGGGATATGTCAGCTTACGTTTTATAGGAGGTGCACTTTATTGCATGGTCATGTAAAGTTACAAAATTACCCTAAAGTCATAAATCACCAGACATCAGAGGTTTGAGAGATGGTTGCTTGTTGCTACAAAATGCATGTTTCCATTTTTGCTTGTTGTCATCTTCCATTAGACAGTTTCCACCACACAGAACTTCCCAGGGATCCAAGAACCTTTTGAGGAACTAAGTAATGTTTTAGCTGGAGGCACAAATTGTAGCACCTCTGATATAGTTCCTGTGCAAAGTCCCTTGTCTGGGAATTATACTTTCCAATGGCACAAGACCTGTTGAGTCTGCAGCCATGATGTATGAAGCTATGGTTAAATAAACAGGTACAGAGGATGTGTAGAAAAAGAAAGAAATAGGAGGCAAAGTGATTACTATCATACCATGAGTTAAAAAAGATGAGACTATACTTTGGGAAATGTATTATTATGAAGCATATACATTCTTTATTTAATGAGTTACAGTAAGACCTGCACATTGACCACAATCTTATCTACTAATGAGATGACTCTTATTAAATTATATATGAACATCTCCTGTTTCTTCATCCAAAGATACAATATTGATACATTATTGTTAAGTGAATATGCAATTCGTTTTGATCCAAGACCTTCTTGCGACTCTTGAACTCATCTTTCCTAGATACTCTCTCTCTCTCACTTACTCTCACTCTCTCTTTTTCTTTCTTTCACCCCTTCTCTCCTTTCTCCTCTGGCTTTTATTGTCACCTACCCTCCCTGCAGACACACTGTTCACTCAGTCACTCACACATACAGCACTGTCTTCATCCCCCGTTTCTTTTTACACGCAGAGAGGATAAAACCTCACAAGCTCTGTCTTTTCCTTCGTCCTTATCCTTCATTCTCCTTCATGGAGATGTCTGGAAAGCAGCTCTTCGTGGGTGGTTGTATGGTTGACCAGGCCTGCCTCTTTTATTCCTGACAAGGAGACACACTCTAGCATGCAGCTTTGGTCCACTGAGACAGCCAGTTTAAAGATGGATAAGAGGGGGAAAGGAAGAGGAAAAAGGTAGACATCGAGAGGTAGAGCGATTTGTGGAAACTAACCATGGGAACAGACAGAGTTAAAGGATGCCAAGAGGAAAATATAGAAAGGAGGAGGTGTAAATAGGACATTGAGAATAGCAGGGGGCTAAAGGGAGAGGACTTTTTTTTTCATCCTCAGAGAGGAAGATGATCTGTCACATTTATGCACATACAGTGTGTCTGTTCATTTTGTTGTTGATGCTCAGTTCAGGTGCCTGTTTTGTTTTGAGTAAGCTATGAAATATATCCTATATGAATATGATCTCTCTGATTTTGTTTTTTAATATATATGTGTAATATATATATGTATGTGTCTTTGTGTTACAGACAACTTGGCTTGGACCTGGTCCCCAGGCTAGAGTTCAGCATGGTGGACCCCGATGAAATCAGCGTGACAGAGCTTTACAGACTGGTAAACTTCATGTTATATTCACACCTTTTGGGGAATAACAGGGTAGTTTGTTTTTTGTCATGTTGACATGACAGAGTGTATGATGTATGTCCATGTAAGTCCAATAGAGGTCATTTTAGCCTCTTAGAGTCAGTTTTCAAATTTTTTGATTTTTGATTTCTATTGCTATTTGTATAGAAATAGAAATGGACTCCTTTTACTTGCTCTTGCCAGAGCTCTTTAAATGTGGGACATCGGGTTGCATCTAGATCTGCAACCCATTATTCATTGTGTTGCCATTTTGTTGATGGAATAAGTTTTGAAATTGTCAGTGACAGACTCACAGCTGCTACTTGCTGCAAGCAAACTGCATCATAAAAACAAACACTTCAACTGATCCTACCAGGTTCTTGAAGGATGTGTTCACTTGAGTACTTTTTCTATTCCAGCTAACCTCCGAGGTTATGTGAGGGGCTATCCATCACTGACAGCAGTCTTTGAAGCCTTAAGGCTGACAGGTGGAAGAAGTAGTGGTGTTGAACTGGCAGACCACATCAAATCCTCCCCACCTATTCACACACCAGGCCCTTAAATTGTTACATCACAATTCCACTTTTAAAAAAACAAAAAATGAAAATCCTAGATCAAACTACCTTAATGATTTTCCAAGTTGCCAGAAAGCTGTGAAATGGGCCAAAAGTCAAGCAACACTGGCAATTAAAACATGATATATAATTACTTTGTGGTTTGTAGTAAATTGGGTTCTTAACAAAATATTAATAAATGGCAAACTCACATAGTGGAAAATGAACATTAGTATATTTTCCTTTGTTCTTTTTCCATCTGAACGTTTCTCCCTATCCTCCTTCCTTTTCCCTCTCAGCTTCCCATTCCCGCTTTCTTTAAGCCCCAACTGTTGTTACCGTGGCAACCACTTCTCTGCCCTGTTAGGATGCGGGGAGAATTGTATCGCAAACACAGATACATAAACGCACACACACACACACACCCTGTGACGGCTTTCCCTTCGCAGGGGTAATTTAAGCTCTTAATCCATCTTTCTTTTTTTTGTAAGTCAAAACAAAAGCAGCCATAGCGGGATGAAAGCCTAATGCACCTCGATTAAATGGTGTGCAAAATGAGCAAATGACTACAAGGCCCATGTACTGGGGACAAAATAAAGGGACAGTGATATAAAGATATACTTACATCAAGACACAACACAATAAGACAAATTATTTTTCAGTGAGAGCTTAAGTGTTTTTGGGAACAGCTTCTTTGTTTCAATCGTTCATTGCATTGCGCTGCTGTTGTTAATTAAACTGAGAGAGAGAATACCTGGTGTGTATATGTATGCCTGCGCCTGCTTTGTGTGTTTCTGTTTGTGTGTGTGTGTGTGTGTGCTGACATGGCAATGGGGTGTTACTGCGGGACAATGTAGCTTGACTGCTGCATTTTGACAAGGAAGGATGTGATATCTACCCATGGAGAAATAACGAGGATAGTGAGAGGGATAAAGGACAGACAGTTGAGTGAAGAACAGAGATTTCACACGTCACATCTCATAGACTATATTTAAGTTCGATGTGTTCGAAGTTAATTGCAGCTATTTTACTGTACTTCTCCAAAAGATGACATGCAAAATATATGATCTTTTGCAGTCAGTTGTACTTCTGTAATACTGGTAGAAAATTACCCTTAGTGATAAGAAGGTTTTTTAGCACCTTTTGGCTAATTGTTTTGGTTTATTGGTCTGTAAGTAGTTTGTACCTGTTACAGGCAGTTGTTTGAGTCTGCTCTGACCCAGTAAACCCAGCTACCAGACCAGCACACAGTGACAAAGTTAGTGACTCCCAAGCCAGTAAATAAAGGTAGAATTACCAATTAAAATCAGATATTTTCCTCACAGGTGGATGAACACCAAAGAAGTGCTAGTTCGTTTGATACATAATTAGGCAACGGTTTGCTCATGTCTAACATCATGTTAGACAAGGGGTCTCAAACTCAATTTTCCCAGGGGCCGCTGGAGGTAGAGTCTGGGTGAGGCTGGGCCGCATCAGGTTTTTCACAAGAAAAGCTCTTACAAAAACATTCCAATGTTATCAAATGTCTTTACTTTTTTAACACAAAATTCAGACTGGACGCCAAAGCGCGTGAAGTGGGAGCAGCGGAGCGGCCACGCAAAAAATAGAACAGACGCCGAAACTGTCGCGGCACTTTACGGCGTGTCACAGCTGGTCTGGTCAAACTCGCGGGCCGCACTAACATTAAACTTTCATATTAAGGCGGGGGCCAGAAACTATCGTCCCGAGGGCCGCAGTTGGCCCGCGGGCCGCAAGTTTGAGACCCCTGTGTTAGACTATTCAAACCTAAACCAAGTCCATATGACCGAAGTGACTACTCTTTTGGCTACAATCTCCTTGTTTTGTCTTTGCTCATGACTTTTTTGACATAACTCCTAAAAATACTTTAAAGCATCTTACTTTTTAATAGCTTAAAAGGGAGAAGAAAACCCCCTTTAACAAATCCCTAATTTGCAACAAAACTATGTCTCTAATATCAAGGCATGTCAGTTTCAGACTTCTTTTTGTTTTTTCTCTTGAATATTGGGTTCAGGAGCCTTTTGAGCAATGAACAGAACCCAGAGTGATGGACTCGATGGACTTAATTGATTCCTCTGTGACTTGAGTTTCACAGAGGAGATATACACTCACTTAAAAGCCTGCACATGTATCTCTTGCCTCCTGCATAGATCTTGCTGCCACAAGCTCAAAAGAGGAATTAATGAGGGTTAAATAGTGAAGTGAGTGAAAGACAGCCCTGATAGGATGTGTGTGTGGAGGTTTCTCTTTTCCCCGTACTATGACCCCTCTTTTCTTTCAAAAACTCCATGTAGTTTGACAGTCACTCCAGTTGGTGCTGCTTCATGCTGATAAGGAAGAAAAACAACTTAGTGAACAATAATAAAATGGTTGGGCAGACGCACACATGGTCATGCCCCCTGTGTTCAGCTGCCTCTCTCTCTGCTTTTCCTTGTTACCCAAAGCATTATGTGATGCCAGCAGTGCTGCCGGGCTTATTCCAATGCTGTCATGTCTACCCTTTGTGTCTAGTCATGCTGAAGCTGTCGTATAACCACACGCTGCTCCCGTCGGGTAGCTTTAATGACACACTGAAAATAACCTCGTAATAAAATCCCACAGCATAAATTAGGCCCTCCTGCGTCAAAAGCAGCTCAGTCCTGTTTCGTAGAGAAAAACGAATCTGCTTGAAAACAGCCTTGTTGTTCAGATCATTCTCCAGTGTGTTTTCTTCTGGGAGCACAGGTAGGATAGCTCGGTCGTGACGAAACAAAACATATGCATCATGTTGACAGATGCTGCAGCTTTAAAATGATTTGTGTTCTGCCATGTTTAAGTCGTAGAGGACCATGGCGGTTTTGTGTTTAATATGTTCGCAATTACAACCCATTCAACTGTGTCATACATTCTAGATTGTTTTCGTATCCTCTCACCAGTCACTGTTTGTCCTACATTTCCCACCAACATGAAAATCAAGTGTGATCAGATGCCTAACCTAGTCATTAAAATGTTTAACTTTTCCCTTCAGTACACCATTAAGAGTGTTTAAGCAATAAACTCCCACTCAACAATATGCAGGCAACTAAACTCTAAACTATTAATATACTGTGGCAGCTTACTGCTTCCATAGCAGTTTATATTTGGCTTTTATTATTCTCTGATGCTTCTCTGTGGTGATGCCTTATTGCCCTTGTATCTAGTTTCTTCAGCTTCCTTTCTCCTCATCCTTCTCTCACCTCCCTTCCAATTTCTCCTTTGTCCTAGTACAGAAATGAATGCCGCAAAATTTGGCAGTGGCACTATTGACCATCTGGTGCTCCGTGTGCGTCTGGATTTATGCATGTATGTGTGCATTTGTGTGTGGGATTTTTTTGTATTGTTGTATTTCTAGATGTTGACAGCAGATTACGATGAACCTCTCATAAACAGAACTGTAATGTGAGAGTTGATTTGGGTGGTATTTACAATACCACGCTGTGCAGGGCTTTATTGAACTGTTTGATATAGATTGACTGAACATAGCAGACTTCATACATACACTGCCACTGCATTATTAGACACGAAGCTGTGACTTTGTGCTGCATTGCTTGATTGTTTCTTTGCTTGCATTTAAATTCAGCGTGACTCAGTCCTTCTGTTCCTATTTCACAGATATTAAGAAACTAATTTAAAGAGATGCAAATCGGCACCAACACCATTACGTCTCTGTGTCAAGAAAATAATCACCCCACTTTATGATAAATGCTTGAGTTAAAATAAATAGAAATAAATTGAGGGAAATACCCGTAATGTAAAATGCATTTATACCTTTTTCCTGTTTGAGATGATATAGGGTGTTGAATGTGTTTTTCCAGGTAATTAGGTTGTAATCGATTTCTGCAAAAGCCAAAAGTCCATAAATAAATCTGCAAGCACTTGTGTATGAAATGTTTGTTTATGTGCACATCTGTATTCCCTGCAATATGTCCTGTGTGCAGTTTATTTATCTGGCACCAGGTTTACAAGAAAGGGGCAATAAAATTCAGACTCTCACAATATTGCATTCATTTGCAATATTACACGCCATTTTAACTCAACCCAGAGTTGAGACAGAATATATATCATATTCTGTTTTTTACTGTCATCGGATATAAATACAGGTTTGCAAATTTCCGTCCAACCAGGAGATGTCTCTGAGGGATATTACTCTTTGACTGTGAAACTTAATACTGAATACAGCAGCTCACGGATGTGTTCAATCACATGTTTTTTTCCAAGCGTTAACTGAATTCGATGAGCTTTGATCCTGCATTTAAGGATCTTACAGGATTAAGCATATGGTATTTACTGTTTTTTTTCAGTCTTTTTACATCCATATTTTAATTGAACAGTATACTATTTCTTTTAAGCCAACTTTTTGTATATAATCTTATACATCTATGTACATTTAAGGATAATTTGTTTGTTTGCTGGAAACAACAATAAATTTGTGCTGATCCTCTCCACTCCTCTCCATAGATGGAACATCGGCATCGTAAGAAGGAGACCCCTGCTCCTGCCAGTACCCATCACTTGTTTGTCCATGTAAAGAGCCTGATGAGTGCCAATCTGGGAGAGGAGCTTGAGGTCTTCTTCCACATATATGATGGACGGGAGAACCGACCACTCAGGTACAGACTTAGTGAAAACGTTTTTAATCCCTCCGCTTCCTCACATGTTACAAGGTCTTCTCTAATTATATTCATGTAGATTTATGAAATGAAAAAGGTTGTTAAAGAGCACTTGGTCACATAAAAGTGGGCAAGGCCGTGCTATTTCCTCATATAAAAAGTGTCCTTGCTGTCCACATGAAAGCGCCCTTCACCCTCGGAGTCTGCAAACGTCACTCTCATGCACGCACGCACACTAGCACACGGGCCACAGTCTCCTGATCGGGCGTTGGCCAAATAGAGAACTGTATTTAAGCTCCTCAGTTTCTTAGTTCAAAGCGAATTCTGTGCCACAAACAAGTGGATTCATCAGGCACAGGAAAACAAGTGGGTTGAGAAATGAGCATGGCAACACGGAAATTTCTGTTGATAAGTTATACTTGCCTTTGACGCTGCTCTTTGCCCTAAATGGTCACACCAGAGGAGCAAGGGTGGCAAAAACATTTTGTGCAGTATACTGTAACTCCATGTCTGCTTTGATTGAAACCATTTTATTAGTTATCAAAATTCGTAGCAGAGAATCTAACACTGCAAACTCACACAAACGCAACAAAATCACGCTCTGTTGTTTGACTCAAATGAAGGTCCATTTTCACGTATTTTCTCTAATTGTACAGATTATATGATTAAGTTAAAACACTGTCGCTTTTCAGCACTTTAACTATCTGTTTTTATTCCTCTATCCCTGTCTCAATCTATCCTCTTACTGTTAATACTATATCCAGATATGAGCAATGACTCCATTGTTTGTTTGAAGTTGATTTACAGTAAAATGAATGAAATATTAGCAAATCCGCTTCAGTTATTGAACCGTCTGTCACACAACAAAAGCTTCTGTTTTTGTCATCCCCAACAATACAATGCTCATTTATACAAAGTAAATCCATCGTGTAGCATAATAACAAAGTGATTTTTCTCATAACAGTTTATCTTGTTTCCTAAATCAGCTAATTACAATTTTTCGGTTTTTGAAAGATAAAGGCAGCCGAAGGCCTTAACCATTGAGTGCTGTGGTTCTTATTTTCTCTCTCTTTCTCTCTCTGTGTGTGCCTGTGTGTGTGTGTGTGTGTGCGTGTGCGTGCGTGTGTGCGTTGTAATTTCATCAGTCGTCTTCGAGGAAAATCTTGCAATGGCAGTTTGCCAATGTTTCCTCTCGCTGTCTGGCCATGCACATAAACAGAGACACGCACACATACATTTACACTAGCCCTCTGGCAAGGAGCCATTTCGGTTCTTCCCTCTGTGCTGGTGGTTTGTGTATGAGTGTGTGTTAAAGACCAGATGGGGGTCCGACCCGTTGTCTCAGTACCATGCCAACATCAGAGGCCTCTGTGCACAATGGCAGCTTTTTTGTGTTTAGTCCTTGAATGCCTCTTAAACAGGACACACAGTCTTACAGACACACAAACACACACACAGTGAGGCATACTGTACCATCCTCACATGATCCTATTACTCTCTCTTTTTTTGTATACGTTTTGTGCTTTTTGGGGTTTTCTTCCCGCTTTGTTTGATCTCTGCTTACATCTAAAGAGGTCTCTCATGCGTGGCTGGACTTTGAGTAAAGCACATGTGCACACTTTGTGCATCTCTGTGCCTTTTTCTTTCCCCTTGTCTATTCCTAGTCTGTTTGTGTAGTTCTTCTAAGGTAAACTTTTCCTGAAACTGCTCCACTCTGGAGTCCTTTTGTCTCCTTTCCACATTGCCTCTCGGGGGAGAGTTCGTTTTTTTGCATTGGGGTGCAAGCGAGCAGTGGCAGTTTTATCCAGTAGTTTAGACACCAGTCATCAACGATTCTGATCCCCATTCATGCTCATGTTGGGTGAACTCACAGCTCCTAATGCAATCATCGATATCAGGAGAGGGAATAGCAAGCGCCATGGGGGCCCAAAGGAGAGGGAAATCGGCTGTTCTTGTTATGTTAATGCGAGTGGTGATAGAGGGAGATAAGGTCCCGCTGGTCTTCTCAGCTTAGGTGATCAACACGCTGCAGTCGTGAAGGCATATAAGAGAAGGAGAGGGACTGCGTATCTGTGTCTGTATTTGCAGGAGTGGCTGTTAATTGGTAGTTGGAGCTTTTCAATGAAATCCAATTAATACCCAACTTTGTTAAAAACGGGAAACGTAGCAAATAAATAATCGATAATCGTTGACTAATCGAAAAATTAGATTATAGATTAGTCGACTACAAAAATAATCATTAGTTGCAGCCCTACTGCGTATCTGTGTCTGTATTTGCAGGAGTGGCTGTTAATTGGTAGTTGGAGTTTCAACAATGGAGTACTAATTAGGGTTCAGGAATGTGTGTGCAAGTCTCATGTCTAATGCATAGGAATCCATCTCCATATGGCTGGATAAATGGCCCGGAAAGTTACAGAGAGCAGCTAATGAGGGGCAAATGCATCGAAATCAAACTGGCTATGGACTGGTTTACTCCAATACGCCTGATAAAAGGAAAACGCTACTGAAGGAATACATGTATGAAAAATCATAAGCATTTGTATAATTAATAATCAGAAGCCTAATTAATTCAAACGTGTGCACGCTGTGTCCTACATACACATGCCCACCGCATTACAGTGCACAGCTTTAGACTTGTAGTACGTGCCCCTAATAGCTTAGACTATAATAAAAAACATTGTAATCCATTGTAGTTGTATGCAGCTCAAAGTCAAGCTATATAGTATCTGCTGTGATAAAGTTTGTTATGGTGTGAGTAGGCCTACTGTAGCTTTCGCTGCTATAGCTGTGCCAACGACTTGGCTCATTATCAGGCGCTGGTGCATTACAAGGTTTTCTCTCTGCTTATCGGTGGACTGTGAAAGTCACCTAACTGGATTAGCCCTCAGCTCACCAGCCAGGATGAGACGGGCCCAGCAGGATGCCTCCACTCTCTTTGAGAGTGTGTGTGTGATAGAGAGAGAGAGTGAGGCAGGGAAAGGACAGAGTACAAAGAGAATGAAAAGGCGATCTGTGTCCATCCTTTCTGTTTTTGCCTGACTTGCACTTCATTTTCTCCTTCTGTGCAGATGGGGTGCACAGGACATTTGAGGCCAGTTGTTATTTTTAGACGGCACAGTCAGCACTGTGTAGCACTTTAATTTTCATATTTTTTATACATGTTTTTCTGGAGAGTAAATTGAAAATATTGAAAGCAACTCAGTGTCAAGAAACCAGATGTGATGTTTTTTTCCCCCATATTGCCTCATATGTTTAAAGCAGCATAGCTCTGGTGGTTGCCATGTTGGTCTTTCTGTCGATTGGTCGTCCCACCACTATGGTCGAGACCGAAATACCTCTTACTCTTTGATCACTTTCTATGAAATTGTGTACACGCGTTCTTGTTCCCTAGAGGATAATTTCTACAGACTTTGGTGCCCTTTTTTTACATTTAGGTTCATATTTTACATTTCTCAAATACAAGACAGACAGACAGAGCTGCTGTCATGGCTGTAGACTAGGATAGTTTTGTTGACAGGATGTAGTAATTTGGTGTTAGTGTCCTCTCTCCCTGTGTACATAGGCTTTTTCAGTTTTTTTTCAAAGTTTCTACCTCAAATGTTTTTACTATAATTTCTCACACTCATTAGTGTGACTTATTTTCAAATTCCTGCTTTAGTAAAAAATGTTACACATGTGGGTACACAAACAGAACAATATTCTTGATCATTTACCAGCACCGAACAGGTTAGTTTTTACAGCCTCTAGCTAATAACGATCTCAGTCAGCTTTTTTACAAAAAGATGATTTATGAATCTGGCTTGGCAGTAACAAGACTGAAATATGCATTTTTTGTTGTCTGCTGTCACCATTTTTGCTGACAGCCTAGTATCTGGGCGGAAGATTGTTAGAGAGAATCCACTATATGCATCAACACAAAACAACGAATATTTCATTCAGATGTGTTGCAGGCATTCTGTGTTTGAGATTTGGTTCAGTAATTTAACCTTGGTATGTCTTTTTCTCACCCCCTATCATTTTGCCTCTGTTCCCTGTCTGCCTGTCTCTGTCCTGCCTCGTGGTCTGTTTTCAGGGCTTCTTTTGAAGTTTGAACTTTGAAGACATTTCTCTAGTGCCCACTGTTCAGCCCTTGACATTTCTGACATTTCGTCTAATCTTTATTGTGTTCCTGTTAGCAGTGCCTCAGATGCAGTTGTTCATGATGACACTTAGTCATCACTCCCGACCCCATTCGTCCATGTGTGATCCAGCTCTCTGTATCTCCTCTTGTACAGTGAAAGGTTCTTTGTCAGGCTTAATAAGAGCGGATTGCCCAAGTCGCCGGAAAAGACAGAGAGACAATGCACATTGTTTGTGGTGAGTAGCAAGCATGTTGTTATGTTTACAATATAACACTGTCATAACTTGTGCTCAATTATGCGGCCAACTAAGAACTAAGTCCTTGTCCTTTGACATGTTACAATAATTGAATCTGATGCTAATGTG
The DNA here is from genome assembly GCA_016785345.1 of Trinectes maculatus. Taxonomy (NCBI): domain Eukaryota; kingdom Metazoa; phylum Chordata; class Actinopteri; order Pleuronectiformes; family Achiridae; genus Trinectes; species Trinectes maculatus. The sequence continues at coordinate 1,461,493 of JAFBJQ010000387.1, read as the reverse complement.
TGTTTTTCTGTGTCACTGGTCAGGATTTGGGAAGCAGCGATCTGAGAAAAGATGTCTACATCATTGTCCACATCGTAAGAATAGGTAGGAGTTTCACTGCTGCCTCTTTATTTTGCTGAGCGCTTCATGTTTTTATACCTCTTGTGCTTTCATAACTGAACTATTCTGATTGTGGATCCCTCTTTATGATTGTTTGTGTGTGTGTGTGCACAGGGAGGATGGGAGCAGGGGAGAAGAAGAACATGTGTAGCGTACAGTACAGGCGACCTTTTGGGTGTGCTGTTGTCAGCATCGCTGATCTTCTCACTGCTGACTCGAAGGATGACCACCTGCTTAAGGTTTATGCGTAAGTCACAAACAAGTATGCAAAGAACCAACATTTTGTTACTTTCTCTCAGATATGAAACCATGCTATCGTCATGTATATGATGCTTTAATCCTCGTGTCTCAGGTGTAACACGGAGAGTGAGTGGTACCAGATACATGAGAACATCATCAAAAAGGCCAATTCTCGGTACAATCTGTCTGGCTCCAACACTGGTAAGAACCACATCTGTTTCAAGGGATATTAGCTAAATGTTTGTTGATTTGAGATTTGGTATTTAGGAGGTTACTTGTATCTTAGTCTCTTTCCATAGTTTCTGGTCAGTGTATGTGTGTTTGTGTCTGAGTGAAGTTCCTCTTCTGGGGAGAGGAGCGGTCCTCACGTGGTTGTGTCTGCAGGAAGCCTGCTGTTGCAAACACTCTCAGATGATTTTTTTTTTTAAAATAGATGCATCCACACCATACGTTGTGACAGAATCAGCAGTTTCCAATAGCAACAGGTTGGTGAAGAAATTAGAACATGCTGTTCTTCAAACATCAGTGATGTCAGATGACACATTTAGAGGTTTGTTCTGCAGCGAGGTCTCTACATCACTCCTGTGGATAATGTAATGCTTTTTACACTGTTGGCTAGTTCGCAGCTGTTCACATTAGGGGGCAAATGTACACTCGTTGGAGAACAATTAGCAATAGTTCATCAGAAATTTTCCTTAAAGTTGATTTACAAAAAAAATGTTTAAACTGTTTCAGGCTATCAGTTTCACAATGGAAAATTTCATTTTGTGTGTTAACAGAGTTCATTGTCTTCTTACTTCTTCCTCATGGATCCTTTTAAGAGCATCACAACCCACTCTATAGAAATCGTTGATTGTTGTTTAATGGTGATGAGAATGCAAACTGGAAAAATGGAGAAAAAAAACTACAGGAATATCAACAATCTGTGGGACTGATCTACTGAGTCAACTCCTCTCTCCATCTTCGCTCAGAAGAAAAATAATTATTTGAGGAGCAGTCGTGCAGCTCCACTTGTTAATTGATCATGAATAACCTTGCCTAATCATGAAGGGATGCAGTAATTCAACGGAATGACACAAAGCCACTTAGCACAGTCTGCAGTATTCCACCAATGTCTATTTTTAATGCTGCCCTCACAAAACAAAACTGCAGCATCTAGAAAAACTTGTTGAACATTTGAAGTGCAAATTAAAAAAAAATCACAATTAATTCCTGGTAAAAACAGAAAGAGATTACACGAAAATAAGAATATTAAGCAACCACTAACATCTTAGTTAATGGAATTGCACAGATTAACAGATTTAATAAGCAATATCACATACTTCATAGGCATTTAACAGATGACTGCAGATGTGTGAAATATTTGTCGCCTGGTGGGTGTCATTAATACTTAATATCAAAAACAAACCTCACTGACAAACAGTTTGTTGACTGTGTTCTCTAAATATGTGCTTCCTGTAAAGTTTTGGCTTGGGCTTTTATTTGACAGCATTATGCACACTTACCCATCATAAGCACACACACTGTGACACACATCATAAGCACATGCAAGTGAATTCTCAAGAGTTTACTTCCATCTTTGGTTCCATACTGCAGTTAATCTCTGGATGTTTGCTCTCGAGTAACTGTCGCCTAAAGACATTGATCCAGTTGAACGGCTGAAAGCTGTCTCTTAAAAAGTGCATGCTGTAATGCATAATTCACGACTTTGTTCCACAAGTACATATCAAACCCCTTATTCCAATTTGACATTGATCTTATTATGTGAAGGCAAAAAGCTATAATTACAAAGCGGAGGTAATTACCTCACTTTTTAAAACAATGAGCAATCAGTACTTTCATTTATGTATTATGTGCACAGTTCGTCCATCTGCACCATGTGTATTAATCATTTTTTCAGTTTTTCTTATCAAAGAGTATGCACTTATTAGTGATTGTAACTTCCTCAGTCCCTTTTAATTATAAGTCACACATACACACACATCTATGCACACACACACATGCATCCACAAGCACACACAGGCACACGCACACGCACAAAATACTTTTCTCTGCCCTTAAATTCCCTTGTACCGTAACAGTTCTCTGCCTACTCAACATTCAAAACACCACAGCAGCACTTGGAGCCCACTGTTGTGGGCATATATTCATCTGAAAAGGCGATTCATTCCAACACACAGCCATTGCGCTGCTATTTTAAAGAAAAGATAACACTTTGGCAGTGTGTCTCTTCAACACAAAAAATTGCAAACTGTTGACAATATGTCATCTTTGGTCATACAGGTCAGTGTCTCCTATTCAGTATGTCTCTGTAAAAATATCCAAGAAGGAGTTATGGAACACCATGCATAATTTAAGACCACAGTTTTATTACATTTAGTGTCGGGAGGGCAATTAAAATGAGTGTGCAGTGGAGTGTGATATTGTAATGTGCCATTACCGTGCGTGTGTGTGGGGTTGTCTTCAGTAGTCTTGCTGTGTGGTTCTCCTTTTAGACAGACCTGGCAGTGTGCCAGAAGTCTCCTATTAGTGGCCAGTTAGCAGGGGAGAGATGAATGTGTGGCCCTAAAATATAAAGAACAAATATCAAGAACACTACGTTTATTTTGGCTAAAAAAAAGGTTGACACATCTCTCATCATGTGTCTGAATCTGTCCCTGGTTCAGGGACTTTATGGACAGTTGGATTAAAAAGACAAGGGAGCGATGATGAGAGGAGGTGTTGGTTCTGCTTGTAATCTACTGTATAAAATGGCTTTCATAAGAATCTGGCCATGGATGAGTCAGGTCAGGTAGATAATGCAGCTCCCACCTCCACATGCAAGTGTAGGCAGTGAAAGATGAGGCTGTGACAACTCAGCTGTTTTCTTGTTGAGTTTTTATTTTTCTGTCTTTATCGTGCGTTTGTAACGAGGCTGACATGGTGGGTTGCAAGTAACAAAGGTTGAGAGTGTGTTTTTTTCATCAGTATTATTTGTCAGCTCCATCTCCCAGGCAGAATAGTAATGAATCGCGTTTGCCCTAATTGTCGCCCTGCTGTTGCTTTCAGAGCCTATAGGTGTGTGTTTGTTTATGTGTGTTTCAATGCCAAAGGCTTGATTCTCATTAGGGGCAGGGCAGATGAGGCCCTGAGTAGAAAAAAACATCTCCGCTGAACATAATGGGACTCTTCTCTCAATTCCCACCAGACCCCTGTGCCAGTCTGAACAACTGTTGATGCAGTGTGTCATTTCTGAATTATTTAGACCAGATTGATGGTGTGTAGTGGCTGAGTCACCCCTAATGCCCTCTGTATGTTTTATCTATCTCAGAAGGGTCATAGAAGAAAACTGCATCCTGCCCTAGAAAGCCAAAGCACAGTGGTCAGATATACTGTGGTGAGCATTAATTAAATCCAGCCTTGCTGTGTGATAAACAGTTTGGGATCTACAATAAAAAAAACCTGTTTGTTACCGCTCTATGGCATGCAGTGAGGTTTAGGATCTTGCGAGCAGGTTTGCAAACAAGTCGCGTCTCTTTGTTGACTCAGCGACTGGAATCTCGCACAGCAAATGAACCATTTCACAGCTGCCTCCCAGTTTTCCTGAAAACATCCTCAAAGTGATTATCATCATCACCATCATCGTCATCCTGTCTCTGTCTCACACACACACTCATTGGCTCACTGTTTAGGTCCTTATGTATTTGGTTTTCCTTGTCATGAGCATGAAAAAACAGACATGTTCACGTCAAGTAGATTTTCATTTGGAGCTCTATATGCAAGCAGCGCTTTTATTTCGCTGTGCTGACATTTAGAGTTATTGCATAAGGATAATAATATGAGAAAACAGCCTTCATGCAGGGATTAAAAAAAAGATGAGGATGACTCACAGGCTGTTTGCCTTTTTATGTTTATGTGTGCAGGGGTGTCTGTTTACTTTCCATGTACATGTTCTAAGTGTTGCAGTTGGCAGATATAACATTGTCAATGCTGCTGTAATAAAACTAGAATTATGCCCTTGTCAATACATTGTGTGAACTCACCAATAAATGGTTGTTTATAGTGTTGGGAAATGGGTTACGATATATTTTGAGCTGGTTATTGGGTAGCTCTGGAATAGGATGTAAGCTGAAAAATCAAGGCCATGTTATTGCTGTGTGTATGACTTTGATATGCAAGGTTATAAATGTTGCCATATATTCCTTGTAGGCCTAGCAGTGGCTCTCCAACTCCTCCACGGGGACATAGAGCAGCTGAGACGGGAGTACATGGTCCTCTTTACCCGGGGTGTGTCCATCACCAGGAAACTGGGCTTTTCTGACATCATCATGCCAGGTAGGACACCAAAAACACAATGTGTATCAGCACGTAAACCAATGCTTGTCAATTGATCTACAGGATACTGGCATTCTTTCCTAATTAAGATATTGACTCTTTTTAAATTTCTATTTTGACATTTTGCATACTTGTCCTGGAAAACAATTTCTCTCTGGAAAAAAAGTTTATCTGGCGTTATCGTATTTTAGTTTGCTCACCAGATCCAAAAAAAACCATCCAATGAAAACGAAAAAAAGTCAAAATTTAATTAAAGACTCCAGCATTTCTCTATCAGAGACAATCGCGTGTAATAATATCTATTTTTTCAGTAATATCATCCCTGACACCCTCAAGGCTGTGAACCTAATAATGTGGGCTGTGTTTATAGCATTTTTATTTTCTACAGTTTATGTTATATAGATTAACTTACCTCATAATGTCTGCTGTAGTTGCCTTGGTAACACTCTTGTGAGTGGGGTGAATTCCACCACCTGGTGCCCTTACATAGATGAAGGTACATAGGCGTCACTCATATAGCTGCTTCTTGAAATGACATAGAAACCCTCAGGCTTATGTGGTTTGGATGAAATGTAATACTAACATTCAATTTAATTAATATTTAATGTATAACCACTTGAATATAAATTGATGTAATATGTGAGATATTTACATATACATGGAGAAAGCATAAAAAGGAAAAGTGGCTGGATTTGCTGTCTGACTCTGTTCAGTCTGTTCATTCATTTATGAAAGCTGGACACCAGGGGACTGATTTTCTTGTTCGCAGAAGAGCTGTTCTTTTAAATAAGCGAGGTGCGCTGTCTAGTCACACAGATAAAGAGGAACCACAGACTGTGGGTCCCCCTGCGCCTCACTAACACAGATTTATGTTCACTGTCTCTTTCTTTGTCTTCGTCTGACTACGAACCCTTAACGCTGTGCGCTCTTACCCTTCCTGTGTGTAAGTCTGCCCTTGGGCTCAGAAAACTGCCTACCTTTCCTTTTTTTCCTTTCTTATTCTTTCTGGTTTTGTATCTCTTTGTGTCTTGGTCCTGGTTTTCATTCACGTACGCAACCAGCCTTTTCCTCGTTCAGCTGCTGTGCCCCTACCTTCTTCTCATTTCCCCTTTTTTCCCATTGTACATAAAAAACAACTGCTCCCTTGTGTGTCCACCTTCCTGAAGTCTTTATGTGTGTGCTTCAAGTGTATAGTATGGGTGTGTATAGAATGCCACACGTTACCATGGTTACTGTTGTTAAGAGCAGAAAATCAATGCTGACCCTGGAGATAGAGATATGATGAGCACGCATGCACACACACACACACGCATGCACGCACGCGCACGCACGCACTCTCACACACACACACACACACACACACACACACACACACACACACACACGGGGAACTTATTTTACAGTGCGTCTGACCACAGATTTGCTGCTGAGGAAAACCTGTCCATCTCTTACCCAGGTCCGTTTGCAGCATTTTGACTTCCCATACAGAAGGAAATAAACGTGTGCCTGTCCCAGATATTTAGCCGCACCAATAACAAAAGAAATCCAGAATCACTTCTGGTGATGATTTTTGTTCATATGGATTAAAGATACAAGGGGTCCTCGAGTTACGTCGGAGATCCGTTCCTGAGAATGTGTCGAAACCGAATTTCGACGTAAGTCGGACCATACATTCATTGTGCCATTGTGCATACATTGTGCCACCAGATGTCGCTATAACACCACGCTAAAATAAGAGTTTATTATGGTGAATTGCCTTTTTTGTCCCTCTTGTCCCTCTTGACACACCGTAGGGGTTGAGATCACGAGTGTAATGAGAATTTCCTTTAGATTTCTGTAATCAACCGTGATTGATGTAATATGTGAGATATTTACATATACATGGAGAAAGCATAAAAAGGAAAAGTGGCTGGATTTGCTGTCTGACTCTGTTCAGTCTGTTCATTCATTTATGAAAGCTGGACACCAGGGGACTGATTTTCTTGTTCGCAGAAGAGCTGTTCTTTTAAATAAGCGAGGTGCGCTGTCTAGTCACACAGATAAAGAGGAACCACAGACTGTGGGTCCCCCTGCGCCTCACTAACACAGATTTATGTTCACTGTCTCTTTCTTTGTCTTCGTCTGACTACGAACCCTTAACGCTGTGCGCTCTTACCCTTCCTGTGTGTAAGTCTGCCCTTGGGCTCAGAAAACTGCCTACCTTTCCTTTTTTTCCTTTCTTATTCTTTCTGGTTTTGTATCTCTTTGTGTCTTGGTCCTGGTTTTCATTCACGTACGCAACCAGCCTTTTCCTCGTTCAGCTGCTGTGCCCCTACCTTCTTCTCATTTCCCCTTTTTTCCCATTGTACATAAAAAACAACTGCTCCCTTGTGTGTCCACCTTCCTGAAGTCTTTATGTGTGTGCTTCAAGTGTATAGTATGGGTGTGTATAGAATGCCACACGTTACCATGGTTACTGTTGTTAAGAGCAGAAAATCAATGCTGACCCTGGAGATAGAGATATGATGAGCATGCATGCACACACACACACACGCATGCACGCGCACGCACGCACGCACTCTCTCTCACACACACACACACACACACACACACACACACACACACACACACACACACACACACACACACGGGGAACTTATTTTACAGTGCGTCTGACCACAGATTTGCTGCTGAGGAAAACAGGACTGTCCATCTCTTACCCAGGTCCGTTTGCAGCATTTTGACTTCCCATACAGAAGGAAATAAACGTGTGCCTGTCCCAGATATTTAGCTGCACCAATAACAAAAGAAATCCAGAATCACTTCTGGTGATGATTTTTGTTCATATGGATTAAAGATATTTATCTTTACCAGGTTTTTATAAACTGTACATGCATGGAATATTTGTTCATAAAAAAAAAACATAATCTTAACCATGTTGGTTATTCAATCATCTATTTACATGTCAGCTAAATGGAAAGGTAGGGACTAAGCCTATGAGGCTTTTCCGGAGGTTCAGCAACACCTGTAGATGAAAAGGAATGTGCGGAATAAAAAAGTTGTGTTGATTTTTGAGGCATGCATAATCGTTATTTGCTACCCAGTGAGCTTATTGCTTTTTAAATCTTGTATTCGCTGATAGTTAAAGGTCATACCTCGGGCTTAGATCTCATGTTAGAAGGAGATATATCTTCATGTGCCCCAAATGTAAATCTTGTCCACCCCTGTCATGAACAGTTACACTATAATTGTGGGCAAGGTTCTGCGACATCATTAATAATTTTTTCGTGTATGCATAATCGATGCCTTCCCTTTCTGTTCCTGCAGGAGAGATGAGGAATGACCTTTACGTCACACTGGAGAAAGGAGAGTTTGAGAAGGGTGGGAAAAGTGTTGCCAGGAATGTAGAGATCACTGTGTTTGTGCTGGATATCGATGGGCAGATTCTCAAGGTGATGAAACACTTTATTTCAACTGAAGCAACCGTGTATTTAAGTTGTTATGTCTCTTTTTTGCAAAACCATAACCATCTGGTAAATGTATCATTTCATAGGGCTGAGCACTGTGTTTAAGGACAGTAAATAACTTATTTAAGTTCTTATTTAACTCATTTTTATTCCTTATTTTGGAGTAAAGCCCTTTATTTAAGAATTGCTGACCCAGATGAGAAGAGAAGTGTCTTTTCAGTCTGTCCCCCATTTCTGGAGCAGCACTCTGACAGTTTGCCTCTGTGGTTTCCTGCACTGCCTCGGCCTCGGACAAATATAACCCTTATGCCTCTGCCTCTACTGCCATGCAGCACGCAAACCCCCAAACACACAAAAACACACACACGTCATTTCCCCTCAGTTGTCATTTGTGGTGTGTGTATGTGGTTTGCAATACATTTGTGCTTATATACATCTGACATATTAATTCTTTGTGTCCAGACTCTGTGCCTGGCTTCTCATTCTTTGTTTTGGCTTCCTGTTCTTTGTCTGTATCGTTCACCTCTTCTCTTGTTTCTGTCTTTCAGAGCCACGTAGCCGCCGGTTCGGGTGAACCAGGTGGGGACGAGTACCACTCCTTGGTGCTGTACCACAATAACGGCCCCCGCTGGGCGGAGCAGATCAAACTTCCCATCCCAGTCGACATGTTTCGGGGGTCGCATGTCCGGTTTGAGTTCCGACACTGCTCCAGTGAGTAGAATTGGGATTGTGGCTTTTGTACACATCTGTTCCAGGCTGGGTTCCTCCCAGCTAGTTAAACATTCAGAGGTGTTGCTGTAGAGAAGAGCACCCCCCCCCAAAAAAAACTCAATTGTACATATTTGGTATTTTCAGAATGAGACTGTTTGTCCAACATCTTACATCCAAATGAGACAAAGCTTTAATTATGACTAAAATATGGCTCCCAGTCTCTAATCTCGATCTCTCTACTAAATCTCTACTCTCATAACAAGCTGATATTAGCCGTATTACAGCGTGCAGTAGATGGAGTGGCCTTATTACCACTGGTAGTGTGAGCATTGCCACTCAATGGCGACCCATTAAGAGCCCAATTTAGGCCTGTGGTGACACCAGACTAAAGAGACTGAATCACGCTCTCAAACCCAGACACAACCTGCTTGTCCCATTTTAGTTATAATGATGACAAAACAGAAAGCAAATTTTCAAGAACAAGCTTTTAGGTTCGGTCTTTTTCTTATTATGCAGCAGCAGTATTTGTTAAATTCATTTTAGGGAGTCAGGTGTTGTTCCTAAATGATACTAAATGGGACTGTAGTGAATGGTGTTTATGGCACACTCCTGTATATATTTTATCAACTGTAATAATTTGTCAAATTTGTCATAGCTGGCATTCTTTGCTGTCAGAAGAGCTGCATTTTTAAAGAGGCATTTTAAAGAGGCCTTTGCAACTGTGCAAACTCTGCTCACATAATAAGACTCCAAACTATTGTACTATATTCACATATATACTGTACATCAATCTCTACTTGGTCTGCTAACTTCAGCCATGCCTGCATTTTGCACAGTACCACTACCACTTTCCAAATTTCATAGTGTCCAAGTCTCTGAAGGGAACCACACACAACAAATTCAAAAATATACAGTTTTATAAGCAACAACCTCTCTGGTTAATCAAAGCGAAATACAACATAAATACAACAGAAATAAAATGCCTGAGTCACAAAAGTCACTTGAGCTTCTCCTGGGGGAGACAACACAGAGACACACATAAACAGTGAATTGTAATGGGAAGACAAAATTAATCAATGGTGTTGCTGTGGAAGTAAACAGAAGCCTTTGTTTAACCACAGTTCTCACTTCCCGCTGTGCACCCATTAGCACTTTACTGCTTAAACAACATATAAATCAGATTACAAGGAAGGATGCAAATTATGCCCAGAGCTTTTAGAAAGCTTCTTAAAAACACAGGAACAATGATAAATTTGAGTAAGAGTAACTTAACAGCAGCCAAAAAAAAAATAGCTTAAAATCTTGTTTTTGTGCTTTTTCCTGCTTGTGTTTGAGTTTTCATACATAGACAAGGTAATGATGTAGTTACAGATGACTTAGTATTCTGTGTGCAACAACAGGGATTCGTGGTATGGTGAGAAGTTAAAGGAATCCTGCAGAGTTTAATTGCAAACATTTACCTTTACATTTAGAGGGGTTCTCATCAAAATGCAGTGAGTGTATGACAGAGGCCTCATCAAACATTCACTTGATTAATGTTATGAATATTTTCAAACCTCCATTCTGTACATCCATGTTTACATCTATGGGCTAGCAGTCAATCTGGTTGCTTGTGATGACTCCAATTGCAGTATTACATTATAAATTACTCCTGCACTTGCTAGTTTGCATGTTATTAGAGCCCAAAATACAAACAAACTAGGAGCGACATCTCCAAGTATTGCTGTCAGACAGTTCAAGGTACACCTTGCATTCTAGCCAGAAGAGGCCAGAGCTGATGCAAAGTTACATTTCAAAACAGGAGCATCATTAACAGATGACCTAACAGGGTTTCTTTTTGTATCGACTTAAAATATTGCTTCTTTATGATAAGAGCATGATATTATCTTTTGATTTTTGATTCTGGCAACTTATGCTTATGTATTTTGGACTCAATATCATGTCCATGTGCTGTTGTTTTTCAGCTAAAGACAAGGGAGAGAAGAAACTGTTTGGCTACTCCTTTGTTCCACTGATGCAGGAAGATGGCAGGACTCTGCCAGATGGCACTCATGAGCTCATTATCCACAAGGTAAGAAATACATACTCTCACTACTGAGTCTTGTCTGTGTCCTTTGACACTTCAGAAATATTCAACAAAATACTTAAATCCATTCAAGACTCACTCAGTAGGACCAGTCATGCTCTCATATTTGATATGATGTAACCGCTAAGGCACAATTTGAAAACAGAAAGTTTCCCCAATTAGAGGACAACAGATTCTCATTCGTCAGACAGGTGTCATCAAGGCTACTTTGCATAATCATGCAGACATATGTTGCCAAATCATTTCCTCTAAATGTTAAAATGCTATTGTCGCACTGTTTGTGTGACAATAGCCCCCATCGCTCAAACACAGCCTGACACTTCAATGACAAATGTCCACTTATGTGACACAATCAGCTCGACTGTGTCACATAAGTGGACATTTGAATTGTGATTGAATTTTACCACAAGGGAGTTTTAATGTATGTTTATTGACTTGTGCGTGTGTAAGACGGAGCTGGCTCTCAACTGGATGTTTGCACATTTCCTTTGAGGTGATGCTGGCGGACGTTGTTCCAGACTGCACAAGTCTCCATCTCTGTGCTCGCCATGACCTTTATGTCAATTTCCTGCCTTTTTATAGACCCTAAGAGCCTCGGAGTCATCTTTTCACACATTTTGGGTTCGACAGATCAAAAGACTAAAGCAAATAAAATGGTCAGCTTCCACAGTTAAAGGCTTCTGCAAGACTGTCTTGGGTGTAATTGGCAATAATTGCAGACTACATGCTTTTCCTCAGCTGCAGGCAAGGGGTGTGTGCATAAACCCGAGGTTTTGTGGAGAGTGGAAAAACACAGAGAGCAGTCACATTTTATTGCTGTGGCAGAACAGTGACCAAAAGTCTGATTATTTATTCCCCTGTTAACTACAGTTTATTTTAGCTGTCTTTGAGTACAAAGACTCCTCTTTCTGTTGTCCTCCTTTCTCACAGATTTAGAGTTACTTAACTCTGTTACCTGCACCAGAGTTTTTAGCGACTAGCTCTGTTAACCTGGTGTGCACAAGCCATCAGGATGCGGGGTGGAGGGTGGGGGATGAGACCTATTGTAACGGCAGATGGAAGTTGCAGAAAAGCTCAATGAAACTAGTGGCCTAGTTTCTCCTCAGGCCCGAAATAGGCACAGAAGAATCAGTCCACCAACTGTGTGGTAGCCTTTTGAGCACAAAAAAGCAAAAAAGCTCAGCTGTTCAATAGGGCTGCAATAAAACCTCAGAATAACAAAACCTCATCATAAACTACTGCAAGTTCATAGCCCGAAAAGGCCTGAATCTTAATCTCAAACCTCTTACGAGGTTTTAATCATGTTGTCAGTGTGTTGTGATTGATAGCTTACCATGCTTCAGTTGTGACTGATAATGTAATGTAAAGTATAAATCTGCCAATTAAGGCAACAGTACAACATTTCATCCTTACACTCATTCCTGTTAACCTTTTGCTATCCTTTCCAGTGCCACTTTCAAATGATAACTATTTGTCCTCTTATCTCCAGTGTGAGGAGACTACCAGCTTGGCAGACTGTTCGCGTTACCTGAAGTTGCCATTCTCTAAGACCAATCTGCCATCCAACAACCAGACACTGAAAGGCACTAAAGAGTCCTTCTGGATCACGAGCTTCCTCTGCTCCACCAAGCTCACACAGAATGGTAATCTAACAAATTCTGGGTCTGAATTTGTTTTTTGTTTTTTTTGCCTAGTGAGATGTGTGTGGCTGCTATTCTCAGACGTTGTCACATTTTTCACTGGGGTTAGCTTGTAAATAGTTTCGCTGTCTACACCAGTACATGTGTACTGCTCAGAAAGTAGAGCATTTAAGAACTGCTGCTAAGATAACAGTGATCACAGTTCACAAAAAGAAAATCTAATGGGAGAATGGTAATTGTTGAAGGTAATAGCAGAAAGGAAGAGACAGTGAGAAAGTGGTATTCAAGCATGTGAATGAACATTGTGAACATTAAGGATAATAGGATAATAAAAAGGTAGTAATAGCTTCAAGCTTGCAGAGTGGGATTTGGACTAGCTGGCTTCCTTCATGGCGAAAAAAGTGCAACATGTTTTTCTTCACTGAGTCACTGGAGGATCCCAAACGTCTTTACCAATCTGGTTTATTTTCAGAATAAAAAAAACTGTAAATTATGAATCATCTTCTAAATCATAAAGTGTTTGGTAGCATATATAAAATAAACACCACCAGCTAAGTTTACTTATGGAAGGCTTAATACGTTTATTTTTTGCAATTTGATCATAGAAGTATGATATTTTTTGTAGAAGAAACTATGTTTGACAGATTACTAGAAACAAAGCACACACACATAAACATGCACACACAGACACAAACTCACACTCAAAGTTGCAAAATGACACACTTTAGGTTGAATAAAAAGACGGCCGGAAGACTTTGTTCTCTAGGTTTATATTTTATTCATGTGCATGTCTGGGAACGCCAGCTCAGAAAAATTACGTTTTATGTCTTATCCCTCAGCACTTGAAGATGTCATAATTTGTTTGGATTCAGTGGATTTTTTGGGCCTTAATTGAAGTGTTGTGGTGATGCTCAGGTGCATATTGTTTTATATTCCTGCTCTTCTTGAAAACAAACAAGACGTGTCTTTATCATTTCTGCTTGTCACGTTTATTTTTGTTATCTCTTTAATCCACTGTTAGAGCTCACTACGTATCCATTTCTTTGCCTTCCTCTAGGTGATATGCTGGACCTGCTGAAGTGGAGAGCCCACCCTGAAAGGATCAACGACAGCCTCTCTAAGCTGAAGGAGATTGATGGCTCAGAGATTGTCAAAGTAGGCTCACAGTTGATCCTCAGCCCTGAATTGATTGCGTTATCCTTGCATTATTAATTTGGATTGCTCCTCATTCGCCAGGTCAAGTTTAGAGGCTATGGAGCTACATAAAATCAAATATTGAAGTCATTTTTGATGCTTCACCTAAGCACTTGTTTTTAACTTCCTTTTGTCCTGCACTCCTGCGCAGTTTCTACAGGACACCCTGGACACTCTGTTCGGTATTCTGGATGAAAGTTCTCAGAGATATGGGCTAAAGGTGTTTGACTCACTGGTAAGTGCATTATCCTACTTGTTATTTCCACTGATCTCTTTATAGTTCCTGTTTCCTGTTTCTTGTGTCAAGCGGAAACTTATTGTGTTTGAGCCCAACACAGAAAACAAACACACAAATGCAGTGCTCCAGAACTCAATGAGCCAATCTCACCTTGGACATGCTGCACTGACGAGGCCAGGAATCGATCTCTCTCTTTTTTCTTGTTGCCTCTGTGTGTCTCACTCTCCATCATCGCACTGACATATAAACACATTTTCTCATCACAGCATGACGCTATCAGTGATGAAAAGGTCTAGGGAGCTGGCGCACTCATCAAGTTTCCTGTTTTGTGGTTTTGTGATCAGTCCAAGACTTTTCTAACAAGCGAAGTATTTTCTGTGGTTTGGACAAATTTAACAACTACACAACAACATGCCCACAATGGAAACAGGCTGTAAAATGTTCAACCACTTTCTAAATTAGCATGTTTAATATCATTGTCTTATTTTGTTTCATCTTCAAATTACTCTTAATGCCCTATATCTGATATATTTTAATTCTGTTTTTCTGTTGGCCATGCTAGTCTAAACTACAGATTCAGCGATACCAGTGTTGCGCTATATTGTTTGTCTGCAGAATGGAATTTTTTTTCAATCTGCCTTTTTGTAATAACAATGATCTGGTTATTTCTAGGTCCATATTATCAACCTTCTTCAGGACAGCAAATTCCAACACTTCAAACCAGTCATGGATACCTACATTGAGAGCCATTTTGCAGGAGCTTTGTCCTACAGGTACATAATACATAGTATGTGTACATGTTAATATTAAGTCAGCAGCACCTTGTGCCTGCTCATTGTGTTATAATGAGGTTTCACATCACAAGCAGTCACACAGGCCAGCCTGTGTCAGTGCTCATCTCTGCGCTTTGATTCAGTGTAAATAAAATGATGATGGTGCCCCCTGGTGGATGGAATGTTTGATTGAACGCTTGAATTGTGCTGCCTTTTCTCACCTCCTTGAGCACGAGATACTGTACAAGTAATACAGTATTATCTGTTATTAAATGTCACATCTTTATTGGGGATTTTTATAAATTACATTTTCTGGTTATTCTTTGATCATTACCCTCAAAGATAACGTTGAAGTCAGCTATGTTTATGAATTTTCTCAGAAATTCAAGTGTTTCATTGAAAAATATTGCATTGCCTCATCTATACTTTACAAAGCCAGTGGGAGTGCGTGATTTTGCTAGATGTGTTGTATGTATGTGTCTGCCCTCTCTAGGGACCTGATCAAAGTACTGAAGTGGTATGTGGACCGCATTGTTGACGCAGAGCATCAGGATCACATACAGCAAGTGCTCAAGGTGAGGACTTTGGAATGGCACACACATGCAAAAGCAGACAGACGGGTGCTGTCAAGTCGTTCACTCAAACACACAACTCTCTTTGTTGACACACAGTCAAGTAATGCACATGCACACCACTACATCATCAACATGGGTGCATCCAGAAATGCAAACAAACAAATCTGACACCTCAGTCGGCCCCCCTGCTAATATATCTCCCCATCAGCAATGAATATGTCTCAGCTCCATTTATTATTCCCCTCCCCTGTCTATTTCACTCTTTGAAATTTTAATCAGCAGAAGAAAAAACGGTGCCTCTGGTGCCGGGAATTCGTATCACATTATTCTAATGACTCATGCAGATATGACATCAGAAAAGGACAATACAGCTTCTGTTGTCTGTGCAATTTCCCATTTATCATTCACAGAATATATCCTGCATCAGAAGTAAATGTTAGTTTGTTATGCACCAAATAATAAATGTGAAGTGCGGCACTGCAGATTTCTTTCCTCCTATTCTATGGATTATATACACAATCAATAAACATGTATTTAATTATAGGTCAATCTAATAACAAAATTTCAATTAATTACAGTGATAAAATGTTCAAAAAATCCTGGAAAATCCATTTACCGTACATAATATACATGCATGACTTAATACACTTATTAAATAATAGTTGGGGGCAAATTTTATTTTTATTTAATTATTATTTAAATGTTCACCATTTTACTTTATCTTTCATTTTAAATGGAGCTATAAAAGTCAATTTAGGAATTGACTATATCGAAAAAAAAGTTCAATAATACATTGTTATTTTGTTGTGTTTTCACTTAAAGGGAAATGTGACTTACGTTTCATTACCCAACAAATGATAAATGATTGTTTTCGTCTGTCCTCCAGGCCAGTGAGTACATTTTCAAGTACATTATCCAGTCTCGCCGGCTCTTCTCATTGGCCACAGGAGGTCAGAACGAAGAGGAGTTCAGAGTCTGCATCCACGAGCTCTTCATGTCCATCCGCTTCTTCCTCTCGCAGGAAAACAAAGGCACCAGCCCCGTCGCACAAACACAGGTACTCTATATAAATGTGTCTCATTGATGTGCATAAACATGTTACAGGTCCCCTGTGCCTATGATTTTCAAATGCTCATCTCAGTGTGTCTGTGAATGTGTAAATCCGTGCCTGTTGGCATATGAGCGCCACATTATGTTGTCTGTCTTGAGGGCTCCTGTAAATGCAGTAGTGATATGTGAGAAATTGGCTGTAATTGAATTCCGCGCTGCCAGAGGGTCTGGAGTCAGTATAGGAATTTCTGTGGCAGCCTTTCCTTTTGCGGTGGGAGGTTTGCACAGCATGGCGGACGTCTTAATTCATTTCAAACAAGACCTAAACAAACAAGCTAAGACACCAAACATAATTGCAATTACATACCAGAAACGGCTGCTTATGTGGTTGTGTGTGTCTATATCAACTCATCTGAGAATTATACCTGTATTGTATTCATGTTACCTGTGTGTGCCCCTGAGTCAGAGCAGCATTTTTTAATTCATTTTTGTCAGTTGCTGTGAGAATCTGACATAACTTTACAGGAAATAAGAGCATCAGGCAAAGTCTGATCCAGTCCAAAAAAGAGCACAGATAATTATATATGAATCTTGTGTGATGAATAGTTATCATTTAAGCCCCTAAGCTAGTGTTAAAAAGTTATTGTCAAGCTTTGCCATGACAGCCACATTGCAGTGTGTAATTACAAACAGTCTAACTCCAGTTGGTAAGAAAACTTACATAAAATTGAGAGTAGTTCCTGGTCCATTTTTTGTCTGTATGTTTCTGCCTAGGCGGTGTTCCTGCGCACATTTCCAGCAGTTTACAGTGAGCTGCTGAAGATCTTCACAGTGCGGGAGGTGGCCGGGTTCGTCAGGGAGATGCTGGGCAGCCTGCCGACCACTGTCAATGCTGACTGTCCCCTGGAGGCCGTCAAACTGCAGTGCATTGCCAAAACAGTGGAAAGCCAACTTTACATTAACCCAGGTAGAGAGACATGTGGACACAAACAGTTTCACTGTTTACACAGATGAATGATAGATAGATATAGATAGATATAGATAGATATAGACACATGATTCATTCTTCTAAATACACTAAAAGCCCAACATAGAAAAATCAGTGAGTAAACAACAGGAATGTTGCATAGAGATTATGAGCACAAAGGAAAAGTAAACAGCACAGACAGAAACAGACAGATCTGAACTAGCTTCATCCACAATGCACTATGCAGATGATGATTTGTGGCACTGTGTACCCTTCCTCTTGCAGCTCATAAACACAGGATATTAGTCCATATTGTACAGTACAATTGTGCATTAATTTAGGAAAACACCTTGGTTAATTGTTAACCAGACAGCGCAGCTAACTTAATGGCATTAATTTGCTTTTAATAAAGACTGAAATTACTGTGTCAGTCTTTTATTTCCAGCCAGCTCCCTCTCCCTCGACTACAAGACCAAAATCATTTCCCTGCGGGGACCCGGGGTTGAATAGGTTTTCAGCAGAAACCCATGCAAAACACATTAATGTAAAACAAAGATTTACATTTAGGTACATTTAACTATACATAAGATACATGGTGTGCTTATGAAAGCAAAACAAGAATTCAGCATAGCACAGGGATTGAATAAAATGTTTTCCATTATTTTTTAAATTGAAGTTTCTGTGTTATTCTTGTGCATCAGTATGTGTCTGACAACTCACTCTGTGTATGTGTGTGTGTGTATGTTGCAGAATCACGGTGCATTCTGTTGCCGGTGGTGCTCAGAGTCCTCCAGGCCCACATGCAGGAGCAGAGAGACCTGGTCATGTGCGCCCGCATCCTCACCAGCATGTTGTCCCTCATCAAGAAGGACGAGAACGGCACAGCAGTGAGTAACAGAGAAAAATGACAGCCATTACACCAGCTTCTTTTATGTAACCCAGGGTTACACCAGACGCTACAGCTAATTTAGTTTTGCACAACGACTGAAACCAGGGAGAAACAGTTAGCAAGTTGTTAGAAATGACAGAGCCTCCTTAAACCACCTCTTGAAGCTTACTATGTAACCAAATCTGATAGAAATGAGATTAGTTTGCTCATTTGACACTCAAATGAGCACACTCAAACGCTTCAAAAAATAAGTAAAATAGTGTACAAATATTTTAGTTTTTCTACTTTGGTCAGCACATTTTAGGTTTTAGGTCATGTAACAGGATCCTGCGCTGCTGCCATAAATCCTCTCTGCAATTTTCACTTTTTTTTAAGGTTCCCTATAAGATTTACTGACATAACAAGTGGAAAATAAGTTTAAAGCAAGTCAGTGGTAGATGAATTAGTCTTACAGGAATTTCCTTCCAGTACTTTGCGACAACAGATTGTTTTGTTGTGCAAATATGGTCAATTAGTCTTCGTAACAGGGACATTGGCAGCCCTGTAATGAGACCCATCAATTTAGTATGGGCATTGTTGAACTGGCAGTCACTTTGAACGCGCGCACACACACACACACACATACAGTGGCACCATATCTAAATGGAAGTGACAGCAGTGGCAGCCAGTGTGCCAGTCTAAAGCTCCTTCTCATTATCTCTCTGTCCAAGACCTGCCTGTCTTGGCAGCGCTAGTGATGCACAAAACCATATACACACTTTTACACACACAGACATCCTTAGCTGATTGTCACCTAGTCCTTTCCACCTTTTATTATTCTTCTCCATTCTTCTTTTTCATGTGAACTGCTTTTAGCCCTGTAAAAGCATCTTATTAGTCGTCACACTTGCTGGTTCAAGACTGCAAAAAGAGTGGCACTGTAGGATGAGGTGTGCACAGATTGGCTCACTCACAGAATGACATCATCTGTTAATGATGGTTCAAGGTTGTGTTCAAGTGAAGCGCAAATGAGTCGAGATTGCTATAATTGAACATTCATGTGTTTTAGGACAGAAATAGAGTCACTTCAATATCAAGGATCACTCTAACACAAGGGTCCCTCTTTTATTCTCTGCATGTGACGTGTATTTCATTAGCTAGTGTGTCTTTTTCTCCATTGTGTAGGAGCCTGTAGTGTCTGAGGAGGTGGAGCTCATTGTGGAGAGTCTCCTGGGAGTTCTACTGAGGACCATCCTGGAAATTAGCAACAGGCCCCAGTCTGCAGGGCCTACCATGAGACTTCAGTTCCAGGATGTCACTGTATGTGGGTTTTATTGTGTAAAGAACTGCGTGTGTGTGTGTGTGTGTGTGTGTGTGTGTGTGTGTGTGTGTGTGTGTGTGTGTGTTTGTGTGTACACACTAACCACCGTAAATTGTTTTGGGACTTAACAAAATGTACAAAAGTAATTATAGATTTTTAAATTGAGTTGCTGCTGTGGCGACCGTAATTCCACTTACATTATTAACATTAATAGCAATAATTAAGAGTAATAATACAACACAGCACGAAAGGGGAACGTGGAAGTGGATAATGATGATATCATTATCATCCTTATCAATGTGAGATGATAGAGACTGGAGGATGGGAGGAGGGGCGGAGGATAGGATCACATCTGTCTCTTCTAAACCTTTTATACGTGTCTAGCTATTTTGAAGCATCAGAGGATCCATGCACAAAAATAATTTTGAATTTACTGTAAGATTTATCATAATGGTCACATATAGTTTCCTGTTTGTTCTGTGTGTGTGTTTTTCCAATCAGGGAGAGTTTGTGGCATGTTTGTTGGCACTTCTGCGACAGATGAGTGACAGACACTACCAACAGCTGCTGCAGGCATTCAGCAGCAAAGATGACCTGAGAGTAAGACTCCATCCCGACAACCTGAATCACTCTGGCGTCCATTCGCTTCTCCATTCGTTGGCGTCCATTCGCTTTTCCCTATTTTCAGAAACATTTTTCATAGTGACTTCCTCAGCTATATCTAGACAGACAAAAACTCATATGTCTACAGTGCATATACCCATTCCAGCATGTATAGGCACTGTGAGGTGTGAGAGAGATGGCAACACAGTAGGAGCGACAGAGAAAGATAATGAGTTTCTGCCTGTGAGAAATATCAATGCACTGAAATTCAGAAATGGTAGAAAGGTGATTTGCTCTTGTTCACTTGAGAGCACTTATTTAAGGACAATTTAAATGCTTCAGTTCTACGACTTTCATCACAAGTATTCAAAGTAATAGTTTGATTGCACAGACAATATGCTTCTAGAATCATAAATACTCCTTGTAATGTTCTATATAGCTAATTATAGCCTTGGTATATAGAGAATAAACCTGTGCGAATGTGATAGAATAAGAGTGTACAAGTTCACTGCATCACATTATTTTTGACAATTAAGATCTTGTATGCATTTAATTATTTTTCATTTGTGTGCTTTAAAAGGCTGATTAGACTAAGAAACACTGGGTTGCAGTGTTCGAGCAGCAGAGAGACACAGTGGGATTGTTTCTATACCTAATTCCATACTGCATACTAATTCTAAGTATGCAGTGTGTCCACACTCGACCGCTGACTGAGTCGAATGTTATTCAGTCTGACATTTTAAATAACGATTTATGCATCTCATAGCCAAAACTGTGTCCTTTACATAAGTTGCGGTTATGCAACACAACACCTGCCAGCAGTGATGTAAAACACCAAGTGTTAAGAATTCCAATAACTGCTCCAGTTCTTAGAAAGGAAAAGTGAACGAAGATGGAACATGCCCAGACTGCAATTGTTGAATATTTCAGCACCACGGAGAGAGACTATGATTTGAAGCAGTGCAAAAACATGTCAAGTTTTGAGTTTCCCTGACACCAAGTCTGCTGATTTGTTCCAGGACTTCCTTCTTCAGATCTTCACTGTCTTCAGGATCCTAATCCGGCCAGAGATGTTTCCCAAAGACTGGACTGTCATGCGGTTGGTCACTAACAAGTAAGACCTCACACATGAAGAAGCACATTCAGACACAGAGGAGACAAAAGACAAATCAGTAAACAGAATAATAAAGATGACAGGAGAATTACCTGCAGCAAATCCTAAACTAATAGCGTGAAGTAGTGCTTTCAGTAAAAATTAAAGTGAATCCAAGGCTAATGTACTATTGAAGACAATGTGCTGATAAAGTAATTCACAAACAAACTATAGTATTTTGTGTGGAAAAGCACTTGACGCTGTGGATAGTAACTGTCCCTAAATTAATGTGTCCTTAGTGAAACAAATCAGAAAAAATAAACTTGTAAGCTTGAGCTCATAGAAAAACCTTCTCTTTTATATTTGACCTTCATTACAAATTTACCTCTGCATCATTACTCTGCATCATTACTCTTCAAAAAGGCTATTTAATTACCATGAATTGTTCACCATGATGCATTTCCCCCCAATGTAACATATTAAGCCTCTCCACTTTCTGCTTGTTCTTTAGTGTCATCATCACAACGGTTCTCTACCTCTCTGACGCTCTGAGGAAAAACTTCCTCAATGACAAGTTTGACTACAAGGTATGGAGAAATGTGTCTGTGTGAAGATCTGAGCGATGCCACACTGCATCAGAACTTCCTGAATATCAAACATCGACGCACATGCACACACTCCCGCACATGCGCATTTAATTTATTTTTGTCCGTCATATTTTTAAAAACAAAAGACTCAGACATAAAGCAGACATAAAATAGTAAGGCAGAAGCTTAGGGCAGACAATGAGATGAGTCGAAAAGCCGAAAACCAAAAATAGACAGAGCGAAAAGTCTTTACTTTTTGGTGCTACTGTCCTGAAGATACAAAGATAGATTTCCAATTTGTAGTTTCAGATTTTATAGGAAGTTTATCAGGTGTTGTTTTCAGGTACCACATGAAAAAGAAAATTGAAAAATCAGGCTTATTTGAACATTTGTGTCTATTTTTGGTCACTTAATTTTGTGCAGGTTTGACAAGTTGCTTTTATTTCTGCCAATTTTCAGGTGTGGGACTCTTATTTCTATCTGTCTGTAATATTTATCAACCAACCCTGTCTTCAACTGGAGTCCTTCTCTCCCTCCAAGAGGAAGAAGATACTGGAAAAGCAAGTGTTTGCAAGCACACACACACACACACACACACACACACTATTTCTATCTGTCTGTAATATTTATCAACCAACCCTGTCTTCAACTGGAGTCCTTCTCTCCCTCCAAGAGGAAGAAGATACTGGAAAAGCAAGTGTTTGCAAGCACACACACACACACACACATTCACACTTGATATTCTTTGCCTGTAGTGCTTGTGCTTACTCAACAAGCCACCCTGCCCTGGCTCTGTCAAACTGCACAACAGCAGCGCCCCCACCAATACACATGCTGCTGTGGACAGCTTCTCTAAGTATTCACCTGCAGCAAAACACATTTTTATTGTGTTTATTTTATCATACAGGTATGGAGACATGAGGGTGATGATGGGCTGTGAGATCTTCAGCATGTGGCAGAATTTAGGTAAGATGATATAATACTGATCACACCAACACATGTTTAACATAAAGTATTATAAACAATTATTTTGATGTAAAGGTAGTGTTTGAGAAGCCTGTGTGACGTACATGAACAGTAACTGATAGGAGCTAAAACACTATACGGCTTTTTTTCTTTATTCAAAAGATTATTTGTCACCATGGCAACAAGCTGGATGCCTCACTCCTGGATGCTTTGTGTGGTTGCTTTTGTTCTCTTCTGCACTTGTGGTGGATATGTATAATTTGGGAAATTTATAATAAACGACTGTTGTGTTTGTGTGTCCTGAGGTGGTATTTTATGTTCCACAGGCAATGCATTTGAAAGTCACCCTCGTAGGTGTCGTTGTTTCTTTTAATGTCGGTGTGAATGTTGAAGTGTCTTCAGTCACAGTGATTACTCGGTTCTTTTTAGTCACTGAAAACACTGCATAGATGCCCTTAACCCACATTACAAAAGCAGCTTTTATTTGGTGGAAACTTTTGAAGAAAGAGTGGGTGCTTTTTAAAGTTGGTCAAATATCCTCTGACACAGACAGAGAACAGTGTATAGGGATAAAGTGAGTGCCTCACTTCTAACCTCAGTGTGGACACCTGTCTCTCCTTCAGGGGAGCACAAGCTGAACTTCATCCCGGCGATGATCGGTCCGTTCCTGGAGGTGACACTGGTGCCTCAGCCTGATCTGAGGAATGTCATGATCCCCATCTTCCATGATATGATGGACTGGGAGCAGAGACGCAGTGGCAATTTCAAACAGGTAGATTCACTTGTAAAACATATTTGATCGCAAGATTAATTCAGCTTTCATTAGTGGGCATATGAAAAATCCACCTTTGCCTTGTTAAATAATGACAGGATAAAACTTGTGTGAGCTCTTAACAGTCCATGCTACTCTCTCTCCCAGTCATTTGATAAATAGGTTAGAACTGGGCAACCTCTCTGAAATATGCATGCTTGTATTTTTTCCTTCAGGTTGAGGCCAAGTTGATAGACAAACTGGACAGCCTGATGTCAGAGGGCAAAGGAGATGAGACGTACAGGGAGCTCTTCAACAGCATGTGAGTAAGAGAGGAGCAGCAATAGAAACAGAAGAATTTTTATTTACTTACTTTTTCCCAGTCCAGTAAGAAAAATGAATAAGACGTTGTGTGATTTGAGCTCAGCAGCTTATCAGTAAAATCACAACAGTGGCCTTCACAAATGTCCATAGACAGAGGGCTCAGGATAACACTGCCACCCACTGACAAAAGAACTGTTTACACAGTATTATCATTGAGTTGGTACGACCCACACAAGACCTCATCAGGTAAACGTCTGTGTGGGAATCATCTCACAGGTTACTTGCCTCCTGAAATGTCTCTTTTTATTGTCAGGTGTTGATTAAAGAAGATGTTGCTTATAGAGAAAGTGTTTTTTTTTTTTTTAAATGAATGAATTACCTCCATATTCATATCCTGCATATTGATAATGAAGAAAAAACTCTGGGTAGCTCGATATTTGATAGTTTAAGTGTAGAGGGGGTAGATGAAATAAGAAGAGGTAAGTGATCAACATTCATGCGGAGTCACCTTCATCTTCACATACACATCTTTTGTGGTCAGTCCTTGTCCACCCTACTAGTGTTTCCTGGGTTGTGCTTCTGCATGCTTAGTGTATGTGCCAGCGTGTGTGTTTTTGTGTGTGTGTGTTTACTATATCCGTGCTTCTTTTGTGGCTCCGTGCCTCTTCATATATTTATGTCCACCTTCACTATACTCGGGTCTGCATTTGGATGTGGGAAACAAGACTACTGCATTATAGCTAAATGCCTAAAACATGATTTAATGGAGAAAAGTCATTTTTGATTCACATACATAGTGTATGCCCCCCATAGAATTACACATGTGAGTCAAACTGTGATCCTGATAAGTATTAATCGGTATTCGTTTGCTGTAATTGTCCTTCTGTCTTTCATAGTCAATCATTTGCTTTTCATTTCTGCAAAACAGAACTATAACTGCAAATTATTTAAGCCACAAATTATTTAAGCCACATATCTGTATCTAGAATATACTATGCATTATGATATAATTCCATATAAAAAAGAATAATATCATAATCACTCTAATGTAATTCAGTCTCAAATTCAGTTTGATTTATGTTTAATAGCTTATTCTTATCTTTTCCTGCTTACTTAATTTATCGTTTCATTTAGTTTCTTAATTTGTTTTCCTCCTACTAACTCCACTAACCCCTGAAGTTACCTGTGTGCGTGTGTGCTGGTATTAATCGTATTAATATTAATTTATTCCGCCTATGCTTCCCGCCTGGAGTAGAATTCCTCTGTTTGGTCCGTACCCTAGGTAAGACGCTCTCCTCTTTGTTCTCTCAGTGTCTGTGTGAGGGGCAACAGGGGGAACTTCAGCCAAAGATCAGCTGCAATATTTTGGCTGCGATGTGTTTGTCTTCTTCATCAGACCCGATGAGATAATCAACTGTTGAAAACTATAAAAGCTATTGTGAATTTTTAGGATTTATTTTGTTAAAGGCAAGTAAGCATAGGTGACACGGGTGTGAGTGGGATTGATTTCCTTTATGCTTCAGCTGCTTTTCTTTTTTATAATTTTTTTTATCTTTGTTTTTTTACCCAATCACATTTCCTCCCCCAACTTATCTCTTTTACTTCTTTACTCTGTTTTGGTCTTCACTCCTCTGTCCTGTTCTCTCTGTCTTCATTTGTCCTCCAGCCTGCTGAAGAAGATTGAGAGAGAGACCTGGAGGGAGAGTGGGATCTCTCTCATCGCTACCGTCACTCGCTTAATGGAGAGATTGTTAGACTATAGGTGAGAGTCCATTCACACACACGCACACACACAACTCGAAACAAACACTCATACAATGTACACCCTTTATACCTTTATCATATCTTTTCATCTGGCTTATTCCTTATGTTTCTATCATAGGGATTGTATGAAGCTGGGAGAAGTGGATGGCAAAAAGATTGGCTGTACTGTCAGTTTACTGGTGAGCAGCAGAAATTTTGACTGTGCTCAGGAGACAATGATATATTACTATGGTAACCATGATTACGGTTTATTGATGAATCACTTTGACAAAACACTACAATGATTAATTTTCCCCTTTTTTTAAGGATTTCTGATTGTTCCTCATATCATTCGCATAGGACAAGACAAAACTGAAAAATGTCGTTTTTGGGTTTATATAAACTGTTGTCAGTGCTCTTGCCCACTAGGTTTTCTTATGTAACTGTAGCCATCTGTAAGAGCACCAGGATGTGTAGGCAGATGGATCAGGAGTCATTGCTAACCAGCAGCTTGAATATATTGTAGCAGCTCTACCATAGTGCCATTTGCTGCTTTAAAAAAATGTCCTCATTTGCTTTTGTCTGTACCCACATTTTTTAATATAATGTACTCTGCTTAATCGTTGTTGAACCACTGACTGCCCCCGTCAGAACTTCTACAAAACGGAGCTGAACAAAGAGGAGATGTACATCCGCTACATACACAAACTGTACGACCTGCACTTGAAAGCACAAAACTACACAGGTATTTTGGAACAAAATGGCTCCAGTGTTCAGTATGTGTTTATAATAGTTATTATATATTATATATTCGATGATGTTCTAGAGGCACAGAATCCTCAATGTTTGTTTATTTCTAAAACATGCCCGCTGCTGCTATTTGACATACAGAACATGATCTCCTGACTTTTAGTCTGTGTGTGTTTGTGTGCATCACCAGAGGCCTCGTACACCCTGCTGCTGTATGATGAGTTGCTGGAATGGTCAGACCGGCCTCTCAGAGAGTTCCTCAATTACCCTATGCAGAGTGAGTGGCAGAGAAAAGAGTATCTTCATCTCACCATCATCCAGAACTTTGACAGGGGGAAGGTGAGCTGTTACATTTCACATTCTTCCCTCCTCTATGTTTGTGTTCATTTGTTTAATTTGACTGTTAAACAGACAGCAGGATGCAGACCTATTTTTTTACAATAAAATTCAGATCAGTATCTAAAATAAAACAAAAAAGGATCATAGACGTATTATTAATGGTGTAAAATGCATATATATTGCATTACTATTCATTTAAGATTAATACAGCTAAATAAAGATGTAGAGTTCCTTACTTATTTATTGGCAACTTGACATTATTCACCTACAGAGCAAAGCTGTACACACGTGTCACTTGTAGTCAGACATTTAATTTATACCTATTATGAACTGTGTGGCAGCTCGAGGCATCAACACCTTCTCGGTTTAATCAGATGAATCACAGGCAGCAGGCTAATTAAAGGAGGACCCATATCATCCCACAGTATCCTGCAGCATTCCTCGAGGATATGTTGTGTGAAATGATGATGATGATGATGATGATGATAATGATGATGACGATGATCCTGATAAAGGACGATGACGACAAAGCGTGACATGCATAGGTGATGCTGTTTTCATTATAGCAAAGAATGAAAAGTGAGACCGGGAGCTTATACAAAGCTCAGCAGATACATGATTCAGCAGCATTTGAGAAATAATACCAGCTACCTTTTCCATTGTTCTACACTCTCAGGTAAAAGTGTCATTATGGAAACCCTCCCCCAGTGTGTAGGCGCACACATGCACACACACAAAAAACACAACATTCCCAATGAAATAACATATCTCTATGGGACCATTAAAAATGCTCCTGTCATTACTCATAGCCTAGTTTTCTTTTACATTCATGAGCTATACCATCTGCCGACGCTGCCAAACAGGGATTAGTTTGCAGCAGGGAAAGAAAGCTTCTCATTTAATTAGCAAGATGGCTGAGAGCAGAATGTACCTGCAAGAAGAGGTTATATTTGACTCCTTACCGTGTTGACTCACTAGTGCCATCAAGTGGAGGTAAATTGATGTATCAGCACCTCAGACCAAGGGAATCAGCTCCATGTCTGTTAGAGATGCAGATCTAATATAAACACCATTTTTTCCTTCTTCTTCTTCTTCTTAGTGTTGGGAGAATGGTATCATCCTGTGCAGAGAACTGGCCGACCAGTATGAGTCGTACTATGACTACAGGAACCTGAGCAAGATGAGGGTGAGTTTTCCTCAAAATACAACGTATAGTATTAATTTCTTGTAAAGCATGTAAATCTACTTTTTAGAGATTATTGATGGGTTTGTTTTGGTTAGACTTTGTTTTAATGTAATCCTGTCATTGTTTTCTTTGCTAGATGATGGAAGCATCTCTCTACGACAAAATCATGGACCAGCAGAGACTAGAACCTGAATTCTTCAGAGTTGGATTTTATGGAAAAAAGTTTCCTTTCTTCTTAAGGGTGAAGAGATTTCCATATTCTTGTGTGTGTTGTGTGTGTGTGTGCGTGTGTGTAGTCTCCCGTATAGGTCTGTGGAAAGTATTAACTTTTCTTATATAAGACTCCTTCAGTGTGGTGACATTCAGCAGCTCTTTTTCAATGCCGTACAATGATGTAACAGTATCTCTCCTTGGAGTTTGCAGCTGAGGCAGCAGTTACAGTATGTGACCACTAGATGTCAAGCTAACCACACACTGTCCTCTGCTCCCCCTCTGCAGAATAAGGAGTTTGTGTGCCGCGGCCATGACTACGAGAGGCTGGAAGCGTTCCAGCAGCGGATGCTGAACGAGTTCCCCCACGCCATCGCCATGCAGCACGTCAACCAGCCGGACCAGACGATATACCAGGCCGACGCACAGTGTATCCTTGGTGATTGAAAAGGACGACAACATTCCTTTTAGCAAGTGTGGACCGGTGTGAATGCTGAGCAGCCACAGCGTAAATGTGAAAATGTGGAACACAGTAAACATACACTCGTACACACAGTCACAGACTCACATTGTGCTTTGTGTTTGAACAATATCCTGTAATGAGGCACTTTATCACACACCATGCTTCACTCTTCACTCTCACAATCTCTCTCTTGTTATTGTCAAAAGGCAATTTTGCATGAATGCGCACAAATGTAGCATCCACATCCCCATTGCAAGCCAGATGAGATGAGTAGATGAGAAGCTCTGAATGGATGAAAGTGCAACAAGCTCTATAAACAGCACTGAGGACTTAATGGTCAGAAAAAAAAGTATTACTGAAGTGGCAATGATCAATAAAATAAAATAAATAAATAAAATAAGATACATGTAGGCTTTTGTATATAAAATAGCAAACCATGCTTTACCTTGTTTTTTTTTTCATTTGTTTAAAATTTCAACTTAGCCTTGTCCTTTAAATTACAGATATCAGGTCAGTTACTCACATGAATGGCTGTACTCTTCTTCCACACTGTGTTCACATTCATTCGTACTGTGTGTGAGCCACTTTAATTATTCACTCAACTGTATGGGGCAACTTTTGGCCTATATAGAGGATGAGAGAGAAAAAGCGAAAGAGACTAAATGACTTAGTGACAAAAAGACAGAGGGGAGCATCTCTAAAAAAAAGAGGCAGATGGAGCATAAACAGACACTTTAAGTTGATCTCTTTGTCCTTTCCTTAGTGTTCTTAGTGGGCCTGTAATATGCTTGCTCTGAATACATTTGCACACTGCTGCGTTCTTCCATAATGCTAGTCTCTCTCTGATTGCTCACCCATCTGTATATCTTTGTCACAAACAGAAACACTCAGACACATGCATATGAATGTATACAGTATTTGCTTCCTCACTCATATTTCCTTGGTAACGTTGTTGTGGAGTGCCAGGGGTGCTTGCGACGCACTAAAATCTGTCTCGTAGTCAGGTGTCGTTAGTCCACCTATGTGGATATAATGAAACGAAAGATACGGTGCACTAAGGTTAGTGTGCACAGACAGACACACTTGTGTGTCACTGTGTGTATGTTCTTGTCATCTGTGCGAAAATGTGTTTGGCAAGCCCGCTTGTTTTTTCAGGTCATTGAAGAATTTGTTTGTTTTTGTCTTCAGTGCTTTTCCCTGTCGCTCTCTCTTGCTCTTTCCTTAACTTCTGGGCCCTTCAGACCTGCAGATCTATGCTGTCACTCCCATCCCGGAGAGTCAGGATGTACTGCAGAGAGACGGAGTGCCTGACAACATCAAAAGCTTCTACAAGTTCAATCACATCTGGAGGTTCAGATATGACCGTCCCTTTCACAAGGGCACCAAAGACAAGGAGAATGAGTTCAAGGTACAGAAAAGAGAACTTCTCCAGATAGACAGATGAATACAGACAGCCAAATGAAGCATGCACAAGAGCGAGGAGTAATGTCATGTACTCATTTCTCTGTTCTCTCCATCATTTCACCCCTTTTTGTCTCTCCATAATAATCACCGAGATATGAAGGTAAACCTTTGAAATGAACTTATTGCCTGTTACCGCTTGTGGAATAGCTGCTAAATGTCATGCAGAGAAATATTTTCTAAGTTAAAATTATACATATATACATTTATGATCTTTCTTTCAATTTATTTACTTAAATTTCTACCTTACGCACCCAGGTGTTAGTGTTTGGTAAATATAAATATCCAGCATTAATGCACACGTATACTCACGCGCCACATATTCATTTCATCTCAGTTCCATCAAAGCTATTCGGATACATTTAATCATGATCTCACTTTTCCATCAGGACTGGGTAAAGCTGCCCCTTAGGTGGGAATAATGTGTTTGGTAACAAGAGTAAGCAGCTACTCAGATATGGTGCGATCTATTATGATAAAGAAAAGAAAGAAAAGCTGTGTCTGAAATCAGAGAAAAAGGGTCAGGACTTTTGTGTTTGTATGAATTTCCTTTTAACTTCCTGCTCTGGAGCTCTGGAGTAGGTCAGGTGACATCCGTGGCCTTGAAAAGCCTAAAATCAATAAAGGGCAATAAGGTTGTGTAGTGACACAAAAGCTTCTTCTTTAACCTGAGGACAGTGGATCAATGACACATTTCATCACCTGTCTGCTCTACCGGAGTGTCCTTGAGCAAGTCACTGCAGTCTTAAGTTAAATTAAGCTGCACTGTATCAGCACGAGGGCTCAGCTGAAAACGTTATTCTTCATAACGTTGAACCTCTGATCAAATATGTTGACTGTCTCATCTGAAAGCACAAGTCAGCATTTAAAGTGCAGTACACAAACATAACTGTTATCCTTGAACTGCATTTCCAGTCTTCGTGTTTTTATAGATAGAGCCTTATTTTCATTTCACAAATTATGGAGGTAATGACAAACAAAAAAAAACATTGAAACAAATTAATTTAGACTGTTTTATTAAGTGTAGATTTTATAAAGGCACTAAATTTACTGCACCCTGGCACCAGTAAACAATGCATACAAGCAGCATTGTTTAATTGTGCTGCTACTGTTAAAAAAAAACGTTTCTCTTGCTGGAAGTACAAGCTGCAGTGTTTCTGTATCTGCTTCCACAAGGCGGGAGGTTGAACAGGTGGTGAGTGGGGTGGGATCGATGCTTAACGATATTA
>JAFBJQ010000387.1:1153859-1430212 GCA_016785345.1 Trinectes maculatus | reverse complement strand
AAAAGCTGTTTTTATTTACAGCAAGGACCACAAAAATTCACAAAAAATCAGGAAGGTTCCAAAAAGGGAACAAACAACAAAATGCCGTGGCAGGCTTGGAGGCAGCGAGTCCGGGTGCAGCTCGAAGAGGAAGGCTGCAGGGAGAAAAAACACGTAGTCAGAAAAGCTAAGAGCCAGAAAGCTAGCAGAGAAGGTAGCCAAACAATCACCTAGTGATCGCAATACTCCAGCCTTGAACACAGGTCCGCCAGAGACATAAATAGGAGACCAGGTAATCACTGAATGCAGGACACCTGTGTGTAATTGGCCACACCCGGACTCCACCTCAGCCACGGCAACCCCTGCAAGACAGGGAAAAGGGAAACAAAAACCACAGCAACCAACACAGATCATGACAATTACGAAGGAGCCGCAGGCATCGCAAGGTGTATACTGAAGCTAGAACTGGTATTTCTGGATATGTTTACAACAAATAGAGTGAACCTTGCAATAGGTGCTCCGTTCTGTTGTGAATATATTATGTTAATCACCTGTATTGAATGCGTGAGTTTCTATAGTTTA
This sequence comes from Trinectes maculatus, assembly GCA_016785345.1. NCBI lineage: Eukaryota > Metazoa > Chordata > Actinopteri > Pleuronectiformes > Achiridae > Trinectes > Trinectes maculatus. The sequence goes on along the minus strand of JAFBJQ010000387.1, from coordinate 1,429,651 downwards.
CTTGCCGTCAGAATGACCTTGTGGGGTTTTGGCATATTGACAAGCATGTTGGCTGACAGGGTAAGTGGTGGAACATGAATGATGACATAAAGTATAATACATGACATCTGACCTACACCTACAAGTGGATGTTTGGCAGCAGGTCCATGTGTTTTCCTTAATTGTGTGCTCTCGCCTTGAGATGAAGCGCATGTGTGCATCAGGCATAAGTAGCTATGGATTTTATTTTTTTAATATGAGTGTATCATTTGTCCCTGCAGAGCCTGTGGGTGGAGAGAACAACCCTGACTCTGGTCCAGAGTCTTCCAGGCATCTCGCGCTGGTTTGAGGTGGAGAAGAGAGAGCTGGTTAGTGTTGCCGCCTAGGATGAAATAACCACAAACACAGACCTGCAGCACATACTAAGACACGCACAAAGGACGATGTAATACGCCATTATTTTGCCGGTTGCAATTTAGAGTGCTTCCAACCAATACCCAAGCATTGATCCAAGTCATTACATTGAACAACAATAATGGCCTCGGTCATGAGTTTGGGTTATTGGACTCATTTGATTTCCTACACTGGATAGCTTGGATGACATGCTAAATGTCATTATTATCACCAACCTATAGTTTCTCTTTTTTTATTAGGAAATTTTACCAGTACCCTGTTTATAGCCTGGAATCAGCATTATATTGATTCATTTCCCTTTCTGCATTGTGTGACATGAAAATCCCCTCAAAAGCTTTACATCTTGGATCTTGAGGAGTGGATTTCATAGACTTTGTTTGTTTTGTCCATTCTGTGCAAAACAAAAGACAGCGTCTTCCACTGTTTGTCCAGCAGCATTTTCTTTTTGAGTATAGCTGCTGAGCTTGCCAATTGTGGTTCGTGAACCCAGTGTTATTGTGTGATGGTTCTGCACTGCAATAACATATGTAATATAGAGATGACAGCAGCTCAATTAGGAAGATGTCTGAGTGTATGGAAAAGTAAGCATCTGCAAATGATGTTTGTTTGCATTAACACAGTGCATTCTTATATTTAAGTATATATAGCATAGCATAATTTTATACCAACATGTATATGTATGTTGTCACTGGTAATAATAAAACCACAGATAATTATCACCCAACAACACATTAACATTCATTAGGTGGCAGAAACTAGATGTAAACTGAATGCTAATGTTTCCCCACAGTGAATGAATGTGTTGGCTAACAAGCTTGCTACATCCGTCTTGAAGGTGATAACATATCAGTGTTGTGTTTACCACTTGTGTTTCCACAGTTCACGAGTGGCAATAAATTAAAGGCCAATTTCTTTTAAACAAACTAATCTAAACTAAATTAAGAGAAACTCCTCTTAGTGCTACACCAGTAGTTGTCCCGTTCAACTTTTTAATTTATTTATTTTTTCTATTACCTCTCCCATCGCAGGTGGAGGTCAGCCCGCTGGAGAATGCCATTGAGGTGATCGAGAACAAGAATTTACAGTTACGCACATTGATCACCCAGTGTCAGAGCCGGCAGATGCAGAACATCAACCCTCTCACCATGTGCCTCAACGGGGTCATCGACGCCGCTGTCAACGGGGGGCTGGCCCGCTACCAAGAGGTATGGATGGATGGGTGGAGGATAAGGTTGGAGGGTTTTAAAGACGGAAGGCAGGAGTGAGGAGCAATGACATATGGATTTCCTAATGATGCCTGAAGGTGGGTTTTATTGAAGAGATGTATGGACTGAGAGCATTTTGCAACAGGAGGAGTGGATGAACGGATGGATGGATGAATGCATGAACGGCTCGGTGAAAGTTTGACCAAACGCATAGATGAGATGGATTGTGATGGAGGGACGGGTAGATAGACAGATAGAAGGATGGATGTTGGGAGAAAAGGCATATAAAGGAGTAGGAGAAGGTCTAAAGAGACAAGTGACTAATACAGGCTGAAAGATTAAACGGGAGTGCATATGCACTTGGTATATTATACACCAAAGTGACAACTGACTGACATACAGATAGACAGGAAAACACTCAAATCTGGCCAATCTCATTGACACACACTTGTATCTTCTGCTTCTCTAAAAGCTCCCTGTTGGGGTACAATTGCAGGGCAACAGTACAGTGCAATTTATTAACTGAGAGAGGGGACGACTGAGGAAAAAGACAACCAAAGATCTAGTCAAGAAAACGTTTTTTACTCATAACGGACTGAGTGGACTGAGCTCTTTGTCGCATAGCAACCACTCTTTTCCAGTGGGAGCATGTATGTGGGGAGTGAGTGTTCATGTCTGTGTACGTGTGTGTGTGTGTGTTTGTGAGTGTTTATTAGGTTTGTGCAGGAGAGCGTGCCGCTGTGTAGAAGTAGCCTATTAAAGTCTGTAGGATACTTGATTGAGCCACAAAGGCTTCGGTGGCCTTGGTGCGTTTCATGTATATTGTGCTATTATTTTGTCAAGAAAAAAAAGACAACATATGGAGTAGTTTGCCATTATCAGTGTTTGATTAGTATGTCTATGGGTTAAAATTGACGGTCAGCTTCATTTCTGCCATTTCAAAATTGTATTTTCCTATCACGCGCAATAGAACGTGGCACACAGTTATTTAATAAGAGGTGGAAACAGAAATATTTCTGTAACAAACACACTGCCACTTGTACCAGCCCCTATAAATCTATTACTTTCAGCGCACTTGTCGATTGACAGCTGCGGCCATTTCCTTGGCTACAAATGAAAGCGAAATTGTCGTTATTAATATTCAGATTTATTGGTTTGGTTTGAGTTGAAACCCTGGAGGGGGCATGCTGTCTGATTTATTTCCCCTCCCCTCAGCATTCTATCTCTAATTGGACTTTTCTAATGATTAACTGAGCCACTCCATGGCAAGGTCTACCTCCTCACAGCCGGACGGGAAATTTCCATCATTCATAGATGATTATTGATTATTTTTACTGCATTTTCTGATGGTCTTGGGCTGGAATCTTGCTGAATTGCAGCATTTAATCTGAAACAGTAGCTTAGTACGAGTGCCTATGTATTTTATAGTATTAGAGCATAATAACATGTACATACATGTGCGTACAAATCTATGCTATGTAAACAAAGAATGCCATCTGGGGATGTTTATCTGGAACAATCATGTTCCTCATTTTATTGTGTGTAGCTGGATGCATGAAGTGATGGCGCTCTGCATGTGTGTTTGAGTCTGCTCCCTTTTTACAGCAGCATCGAGCATCTCTTTCTCTTTAGCTGTCATGAGCTGGCTCTGGCTCTGTGAGGATAGACAGCTGTATCCTCGGAGGAGAGGAATTAAGCTGATCTTTTATGCGAACTCCCCCTTTACCTTTCAGTTTTTCTTTTAGCTTTATTTTAGATCAGAAAGGATTCGCCTTAATCTGTCGATATATCACAGGTGTTTATAGCATTGCAAACAGTGTGGACCTGGCGTTATCACTTTTCAAAGCAGAGCTGGGCGTATTTCATTTTATCTGTGTCTCTTTTGCCTTTTTGAAGGAAATAATGGGTGAATATAAAGCAAAGTTCACAAAAAGCATGACGTTTTTGAAGAGACACAAGACTCAAACAGACAAAAAAACGATATTAATAACCATAAAAAACTTTTAAGATCTTTTGAGACCAAATTGATTCCTAAATCAAAGCAAGATCACTCACTTAACTCCACTGACATCCATTTGGCACAGCGTTTTCCTATTTTTAGCAGTTTTAAAGCTTCATTATTTGGTCCCTGAACTTGATATTAATATCACAACACAAAAAACGCAGACAGGCGTTTTACACCTCATGTAATGTAATTTCACTCCATGTGGGGTTTTTTTTGTTCAAGTTATTCATGAATGTTTTTTAAAGAATAAAAAATAAAATAAATGATGGACACTTATTGACTGTGTCAGCCCAGCAGGGATTCAGGTAACATTGCAATGCAGAAAGCTCCATCGCTGCGGCTCCTAGGGTGTGTGCATAACAGATGTTCTGCATTCTGTTGCATACAGGCCTTTTTCGTGAAGGACTACATTATGAATCACCCTGAGGACGGTGAGAAGATCGGCCGACTGAGGGAGCTCATGTTCGAACAGGTCTGTAATTGAGATAACCACAGCGATAAATACATCCAAATCAAAAGAAAGGAAAAAAAAAAACAAGTATACTGTATCTAATGGTACGTTAACGTGTAGATAAAAGTATTGATAATCTTTCACTCACAGTTCACAGTTCATTGATGACCTTAAAACAGCTTGTGATGCAAATCTCTAAAGAAAATGTGGCTCACCTACTTCCTTTTAAATTTTTTATTTTATTCATACTCATATTAATATTATGATTTAGTTTAATGTCAGCAAGAGTAGATTCTGTTTTCCATTTTAAAAAAGCGCATTAAACGTTAATGAGTAAACGCGCCGTTTTATATAAGCTCGAACATATGTTTGGCATTTTAGTACAGCAGTTTTGCATCAGCTAACACATATGCTGATATAATAGATGATAAACCAATGTTGGCCAATTAATCAGTGCAGTGCTCTCATGTGTATCAGGTGATTAACTTAATTAATGTATTAATGTATATCGCTTCCAGATATATATACTATTTGTCATTGTATCAGACTTGTCCTTGTTGATAATTGTAAGATATTATTTATGCTTACTTAAACCAGGCTTCTGGAACAAAGTAAGATGAGACATTAACATTTAGCTTTTCTCTCACAGGCACATATCCTGGAGTACGGCCTCGCTGTGCATGAAAAGTTTGTTCCACAGGACATGAGACCTCTCCATAAGAAGCTAGTGGACCAGTTTCATTTAATGAAGTCCAGTCTGGGCATACAGGTAGGACTACACGTGATGATGCCGACATCTTAAAGAATAGATGATTAAATTGAAGAGAGAATCACATTTGAATAAAACTAGTTTTTTTTGTCGACAATGACAGGGACAGTGTGTAAGGATGGATGAGACTCTAATAATTCCACCAATGTAACATATTTTTTGCTCAAATCATTAACTAGATTGTTTTATGTAAGCACACAGTGCCAAAAAACCCCAACTGCTCAGACTTCCGAGTGAATGACCCTTTTGTGTCCTGGAGATGGAGCCACCCCTCAATAAGCACACTTCCGTCATCTGCATGCATTTGTGTGTATGTAACTTTGTTCCCACACGCTGGCATTGATTCAGCTTTGAAATATGTGCACTTCCTCTTCTATTCAAAACCCCAGGAGTTTCCTGCTTATGTGCGCGCAAGCCCAGTGCACTTCACCAACGGGAGCCCACGACCCTGTAGGAACTCCGTGCCGAACATCATCAGCCCAGATGGTGGCCGAGGGATTGTCAGACGGAGGTGATATATTTTATTTTCTTATTCTCTGTGTAAATGTGAATTTAAGCATCTAAGGATCAATCCAAGGCAACTTCCTTTTCTTACTCTCTATATATATTCTATGTGACTTCTGCAGGCAGACTGAGTGTTTGTGTGTGTGTGTTGTGATGTGTTCACTGACCCTACCACTGTCTACCTGCAACATTCTCCCTCCACAGTCTGATCCCAAGGGGCGCACAGAAAGATACAGGCACACACATCAACCCAATCTCCAAGTGACATTTCTTGTTATGCTTATTGAGTCGTGATTTCTTTTGTGTACTTTTTATTTGCCTCTTACACAAAACCGGGTTGCACACTTCTGCTTTAACCTTCTTTTTAAAGCCGCATCGTGTTTGTTCTCTGACCTTTTACACTTTGACCTTTGGGCAGACCAATACCTGATGAAATGCTGTGATTGCTGGATCCACTATCTTCCTTTAATCTAACATTTTCTCCCCATTTGTCTCTGTTTGATTTGTTCCCTCCTTGTCTGACTCTTTGTCTGCCTTTCTGTGGCACACACTGAATTTTCTGGTGAGTGAAATCTCTAAAATCTAATGAAACATAGTATAACCTGTCTCTCTGTTTCCTGAAAGCCATCATGGTCACCTATCTCTGTCGTTGCCCACCCTCAGGCACCTCAGCTACCCAGCGGTGAACCGCTACTCCTCGTCTTCTCTGTCCTCTCAAGCCTCCAATGAAGTCAGCAACATCACCGGACAATCGGAGAGCTCGGATGAAGTCTTCAACATGCAGGTAATCTTTCTGTTCTCTCGCTCTCCCTCTCTCTATCTTACATCCCATCCAATGCTTTACTACACACCCAGACAAAGTCTCTTTGGGTAGTAGATTGAGTCCACATCTCAACATTTGCCCTCCTGTTGCTCCCTACCGATTTCACTCGAAATAAATTGTTTTATTTAATTGGAGGGTGTGTATCATTGTCTCTCCTCTCTTCTCTCCGTCATACTTACTGTTTGTCTGGCCAAGCAAATTGTCGTGATCATATCAATAAGGACACGCTTCTTTGTGTGGTCTATCAAGGGAGCCTGCTGGAGTTGGGCAGTAATCTAAACTGGATTTGGCCAAATCAGAAAGCTGCTGACAACTCCTGGCAGGCTGTCTGCTGCACCTGGCAGGCCTGGAATTATACAGGAAGCGGATGAAAACATGAGAGGAAAAAGGGTTCTGACTGAAAATGCTGCAGTTTTATATTTGATCACAGTAGCTTTTTTTTCTCTAGATCAAGTGCAATTTACTGAAAGGTGTATAATCCTACTACATTTCAATCTACAAAGTGCATTGAGCCATGAACCTCCCACCACACTGGAGACTGTGTCTCAGTCTCCAGTGTCATTGTGTGTTTTTTTTTCCAAATACATAGAAATGTTATGTCTCTTAAATATGTCATCGCAAAAATTATCATTAATTTTTAGTTTTACACATGTGTATGTGTTTTAATAACAAAAATCGTCTGTCCCACCCACAGCCCAGTCCGTCTACCTCGAGCCTCAGCTCCAACCATTCTGCCTCGCCCAACGTCACCAGCTCAGCCCCCTCCAGTGCCAGAGGTGAGACTGGCAGAATGACTCACTCTGCAATGTTATTCACCGTAAACAGCCCTTAGCTGGTTTTTCAATGCAGAGTGACTTGTGCAGACAGAGGTTCTCCAGTGAGGGGAATTAGATTAGATGGCAGCTATAGGGACACATGCCTCATATAGAAGGCAGGGTTGAATGGAGAGTTAGAGACTGAAAAATAGAGGGAATACGAGATGAGCCACGATGAAAAATGAAATGAGCTGAAATGTGGGGACAAATGCTGTTGAAAAAAAACACAGTTTCAGTGACGATAACAACCATGTGGAGTGGACAATACAATCTTCAGTCCAAGCCTTGCAGTGTAGAATAGAATAGAATAGAATGTCTTTATTGTCATTGTCACGAGCACAATGAAATTTAAAGTGCTTTTTCTTTTTCAGTTTCTTCAGTTAAAACACACAAAACACTAAATAAATAAATTGAGAAAATCATACATTCACATAGTCATTTTGCATTGAGTGCAATTAAGGCTCTGAGGTAGGAACTGTTTTTGAGTCTGTTTGTTATGGCTCTCAATGTCCTATAACGTCTGCCTGAGGGCAGCAGCTCAAAAAGTGAATGTCCAGGATGGGATGGGTCCCTGAGAATGTTCTGTGCCTTCCTGAGGCAGCGAGAACGGTACAAGTCCTCCAGTGAGGGGAGAGGGCAGCCAATGATCCTCTGAGCAGTGGTGATGACCCTCTGGAGCACTTTCCTCTCTGGAACACCACACGCACATACAGCAAGTCAGGATGCTCTCTGTGGAGCAGTAGAACTAAGAGTTTCTGTGTGAGCTGGTTGCTCCTGAGTAGTCTCAGGAAATACAGTCTCTGTTGTGCCTTCTTTACAACTGCCGTGGTGTTGATATTCCATGTCAGGTCATCCTTGAAGTTGACGCCCAGGAAGCGGAAGGTGGAAACCCTCTCGGCAGTGTGAATATGTAATGGCCTCCCTGGCTTTGCCTCCTATCATGCTGTGTTCAAAGTGCAAACATGTGTTCTGCCTGATCCACATTGTAAAAATTAAGAATATATGATGACGTTTATGGACATGTATACACCCCTTTGGCGAGCTGTTGGCATCGAGTGGCGCCCTTATAAAAGTGGCCTGTCTACTTATAAAGCCCATAGAGAATTATGACTAGTGTGGTCTTATCCGAATGAGAGCCAGCGATGGGTATCTCATACGATAGCCTTCCAAGTGCTATCGCATTCACTAATGGATTGAGATCAACCAACACAGTAGCTAACACCAGATGAGTGGACGTGCAGTGGAAATTATGTGAGTGAGTATTTGCTTGTGTGTGTGTTTCTGTGTTGGGGGTTTGCATATGTCTTTGTCAGCTGTGATTGTCCAGTGTATCCGAGGAGGTGGGGGAGTGAGGAGGGTGTGTATGAGGAAGGTGGCAGACCATTTATCATGCTCTGGAGCTAGTGAGGCTGAAAGAATAGTGTGGAGGCTTGAAGAGAGAGCGGGAGAGGGGGCGAGAGAGAGATTGGCCTTTCCTGATTTGTGGCAAGTATTTGCAGGTTAACAGCCAAACACCTTGCTGCTTTTTGGTCCCATGTGATTGCACAAGTGTGTATAGGTGTGTGTGTGGTCTCACCTGATGGTGTTAAAGCTGTGCCTTCTCATACCGTATATTCCAGGTTCACCCCAAATGGCAGAGAAACACAAGCATTCCCGAGAGAACGCCTGTTTGTCTCCGAGAGAGAGACCAGTCAGTGCCATCTTTCCCAATCCCCTGGACCCTGCACAGGTAGCACACACATTCATACACACAAACACACACTTTGACTCATGGTAAAACGTACATGGTAAATATACAGTCCTGGGAAAAGTGCGTATTACTAAAATCAAAAGAACATGTTTTTTGTGTTGTTGGAAATATTTCCACATCTCTTTGCAGCCCTTATGGATATTTCCTTCCTTTTGGTAGTTATTTCAACCTATCGCACCAGTGTGATTGGATTTGCAATAACACAAAATGTGGTTTAAACAATTTTTGGCTTGTGGGCATGTTTCAACAGCAGTGCAGTCTCCCACAAGGTAAACTTTGTATGTTTGTCTCAATGTGTGATTTATGTCTAAGAGACAGGCCCTGGTCCTGGTCAAAGGGCTGTATGTCTTTTGTAGCTGAGAATGGCAGTTTTTTAGAAAACAGCCAATATTAATCAGACAGATCTGCGCTGCCACATTTACTGTCAAAAACACGTTGCGGCACAGTAACGTACGACAACAAGTGCCGAAATAATGTAATATTGCAGTTTCTCGAGCTGCAGGGCAGCATGTAACACAATCACACACTCCATCCTGAGTGAGGGAGCTGTTTTCACAGAAAAAAATATTGCGGCTGCTGTTCAGAGCTGTACATCTCTTACGGTCAATGCTGTTGGCATAGTTCACCTGCTTTTCTTATCTAGCTGGTGTTGAACAGGAAGAGTCATTTGAAGTCAACAGAGGAATTGATGCCTAACCTGACATCAGTGAAGTACTGCAGGCTCCTAATGGAGTATTGATTATTGCAAACATTGATTACTTGTATACTTTGTACCCTAATTAGAGCAACTGGACAAAAAAACCCCACACATCTTGAAAATATATTTTAGGGATGTAGGCAGCAATGCGCACCCACACCTACATGTATCACATCGCAGTGAGACATACTGGTGATTATGCATTCAACACTTTGTCTCTCTGTCTTTATCTGCTGTCTGTATCTCCCTCTGCCTGTTGTATTGAATGAGGGGAAAACATCACGATATTTATTCTCCACAATACAGTATTTTATTCCTCCATGTTTTAGAGCTTGCATTTTACATCTACCTACTGTTTTGTGGTGTATGTTTTTGACAGTATTGTGGACTTATTCTTCTGTGTGCAGAGAGCTCCTCCCCATCAGATAGGCGATGCCACTTTACCAAGGAGTGACCCTAACCTCTCAGCACCAGATAAAGGTTAGTTAACATTTTTTAGCCTACATGCAGTAAAGGAAGGATTCATATTTCTTGCATTTCTAGGAAAAATATCTGAGTGACTTGAGGCTGAGAGTTTTCCCGTCCTATGTAATAAAAAACAAAAACCTGAACTGTTTGATTGCTTTTCTCCGAACTCCAGCACCCCCCCCCCATCTTTGTTGCTCTCAGCCACAGAACAAGAACAGCTTTCAAAGCAGTTTGTGAAGTAATTAGGGAGGTACGCGGAAGAGACGACTCGGAATAAAGTGTGAAGTTTGTGGATGTGATCGCTTCCTTGTGACTCACACAGAAACACATCTCTCCTTGTAATCAGAGTGTGAGCTGCAAATAATGCAGAGAGAGGTAGATGAGGTGTCACCATATGGTGACATCACACCCTTATGCATATGACAATGAGAAAAGGTGTGAGAATTCACACCAAACCCATGATTGTATGAAAGTGCGATTTGTCACATTTTCACCCTTGAACCCGTAACTCTAGACAACAAATATAGAGACATTATAAATAAATTATGGTTAAGATTTTATTATGCCTCAGTGCAGGAGACAGCTGTGGCTAAAGGCATTATGTTTTAGCCATCTGCCCAGTTCTCATTAACATTTTACACTGTGGTGGTCAAAGGTCACTGTTACCTCACTTTACATGTTTATGGCCACATCTTGTACATGAATTATGACAAAATACCTTCCAGTGTGTTCTACATTATACAGTGTACTCTGTCTGAATAGACATGGAAACGGCATCTTAACATTTTATAAAAATAAGTGTAAGTGGTGTAAACAGAATTCAAGCTAAATAGAAAGATATCTTTTAAAAGCAAAAGCTTAAATGGCTTGCATTACATTTTAATGTCATATGTAACATTGTTTGCTCCCAGGTGGTAAAAAAGCGTCACTCCCACCCCCACAACTGCTTGACCTGTTGCATTAACGAGCAAAAGCCTCCATGTCAGTGTCAGAGTCTTTTCATGAATCAATACATTGATGCACTAAATCAATGAGACTGTCTCTCCGAGAAGAATGACAGCATAATTCATTTTGAGTAAGTGGCCCCTGAATAAAAGTAAAGGATAGTGTATGTTTATGTCCCAGTGACACAGAGGCAATAATGATTACGACAAGAGGACGATGTCGGGACACAGTGTTAATGGAGCGTTGAAGTCTGAATAGAGAGAAGGCTGGGGTGGTTGGATGAGTCCTTCTTTAGATAAGTAAGAATATATTAGAGCAGTAGAGGATACAGTGGCAGAAGATGAATATTATGGTTGTTGATTTTCTGAACCTACTTTGTTGTGGGTGTTCAGAAAAAAACTAGCTTCTACACCTAATTTAGCAACAATGAAAGTTAAAGTCAAATCAAAGTTTTATTTATTTATCAAGAGTTTAGGCGAAATTCTTGAAAACCACACAACAAACCAATGTGTCTCATCAATGGTGTTATCATATCATCATCATGATACCTGTCAATCACTGTGTTTTCTTTGTTGTTATGTAAACCCATAACCTGTGATGTTTGTGTGTTACTGTAAAGTGAGGCCCACACCCAGTAGCTGGAGCCTAGACAGTGTCAAAGAAGGCACTCCAACCTTCTCTGACTCTGTTGGCAAATTTCTAGGCCCTCCTGTACCTCCTAGGCCTCCATACTCAGGTAAACTGGCCAATCATATTAAATCCTCCAATGAGGGATGCTACTAATTTTCCTCTCTGACTTTTGACACCTGGTGCTTTCGCTACCTCTTCGTGGCATTTTCCCATCTGAGGCTCTCAGCTGCTTTTCCCTTGCTTCTCACACACACACACATACACACACACACACGACGGTGCCAGGAGCCAGCTTTGAGAAAACTGAAATCCATATCAATTGATATTCTCATTCAATTCCCGGATTTGTAATTTTCCTTTCCCTTCAGTCCCTCATGAGAAATGCAGTCATTACAGCTCAACAGCAGATTACTCCATCATCAACTCAAACTGTGTTTCAGTTATTTACTTATTTACAGATGCAACAGATTTGACTCATTCCCTGTTGCTTTCTGATGTACTGCACTGCCCAGCAGTGTTGTAAGCAGATGGATTATTTTTCTCAACCCTCCACCTCTCGTTCCCGGCCCCTTTGCATAGAACAGCTTCTGGATGTAGAAACAGCTTAAAGCAGCCTAAAGGACCTGCAGATGATCAGTACATATTTGATTCACTGATGCTTTAAGCGATTGGCACTCTTATCGTGATGTTTGTACGTTTGCATGACTCATCCTGTGTCGTCCTGCAGAATAGAATCTAATGCTCCTCTAATATGAATTTGCTCTTTGTTCTTCTCTCTCTCTTTCTCTCCTCTGACTGCCAGCAGGCTCTTCAGCTAAGAACATGAGGTCACAGTCCCCGGTTCCCACATCCAGATCGCCACAAAAGGTTGGTTATGTTTCTGTCACTCGCTTACGATGCCCATTTGTTCTGAGGTTTCATAGTTTCTCTTTCCTTCCCTGAGACAGTCTGACCTTGCTTAGTGACAGCCGTGGGGCCTTTATCCTGCACGGCTAATGTCTCACCGACCTGCTCCAGGGTCTTTACCCTACCCTCTGTCAACCGCAAGGCGAGGGCTCTTTGCATTAGTGTTCACTGAAGCTGCTAACTGCTCCAGTGCTACTGATTTTGGTGTTTTTTATGACATGATAGTCCCATTTTGTGCCTGGCTGGAGTGCATTCATCGCATTAGCTAAATGTGCACCTGGTTGACACCGCACCAACTGTCCTCCTCCCTGTTTCATTCCAGCTCTCAGATGATGTCATCTGGCCCGCTTTGTCAAAAGTTTATGCAACTTCACAACATGTACTTGTTATTGAATAAACGTCAAAGCGTGAATCCTGTTGATCAGGTTTATCAGTTTTATCATTAAGAGAGCTCCATGTAATGTCCTCTTCAGCAACTCTCATGTATGTAAGATGTATCAAAACAGGTTTTTAATGTCTCTGATCTTTTTTTTTGCTCTCACATTGCAACTTTTACTCTCACTGTGATGTATTGTTAATGAGCCTCTCTGTGGTTAATATCAGTCTGCAGAAGCAGATTAAGTCTGGGAGAGGTTAACAAAGCCCTTAATGAGAGTAGACTCCTGTTTTGGAAGGAGTGAACCAAAGCCTGTCTCCTGATAACCGTTATCTTATTTGTTGGCTTTTAACGAGTAACAGTGCTAAGCTCTAAGTGTGATGTCTTCTTATACGTGACAGCTACCGAGAATGTGGTGGTGTGCACATGTTAGGTTGGGAAAGACTCTGAAACCATAGTGTGAGTGACAGCCTGGCAGTCAGCATGCTCTGTCAGTCAGATTTGTGTGTATGGTTAGTTGCGTGCCCGTCGCTGCACTTGTGTGCGGCTGTGTTGTGGCAACACAGGAGGCCTGGAGTGCAGTACCAAGCTGCCCATCACAGCACAACCAGAGATGGGTCCTCTGTGGGCCTCCAGCAGGCCCCATTATCTGACATGTGAACGCACACACCAAACACACACATCAGTTAGTGCAGCCAGAGGCCCTTTACCACATCGCACACAGCATGACAGTAGACAACCTGCAGAAAATGCATGGTGCGAAGCCTGAAAGAGCTGCACTTTTTAATCTTCAGAGGTAGAACCAATATTTGGTAGAAGCCTCTTTCCAGAAAACTAAATCAAGAGTTTTAACTTCTTGTCAGCACAATGATAAATATACTTATCATGCTAATCCAAATGTGAAAATGTCCAGTAGTGCATGTCAAATAAATAGCTCTCTGTGTATGCCCCTTGTAGCATGAGCAGGACACTGCCAATTGTATACTCCACTAGATTCAATTAAGCTGGAGCAGATATAATGGCAGAATGGTGCAATTGCTTAGAAAAATATTTTGATGAGTGATTGGATTTTTCAACTCAGTGCACAGGGCCAGTAGATGGAGTGGAAAAACCCTGGCCCTTTCACTCTGTTCACTGACACAGCCCCTTTTTTAAAGTTTTTATTGATGGTCTATGGCTGTGTCCTCGCACGTGTTGCACACAGCAGAAGCAAGGATGCCAGAAATGTACATATGTTTAATTTCAATTTGCTACATACAGAAATACAATGAAATATTATTATTAGATTTGGATGTTTATTTGAACCGTTCTCAAACCATCTGTGTCTTAGCAAAAAGGCAAAGAGCTGTATGTAGATTTGTTGAGCTGTTTCTTTATGATCAAATATATTATTTCCTGTCATCACCTCTGTCCCTTTAGACGACGGTGCCACCTTTCACCCCTTCGCCCACTGAGTGCCAGTCGGCCAGCTTGGTCTCCAGCTCTCCTGTCCTCTCTGGCAGCTACAGTAGTGGCATCTCCTCCCTCAGTCGCTGCAGTGTATCGGAGGCTTCTGGCACCGAGCTGCCTGCAGGTGAACACCCACCCCACCCGCTGCCGCCACCCACCACCTTGCCAAATTCTGTCTCCAGCAGCTCAGATGAGCCGATCCGGAGAGAGAACAAGACGCCACCTCCCTACAGCGTGTACGAGAGGAACAACCCCCGCAGACCTGTGCCACTGCCCCACAGTCTTTCAATACCACCACAGACGGATCCCCCGGCCCTGCCACCCAAGCCTCACCAGCTCCGCACAGGCAGCATGAAGCTAGAGGGAACCTCCGACCCTCGAGTCCCAAGACCGAGGCCTCTGCCCAGGAAGGTGTCCCAGCTATAGTTCTGCGGGTTGTGGAAGGAGGTGAAAGAAACACACTGGCGTACTTTGCACTTTTCTACTGGGCACTCATTTTTTTTTGTGTTCTTCACTCTGGCATTCCTGAACTACACTCCAATAAAAGACACAGGCATAGATTCACTCGGTCAAAAGTAACATCAGATAAAGACACTTTTGTTTTTTTGTATTTACTAAAGGGCATTGCAATGACTTTGACCCGGCCATTCCGCACTTTTAGCTTTAGTATACACAGTAGGTCGCCACAGTCGGTCGCAACATATGTTTACCGAAACACAGTTTTGATAGATGTAATAATCTCAAATATATGTATATTGGTATATATGGAAATTGTTTTTGCCTTAAGTATTGGAAACAGAGTCTTTTATCTGTGAGTCTTGCACGTTTTCTTTTTTTAAACAATACATTTGTGTACTATATGGCTAAAAAGGTGCTAGAGGCCTTGAGTATGCATTTCAGTGAAGTGTAGTAGACACGGGTGTGTTCTCATAATTAAATCCACACAATCGATGGTACAAAAAAGCCACAAGTTTAACTTATGCTAACATAAATCTATTTTGATTCAATTAAAAACCTTTTGTCATTTTATAAAATACAGCACAGTATTGGGAGAAATTTTAAGGCTTATTTTAAATCTGCGTTGATAAATGTAAATCAGAAAAACTTGGATGTGTTTTTGCTGGTAACTTGCCACCTCTACTGCCTTTTTGTTCTCCAAAACCTTCAAACCACCTCTATATTTTCACAAATTGCTCCCATTGTCTATAAAACCACAATCCTGGCCCAATCACATGGGAAAACAAGAGTGCAGTTTGCCTGCTCAGAAGCTGGCCATTGCCATTTATGCGAACACACCTTTATCCTCCTGCATGATGTAAATGACAACAGACCTTTGGGGAGGGGAGGGTGGGCTGTCACAAAGTGTTGTGCCAAAGGAAAATGTACAATGTTCTGTAATGAAACTTTTTTTTTAACTGGGACCTGGAAGTCTAGAAGTTTGGAAATGCTAAAAAGACATTTTTAAGACAGATTTTTTTCTCATGATTTTACCTACTCATCCTAATCAAACTGTAATCTGCTGATCACGTGGAACTTTAGATAAGCACAAACAATATTTCATTATCTGTACTGGTACTGTGAAGTCTCTATGTGACAAAACAGTAATTGGAACAGAGTTTCGCTGTCAGCACTGACCTTAAAAACACATGACGACTGACTCTATTGGAGAAATAATTACAAATTAATCATTGTCAAATATTTGTACAGTTGAGATTTACTTTGTTTGATTAAAAAATGGACGTGAGCTGACTGCACTGAAGTCGCTCGGTTACACAGCATTGCGTTGTTGCAGGGAAGTAAGTGTTCTGTGAAGGGCAGTATTTCACATTGCTTTGTGAAATAGAGGAACTTTTGCTATAAGTTACTCATCAAACTTAAATATTGTGCAACCTTTTTGTGGGAGGCTGGGGTGGGGGATTTAGCTTTAGTATTGTTTGTATGTTTCTTGAGAAACTGTAAATTATATGACGAGATTAATGTACGTATGCCAAATATAAAAATGTGTGTATTACAATTAATGTAAATATTGTGTTTTTAACAAAAATGTAGCTATAACAATTTACAGCTTTGAATGTAACGTTGAAGCAGCAAATTATTATTATAAATGTTCAAACTTTTATGGTTTTGTGAGTGTAGAAAATCTAAGATCATGCGTGATGGCACCCAACACATTTACAAGTTCAATAAACTGATTAATACACCGATTTCTACGTTACAAGACCACCAAGGTTTGTGTGTTATGGAAAACAAAACACTGGTCCGTGTGATTTCAGCCAGATGGTGCAGATTTAGATTTGCGGCCTTAAACTGAAACCACTTGCTGTAAGTAAAAACAAGTGACTGGAGTCTTAATGGGCAGTGATTATTAGAAGTCTCCATTTCCTCTAGGTTGACAGGATGTGTTGGCAATTACAGGAACACAATGGGCGTTTAGGGTGGTAATCCACTTTCACCGGCAGAAGAAAAACCCAAGGGGAACACAGAATGAGATATGGCGGCCAGCGGAGGTGAAAGGTTTGTCTCAGTCTGTTCGTCTGCTGCAGTCCTGTTTGCTGGAGAAATAAAGGCACAACAACAGAAGCAGAAAATATATATATATATATGTGTGTGTGTGTGTGTGTGTGTAACAGAAATTAATATTAATACTATCATTATTAATATTAATAATTTATATTATTGCATTTAACCATGAGGAAGAGATAGTTCCAGGTACTTTATTTTGTCACCTGCCAGTGAAAGTCACAGGTCCTGAAGCCGCAGCACATTGATCCTAATAAACCATAATTAATATTGCTCACACCGGTGCTGCTGCTGCTTTGGCATACCAACACATCTTCCAGTTACAAGACCTATGGTAAACACTGGCCAAACATTAAATACAACAAGCAGGATGTTGAAGAAGGAAAAACCATAGAGGACTTGACCTGCTGGCCAGGTGAGAGCCATTATTTCCCCTGTGGCCTATTAAAATATTTTTATTTTATTTACTTATTTAGAACATGATACAGTATTTATTTTTTAGGACACGGCTAACCGGCCAGTTTACCGCTGTTGCCAGCTACGAGTATTAAACCCTAAACAAACGTCCACCACACATTTGTTTATTTAGAATTAGGTTTAGCTGAATATACTTACTTACTTACTTATTACTTACTTGTTTATTTATGTATTTATTTATTTATTTTGAGAAAGTGGTTAGTCTGTTTGTTCGACTGCATGTTGAACGGATGCATTTTAGCCATTGCATATTAGCATAGACCTAGCTACTCCCGTGCGATGCTACAACCTCCATTACGAATGAATGTGAAAGAGCTAGCTAGAGTAAAGCTAGCGTTCTGTTAGCCGCCGTGACACTCATCGCAACACAACCCCGCCTCACCAGCCTCAGGTGTGTGATACACAAACGAAAACAAACAAACAAAATCCCAATGGTGAATATGATGCATACATGTCTCAAAGTACAGCGTGTACCAGAAATAGCGGAACGTATGGTCTCCTATGACATATGGACAAAACAGGACAGCTGCTGACCTATGGACAAAATAGGAACAGTTTATCACGCACCCTGTGTTGCTCAACATAGATATGCTGACGTTTAAAATGGAAACTACACCCCTAGACCATATGACCACGAGCCCTTTCCAGTAACACCTGTCAGCAGCAACACAGGCCAAACATAGTAAGACAGAGTAACACCTGTCAGCAGCAACACAGGCTAAACATAGTAAGACACGACTTATGCAAAGGGAGGTGCTACATCACCAGTATTTAAGCTCAGACAGACCTAGCTACTCCCGTGCGATGCTACAACCTCCATTACGAATGAATGTGAAAGAGCTAGCTAGAGTAAAGCTAGCGTTCTGTTAGCCGCCGTGACACTCATCGCAACACAACCCCGCCTCACCAACCTCAGGTGTGTGATACACAAACGAAAACAAACAAACAAAATCCCAACCAAACAAAAAAAGAAAACAACCAGCGAACGGCTGGGCTACATTTTAAGCAGGCGTTTGCATGCTACCACAATAATAAAAATTAAATGTTTATGCAATCAAGTGCTGCTGTGAATTATACGTTGTTTTTAATGACAATGAAGGCACACGGACAGAATGTAAGAGGGCAAATATAGTAAATATTTTAATAACGTTTCAATATGTATGATATATTTATGGAAAGGAAGCAATAATATAAATTTCAGGACCAGTCAACTCTCAAAAATAACCTTACAAACATACCAATATGGTAACAATAGCCTTTGTCCCTTCCCCTATTTAACATCTTTCAGTTCCTTGTCCTTTGCTGTTACAAAGGGAGGACTGTGTGTATCTGTTTTTCAGTGTTGTGTGATAGCAGGAGACATAGGGGGTTACACAGGGGGCGCAAGTTCCCTCTTCATCACAAAGCCTCTAATTACCCACCACCCTCTGTAATAATCAGTTGTGTGCTGACTGAACTGTGTTACTTGAAACAATTGTAAATCGGGTTGGTGTGTGTGAATTGTGTGTATTCCCCTTGCTTAGACAGTGTGGCTTTATGAGGACGGGCTGTGTCCACCTGTCAGCATTCATCGTTATTGTTGTTGCTTGGCTGTAATTTGACAGCAATTATCATGTCAGGAATGAAAACCTGCTTAATGGCAGAGTCTCTGCAGCATGTGTGGGGGGTGGGGGGCATGCTTTTGCTTTTCAGCGTCCCTGGGAGGATTGTTGTTAGATACAACCCCTCTCGGACCTGTCACTCAGCCCATTATTGAGAGCGAAGCAGCGATTTGCGCACAGTAGCAGTGAACAAAGCCTGTTCTCGTTAAAGGACAGGAGAGAGTTAAGCAGGCGACACGTTCCCGCTGACCCCAGACATTGACATTTTGCATTTGGGGGCAGAGAGAGCTTCCATACAACAATAGGAACCATAGCTGGTAGTCACAGAGCTGTAATAACATGCAAATATTATGAACCTGCAGAGCTCCCTGTAATTGTAAAGTTGCTCAGCACATTTCTAAAAGATGCAACATTCATTATATCCACCACCAGGTTTATGCAGAAGACTCTAGCCCCATTATACAAGCACTAAACATCCCCCATTTATAGCATTCATGGGTGATGATACATAATTATCAGGGGAAAGGCAATGCTGGGTATTAATTTAAAGTTGCCTGGGGCGAATTTTGGAGAACACACAGCCGCAGAGAAAACCGAGGTGTTTGTCTCACTCGGCGAATCTCTCCAGGGAGACGAGAAGCTGGAGCAGCTCTGCAGGGAGTGGGGAACCTCCATCTGAGAAGTGCACTGAAGACAAGTTTAAAAAGAGAGACCCGCAAGAATAGATGGCATGTTTTTATCCATTTGCTCTTCATTCCTTTATACTGTCTCATGTGTTCAGCAGCTTATGGTTGGATTTTCACCTGACAGCTTTGAATACTTCAGGTTGTGTTTAATGGCAGGATAAGTGAAGTTTTTTTTTCACTGTGTTCTTCTTAGAGGAGACTTTTGCCTCACATATACATATACACACATATATATACAGTATATATGTATATCTATATTTATATGTGTGTGTGCGTGTGTGTGTGTGTATTTTAATATGTTTCACACTTGGTGATAGATTTACTTTGACTGCGGTGTAAATGCTTCTCAAATGGGAAGTATTTTATGGTGGTAAATAATTTGATTAGGTCTGACAACTTTATTAATCCCCAGACATATAGCTAGTTTGCTAGCAGAGTAACAAATAAGACAATAAAGGATGCGGCTGAAAACAAGACCAATATAGTAAGCAACCGATATTAAATCAATCTAATTAGATAACTGAAACAAAACAAACTGTCAAAATACAAATCACATTGAACAGCAACATGGGCCTTCCGTTTATTAAATCAGGATTGAAAGCAACTGCAGAACCATAACAAATCATACAGATATCAACATTGATATAAGGGTGGGAGGAAAGTTGGTGCTGATGTTTACTATGAACAACCTATTGGAGTTGTTCTCCTGAGAAAACTCAGAAGACAGCATAAACGCTTGATAAAAGAATTCTGTAGACCTCGGGTTAGAATATGTTTCTCTCATTTTCAGTCAAGTGTTACCAATTAATTACATTTGTCTGCACTTTTTGACACCTGAGGCTTGTTGCCTACTTTTTAAAACATTTGACATAGCAAAAATATACAGCATTTTATTTTTCTGTTACATTTGAAAAATAGAATAACCGTGGAAAAGCCCTAAAGAATATGACTTTAAGTTCTTCCAAGGTTAAAGGTCTTAATTCAATGGGATGTTTAAAAAGTTACAATTCTAAATTATACCCTTACATAACTACAAGAACTAAGAATTACAAATGGTCTTTAACCTAAATTAAGAGATTAGACATCACACTATATGCCTTAATTTATAACAATTTACTTAACCCACATGGCTGCAGTCCTCTCATTTTCATATACTCCTACCCTTTCCAGTAACTCATCCTTTGAAGGTCAGCAAATGGCGACCTTGTTTACTGAGCTTTGGCACCCACCGAGGGATCTTGATCCTGGTCTGCACTACTGCCCCCGTGGTTCAGCACTCTGCACAGCAGGACCAGAGGGCAACTGCATCAAGATATGCATCAGGCCAGCCATGTTTAAAGGTACTGTTGCCCTTATCTAACCTCTCACTGTCACTCGCTCTCAGTCTCTGAGGGGGTGCATATGAAATTAAATGTTAGGCTCTCTCTGTCTCCACACTCTTGGGTGATCGGCTTAGTTCTGCTGGGGTAGTTCAGCTCTGAAGAGGCCTTTCTTGTTTCTCCTACACACGTGAATAAACATAAGGTCAGGTGAGATTTTGAAACATCTGCTCATTTCAACAGCAGTTTATGGGCCCTGTTATGGCAATGAGTCTCTATCAGTGTGAACCAGACTACAGATTGGAGTCACTTGAGTAACACTACACTATTTAATGAGCTTAATGGGGAACTGCCATGCATGGAAAGAAATATAATTGGCACAATCACATCTGATATAGGGAACTGAAAGTTTAAAATGAACAGACGTCTGGAAGAGTGTAGTATGTAAATGTGGTTATTTACCCTGCCCTTGTTTATTTGTACATAGAAATTATTTTTGGCAAACTAGCTAATAGGGGCATCATAAATCCTATGTTTTTATTTCACGATGATATTAAGTTCAGAGGAACCTACTTTACTGAGCAGCTTCTCTGTAAACTGTGGCTCTTTCTTTTTTAAGATACAGTATTAGTTCTATAAATGTAAGTGACATCCAAGATCATCATATGGTAACAGATGATATGAAATGAGAGTATGTCATCAGATCTTACAGTTGCTGAAGGCAAACGGCAGCTGCTTGCATCTCCGTGGAATTTACAGAAAGTAAAGTGTTTATGGAAGTGTTTATGACTTCTCTGCCGAGTTCAACACAGGCAGCTAACTGGCTGCCAAAAGAACAACATAAACACTTTTGCTTCTATGTGTTTCTGCGAACTTTATGTTTTTCTGCTTGTTTTCAAACACCCTCAAGTATTAAATGGTGTTTCAAAAGACAAACACTGTGAGAATTTGGTGCCCGGGCATGTGATAAAAGGGGCTGGCAGCAGGGGGTAAGACATGGGAAGGATACTGCTTGAGCATCCAGAGTTTGATTCCTGCAGGACTCTGTCTTTACTTGGCTATTACCGCCTCAGCTGGACAGCACTGAATTGTTCTTTTGTTCTGGCTGTGAAGCTCTGAGGGGGTTTCTTACAATGAATTCCTATTGATTTTTCTGGTCATGTCATCAAATTGTATACGTCTTTAATCGTGCCTACTGTTTTCTCATCTGTTTTCCGAGGTTCCTCCCCTATTCAGCTTTTTATCCTGTATGGATGAGACACAACTAAACAACAGTCAGAGTAGAAGCTAAATGGAGAAGCAGAAGTGAACACAATGAGCAGACCTGCCATTTAACTCAGCTGGTCTAGGAAATTTGATGAGCCTTATACATTCGCTATTTTTGTTTGTGCAGTATAGACTCCAAAACATTTCCATAAACCCAATTTTGTAAGAATGTTTCACATCAAAATATCTACGGTACTTAAATGAATAAGCAATAAAATTAGCAATTATATGCAGTACAGTTCTTCAAATCTAATATATTTGCATAGTTAATATAGCAAACTATGTGGGCTTTCAACCTTGATCACATAACACATTCACATTTAACATTGTATTCAGTCTAAAGTAAAAATTTTCATCACAATTAAAATGATGGTTAAAGTCATGGGCAGTAAGCAGGAATAATTTAAGAAAAAACATTTACTTTGATAAACACATAGCAGAAGAAAAAAACCCACTGATGTGGTAAAACCGAAAACATGAAATAAAAAGACAAAAGAAACTCTGGGATATTAAAGATAATTAAAGTGTAAATGTAATGCAGAGACATTGCTACAGCAAAGCATGTTAGCAATGACTACTGGAAGAGGCACAATGTAAAGAAGTCTATTTATGTCACTTATAAGCTATAACATATATACATATAAACATATATTATATAGTGAATGCAGAGCTTTTTGTGGCCTTTTTCTAAGGCTACTGTGTAGTTGTCCTGTTGCTGTCACTGTGTTTTCTAAAGCAGACAGTCTGAAGATGTCCCCTCTCTGTGCCGTTCTTAATCTGTTTTGTCATGATTTATGTTACTAATATTTGTCAAACACAGAAGATGACTCTCAGCTCGCTGCTCAGCAGGCCACAGCTTCCCGGCTCAGTGTATAAACAAACACTTTCCCGCAGAGAAAGCGGCAGTTGGTCTGTTGCAGATGGGCGTGTTTTGCTAACAACAACAACAATAACAACAACAACAACAACAACAACAACAACAACAGCAACAACAACAATAACAATTATTATAATTATAACTATTATAATAATTATGATAATTATATGATCGGCGTATGTATAGGAGTTGGGTGAACTTTAATTAGTAGCTGTGTAATGTGGGCGGGTGAATTTGAAGAAGCATCTTTAGATAGCGTGTACTTTTATACAGTCCGGCAGCTATAACACACCAGGCATTATCGTCCTCACTGACTCTCAGCGTGAAACTGCGGCCATCTGTTAATGTGCTGGAGTCTTAATTATGCCCTCATCACACTAAGTCAAACAGAGGAGCGCTTGAGACAACTTAAACACACCTAGCAGGGCTTGACTGATGAATAACTTATCTTCCCAGGACCATAGTAACACCAGCTCAGGCCTTCTCAGTGACTTCATCCCAGTAAAATAGTGACAAAGCTCACATTGTTTCAATATTTATTTGTTTTTAGTGTGTCTGAAAGCTAAATGCACATGCCCTCTGTTTCTATGTGAGTTAATGATGAGCTCTTCCATGGTTTATTGGTATCATGGTCAGAGACCACCCACCATGCCACATGCCATGTGATGATCATTCTGTCAATAGCCATTTAAGTTTTTTCACTTTTCTGTCTACTTACCTGTCTGTCTACTTACCAGGTAGTCCCATCATCACATGAGCATAAACATAGCACAAGGGCCATAATGCTCTTGAAAACAACCTTGTCATTGATGGGTCATTAGTTAAAGCACTAATGGTTGTTCTGAACTCAGATTTAGTTGCACGGATGGGATGCTCTTTATTTACCTCCACCGAGCTATCATGGTCACTCTATAATGATTTTGAGATTTCTGGCATTAGCAGTTCCTCTGTGAATCGTTCACTCAACCACTGACATTCAGCCGACCGCAATTCCATATCATCTCCCAGTTCAAAAGTTCATGGGAAGAGGCGCCTGTGTTCCGAGCACTCGCTCGCTGCTCTCGTCTGCTCTTTCTCCCTCCACATGGTATCAGGGCTCCATTGGAAGCTTGGCTCTAATCTGCCGGCTCGGGGGTGCGTTTCCTGCGTCGGGGCTGCGGCCCAATCCATCTGTCTTCATCAGTGAGCCGGGGAGGCTGTGGGCTTGGGCCAGCAGGATCCTGCTAAGCACCAGCTGCTAGCTGCCTTTTACACTGTTTCCCACCAAGTGGGACATATTTACAGTACAGCAAGCTGCCCAGTAAGATTAGAATTCAGCTCTTAGGCCCTGAATTGTTCTCTTTTTTTCTTATAGTTTTCCTCTCGTTACCTTCTTAGATCATCATTACCTTCCACAACCTGTTTGCAATTATGGAAATCTAAGGATGATAGGTGCATGCTTAAAAAGATTGTAGTGGCCAAAGACAATGTCAAGCAAGTTAAAAGATAAGCATGGTTCATTCCCACTGAGTCAACATCAGTACCGGAAAACGTTTAATGGAACAATGATGGAACTTCCCCAAATACAATGAGAAAACATTAGAGAAGGGGTAGTTGTCTTCTTTGTGATGAAACTGTTGGCTGGATAGCTAAAGGTTGTGTTTCCGTTTGTCATCCCAAGCAGCCTAGCTATTTTGCAGGGCTTTGTTATATGGCTTAAAGGCGTTATTATTTATTTATTATTATTTTTCCATGTATATGCCTAGTGTATTTTTTTGCATACTATCCATTCATGTTGCCCCTCGCAGTGTAACCATGTAAACTCACCATTTGGGCCAATAGCTTCTGTGTATCCCTCTTAAAGCAAAGGCTTTGTTGATGTCTCCTTGATAGAAAAGAAAGGGCTTCTCTATAAACTCTGGAGTTTAAAACATTGCCTGAGTGGAACTACTCTGTCTTAGACATTTAGAAAATTGTATGTTGACATTCTCTGCTCAGTCAGCAACACAGGCAGGTGACCCTATAGAGTGGGTCACAGTGACTGGATTGATTTTGAGGGGCTGCTACTTAGCACGGTGAGACACTAAGCTAATTAGCTCTCTTATAAACATCCGCCTGGCCTTTAGCTCCTATTGAATAAGGCCAAGGGCTCTGAACAAATCAATTTTGGTCTAAATGGCAATTAGATTAGCACAAGTCTGATCTGGTCCTTTTGATTTTGTTTTCCACCTCCCCTAATTCTAGTTTTCCTGTTTGAACTCCCATAGACTATTGTCATGTGCAGATTAAGTAGTATGACCTCATTAGACTGTCACTGAAAAGCATGTGTTGGTCCACCGTGGTTGGTCCACAATGTCCAGACTTAAATAGTTTAAACAATATCATGTACAAGGCATTCACATTCCTTTCAGGATGAATTGTGTAATTATTATTGCACAGGATGACTTAACATGTTAATGACTAATGACCAAATACCTGTAACACTAATTTCTGTCTGACTCAGTTGTAACTTAGTGCTAATTGTAGCAATGTTAACCTGTGTGCACAGTATATACCTCATAGGCACAATAAAATAAATATTCTTTAGCCTGACATACCAGTGGCAACACACATATTTTCCTCCATGCACTTATGTGACAAAGATGGAGATTGCATGTCCTTTGCATGTCCTTTGTGATTGTGTTAAGAGCCATCAACTATGTACAAGTAGTGTACTGTATATGTGCATGTTGCGCCAGGAAATAATGAAATATACCAGCTAACCCTTTCATTGGCTGATCTAGTCTTGATGTTTTCAACAGTGGGGAATAAGGGTAAAGCACTTTAGCATTGGCAGTGGCACTACAGTAAGACGTGATGAGTGACAAAAGCACAGGTCCAATTGGTAGTGATGGTGCAATGACATCTCTTGGCAGGGCAATAAAAGAAATGTCCTGCCCACCTTCTTGGGTGCTGCTCATCTTTTAGTGAGGCATCGTGATCCCTTGGGGTAGGATGTGGTACAGTATGATATGATTAAAGCATTCTCCTAATTATTTGTGTGTGCTGAGCGTGAACACCTGTGTTAGCATGTGAACTAACTGCCAGTACTGGCAACTGCACTGTGTGGAGAGCTTTACTGCACCCACAAGGCGCTGGTGGTATTTTGTACCTAAGTCTCTATTTATTTTTCATGCACATTAACCAATCTCCAGTGCAAGTTGCAAGACATGTAAATGCCCGTATGGCTTTATGTGCCGATTTAAGTCTCATTTGCCATAAATGCTGTGGAGCTGTTGATAGTCTTTTTTGTGTGCATGTGTCAATATAGACATGAGTGTGAATCAAAGCAAAATCACAGAGGGGGAACCGTGGCCTCTGCAATCTGAGCAGGCTCTGCAATTTGTACAGCAGGAAATGTGGCGTCAGGTGGGAATACTCGGCTCTCTGCCTGGAACAGAACAAAAGATAGATCCTACCTAAGGTCTTATTCTCACACATGAGATATGAGATGGCTTCTCCTCTGCCCACCACCATTTCTCAGGGGGCTGTGGCACTGTGTTGACAGACAGAAGCATCTCCTTGTGGTGGATCTAGGGAGCCTGAGACATAGCACAAACTTTCATTTGTCTATACTGTAGTGGTTTGGGTCTAGCTTTCATTTTTCTCTTATTCCAGTGGCACGTAAAATCATATGACCAGTGTTGGATCAGACACTGAAAATGCATTTTTTTATATTATTTGCCTCACTCTAGTTGTTTTGTGATTAAGACTGCTCCTTACCAAAGTTGAATTGTAGTCAAGACACTGCTCTCCTGCAGCATGTTACTCAGTTTTTCATCATTTTCTCATAATCTTACTTTTTCCCCTCAGTTACTCTCTGAGGGATTATCCCTGAACCTTAAGCCTGTGTTCCATTCTAACTGTGTCAAACTCTTCAGATCTGCAGTAAACAACACTTGCATCGCAAAACAGAGAAGAACAGAGACGGTGCCATATGTGCTGTGCTACTGACAACATGCATGTTTCCCAACGGAGATGCTAACCTTTAAAATGTTAATTGTTGTGCACCATGTTTAATCATGGGAGCAAAACTACCTTCTAAATTTAGCTGCTGTTTCTGTCCGTGCTCAGTCAAATAAAACTAGGTTGATTCATATTGCACAGGGATGACATTTGGGACAGCTTTCCTATGGATCTATGCACATTTTCCCCGATTACTGAGATGTCAGTGGATTCATTCTAAACCCGATAATAAACATTTGTGGTTTGTGTTACCAACCTTTTCTTTTTTCCACAATCTCTCTATTCCTAAATCTCCACCTCTCAAATCCCACTTCCATCTTTCACAAAAAGCTTGGATTTACCATGCTCCTGCAGCCCCCTCGCCACCTCTCTTCCAGCACTAAATTTATTGTGGCTGTTGTTCATCGAAGGCATCATAGATGCACTGAAAGCAGCACGCGCCTTTGTCTGTGAGGCATGCTGCAACAGCAGGCCTTTAGATGCTTGTTGCTATTTCCACTCTTAAATTTTACTGTTGTGGAGAAATGAAAGCTATATCCTACCATACCCCATGTGGGGTGAAATGAATCATATTTTATTCACAGCCTGCCTCATCTCCCTCTTTTAAAGACTGCTGAATTTCAGTCAAGAGGTTTTTTTTTACATAGAATTTGTTTTTGTCTTCGGAGTCATGCTGTGAGCGGTTTATGTCAGTGATGTTGATTTCACAGTGTGTCCAATTTCACTGGGTCTGAGTTTGTTATTAAAACTGCAGGTACCAGTGTCTGCCACTTAAACACCACTGTTGTGATGGATTATGTCACAAATGAATTGGAAATGTCTTAGTGAGCTACCGGTAGCTTATTCGATTTGATATGAAGGTGGGTTTAACAGTGTCTTCCCCCAGCCTTGATATCTTTGCAGAAAAGAAGAAATCTTGAAAGAAATATTTCTGCATCAAAACAGCCTAATTGCTTTAAACATACTTTAGTGAAATTCCTCCAATTCATACTTCTCCATTTCAATGACAAAGGGTCAGATACACAATGCTCACAGTAAAATATAGGTGCAGGCAAAAGATAATGTTATCTCTTAAAGGCTTAAAGTTAAAGGTGAAGGATTCTGTTTGTGTTTTTGGCAAAATATATGTATTGTTTTTGTTTCTTACACATTCAGAGTAGGGTAAAAGGGATAACTTTTACCAAGGTCTCAAGTTTAATTAGACTTTTTGTTACGTAAGACTATGTTCCAAAAATGTGTAACTTAGGTACAAACCCAGAGATATTCTCATATTTGGCAGACAATGAAAAATGTGAGCAAGATTTTAAAAAATGCATATAAATAACCATGTTTGCACGGTTAGTGTTAGTTCAGTAAGTCAAATGGGAATTGTTTACAGGCAGGAATAACTGAATCAGCAGGTTGCTTTGTTTTTGCTGTGTCCTAGCCATCAAATTGAACTTCATGTTTTCATGACTCGAACTTATTATCCTATAGTATAGGGAGAATACAGCCATGGCAGCCATTTGTAATAACACATTATTCAAGTAACTTGAGGATCGCAGGAGCAACAAAATGAATGGAACAGGTTCTTCATAAAAGAAGTCTGGAGATGCACTGTTTTCTTGGCTCAATCATCAAAATGACAAAGCGACACAGCATATTGACCCCATCAAAATCAGAACTTGTTTTTTTCTAGTCAGATGACAATGAGAGGTTTGGCTGCAAGTCAGAAATATCACTTATGTATCACTGCATGACAACTCCACTTATGTTCATTGCTATTTGCAGTGCATGGTACTCTGATGCATATTCATTATGGGTGAGATCACTGCAGTTATGTATGTGTTGGGTTGATTTCACACAACTTGTCTTCCTCTTACAGGTGTTGTTTACCTTTTGTGGAGCTGAAAATGTGGCAGTTAATTAACCGGCTCTCTATTCCACACTTGTAGCTCCTTGTCAACACATCCTTTACAGGAATAATCTAAATGGTCTGGGAAGTTACAAGTTCACACTTATCCATGCATGTGTGAGCAGTCATTAACATGTGTGAAACAAAATTACACCTTCTCATCAACACGTATCAGCTTATGAGAAGGAGCAGGGAACTGGTGAGGGCAGTTCACTTTCCACGGATACACAAATGACCAGGTTCGCCAAGACACTCAGAGTCTTTACTGTGTTTTGTTCTTAAAGACTGGTGAAGTACAAAAGTAAATAAATACACACTTAATGCAGCTCCATACCTTCTTGAAGCTTTTGTGTAATGTATTTCTCACCCACCAAAGTGACATTTTCACTTTGGTGGGTTGTTTTTTGTTAACACTCTACGCAACATAATGAATTCCTTTTTAAAGGAAAGATTATCCAAAAGTGTCTCTGTGACTGAAGGAGTTTCATCTGCCGTTTGGATGTAGCTGTCAAGGGTACATGTAAAAGATTGTTTTTTGGAGAACAGTGTGTTGTTTGAAGACATGTGTCTTAAGTGAGGAAGCTATGTGTCTACTGTACTCAGTAATATAATTTACAGTATCTAAGTTGTCTGTAGCTTGAGTAAATGCATTGCTTTGGATAGCGTCCAATTTCACCGGGCTCTGAGTATGTTAAAACTGCAGCTACCAGTGCTCACCACTTGATCACTCAGTGAGGATTGAAACTTATATGAAACTGAAAAATGTGAAAGAATTCCTGTATATTTAGATTAGGCAAAAATGTATAGATAGCCAGCTGTTGTCATCAGCTGCAGGCTGTCAGCATCATTGAACTCAGGTCGTCTCAAAGAAACTGTCCATCCTGTACTAGTTCCTGTTAAGATAGCTGCCTGTGTAAGTTCCACTATTCACTGTGTGATTTGGCTCCAGTCGCCAAAACACATTGTTTGAAATGTGCGTCTGTTTGGGTGTACCCATTTTCTGTGAACTTCAGTTATCAGAGGATGGATGGATTTGAGGAGACAGCTGGACTAATTCAATGTGCGCACACACACATACACACAAACACACACACATAGACGCTCCAGAGTCCTTTGGGATTGTGTGCACTGTGCCAGGTAGGGCAGACACACAGTTCACGCATGCTCGCTCAACTACACGTATCTGCAAACAGCCCCCTCAGGCTGACATACATAGAGCCAGAGCTAGTTTAGCTGGGGATGAGTGCAGAGCAAGCTGAGCCAAGAAATACAAGAACAGAAACGTAGTGTACAGACAGCCAAACTCATTGGTAGTTCGCAGGAACACAGCCTTGCAAAGAAACCACAGTGTGAAACATACTAATCAGCCCAGATCTGGTTAAATGCATCTACACTTATTTCGTGTAATATCCACATGGTCGCATAAAGTGTGTGGTTAGAAGAGAGAGTTTCTACTCTCTCATCCAATTACTGAATTACTTTTTAACCCAGTTTTACTATTTTTGCCTCATGTGCATGGAATATAAGATCTGAATTCTGCATGGTGTGAATATCGGATCAGATCTGTAGCTGTTTGTCATCATTTTCCAAAACAAATAGCACAGAGCAACCGCTTTAGGTTTCTTCCTTGTTCAAGTGACTGATATCCAATAGGCTTGATCTGCTCCCTAGAGCATTTATTCAATGAACCATTTTCTTCCTGTTCCAGTCAGAAATTTTCTTCCTGTTGCAGCCAGAAAATATCCTTGTAGTCATCTGCTGACTGAATTCCCATATTTATAAATGAGGTCGAATGAGGATATGCTCATGTGGGATATCAATATCTGTTTCGACACTTACTATGATGCCAAAAAGCAAAACAAGAGAGTGCTAGCCATTTCCACTTTCTTGTTTGCTTGTTTGCATGTTGACTGGCTCGTACCCACTGTCCGTCAACTCTTACCATAGTACCATATTTTCAGACTCTCATGGACATAATTAGGTTAGAAACCCCTTTCTCTAAAAGCAGTACGAGACACTTTCGAAAATGGAAGAAAAGTGTGAAAAGAAGTGTGAAAAGAAAGAGTCATTAGAAAGTACTCATCTTCACTGGATCCAAAAGATAGCCCATAAATTGGCAAACATGCACTCTTAGGACAAAGTGCTCCTCTGGCCATAAAACTGAGGGATTATATTAATAGTGGTCAGGCTGCATAAATTAATAATATTTTTCTAAGTTGCACAAAGGGAAGTCACATCTTTTTCCTGACTGTTCCATTATACAGTGTTTTATATGTGTTGTCGAAGCAGTCTTACATCATGGTCGATTAAGTAAATGCTCTGCCATTTTTGACCTCTTGCACAGTCTATGTTCAAAGTCTGATTTTTGAACATTTTCGGCTCATGGTGGATTTAATAATGTGTTTTTTTCTCATAGTAGTTTTGGCTGAAATAATGAATCTGTTCACGAAACAAAGTAAAAGATACACCCTTTTTCAACAAGATGGTTTAGTGTAGAAACCATCAGAGATGGAGAGCTCTGGTGTTTCTTGATAACTGTAAGATGTAGATAAATCATTTAAAAAGATATTGTTTAAATTGTGGCAAGTATTTGATCTCTATTTCCATAACACTGCCCAGAGGGGGCAGTGTGCCACTGTGTGGGGGATGGTGAGAAAGGGAGAGGGAGAGAGAGGGGAATGAGGGATGGTGTGTGTGTGTGTGTGTGAGAGAGAGAGAGAGAGTTTGCAACATTTATCCCCTCTTACATCACCTCTCCTCCTGACAAAGTGCACCGAATGCTTCTGGGGCATACTAATTTGCCTGATGTGTATTAGCTCCTCATATCTGCCATTCAACACAATGACAGTAATTTGGCAGAAGGCTGAAAACAAATCTAGACCCAACCTCAATATCCAGTCAGCAGGGAAGCTGATCTAGCTCTGTGCTGGTAAAGACAAACGTTAACACAGAGGCTTATGCAAAGTAACATTAAAATGTGTCTTAACAATCATGACACATACTGTTTGTGTTTTGTATTTGTTGTGCTAACTCATAATAACTTGCTTTTACATATTTATTCATGTATTTGCAGACTATATTGTGAAAGATTTTATTTAATAGTCAACATACCATAATTTGCAATGAACACTAGCAGTCATAGTCCTGGGGGCTTGAGCTCTGCGTCACTGCATGGTGTACCACTTTGTGTAACTTTAACTTTTCAGTATGAACTAATGTCTTTCAGTTTCAAAAAAAAAATCCAGCATTTCAGTTTTAAAAATGTGTTTTTTCTTGTACGGCTTCTAATTCCCACCCTCTGTAGTTCAAGGAAACATCTTTGTCCACAGAGATGAGCCCCGCTTTATGAATACCTTTCATTTTCAAGCGGTGACACCTAACTCATGAGCCCCTCAGTGCCTGTCTTAGACTTTTTGTCATGCTTGCAGTGGGGGCCATTACACACCTGATTTATTCGCCATGCTGTTGTGAGCACAACCAACTATAAGCTGCTTGTAAAACTGATTTGTGCAAAAGGATCAATTTCCATCTGATGCTTCTATTTGTCTGTATTCCTGCATGCTCAGAACAAGTGTTGCAAGAAATGTAGAATGAGATCTAATTTTCTGCATGGATCCATCATGCCACATTCTGTGTATAATATCATTATTGCATAACAGCCATCTACTTGTAGTTATGTCTCCCTCCAGAAATACAGACTGCATCTTCTGCTTCACTGTCCTACTTCCCACCATATTTTTTATGGATTTTTTTTGTTAAATGTTATCTTTTTAAATGAAATATCCTTTATTGTGTATATGCAGATATTTATACATGAGCAATGTAGGAACAGACAGACAAACTATAAAAATTTAAAAGTTCCTTCAAGTTCGTTTAAAGCTTTTTTTTTTAGTATCATCAATCAACTGCAGGTTGTATCTTTGTCACTGTCTCTCACTCCCTCTCCAGTGCCAACTTGAAACTCTTGCAATACGAAGAAAAAACTAAAAACCGAAATGTCTGGTTTATTTTCACTCTCAGAAACATGACAGATGAAAAATGGAGGGAGAGAAAAACATTGCAGGCAGCAGCGACAGCTTTGAAACCTTGGAGAGCCCACTGCAACCAATCTCCACTTCACAGCCGTGCAGTGGCACACTGTGGGAAGTCGAGGTGATGCACTGTTGTGTTTCAGGAGGACAGGGAGGGAATGAGAGAAAATGGTAGCAAATGAAGTTGGCGGGCTGTGGAGTATTGTTCCCTCCTGCTCACAGTAATGAACAGGCCTTTGGAACAGACTGGGGAAATTGGTCCCCGGTGGGTCCCGAGCCTTCTCTTTCTCATCTGTCAGGTGTGTTCACCAAACGTGGAACACACACACATACCTGTGGACACATGCACAGAGATCGCTTGGTCCTAGTAGCAAAAACTCAGACCTGCATCTTTTACTGGAAGCCCTGCACTCCTGTGCACTCAGTAGAGGTGTTCCTCCGAAGGTGTCCCTTCGTGTCTGTGTGTTGGAGGGATGCCCGGTGCATCTTCACATTCAATTACATTGCCCGTCCACTCGCCTTGTTGCCACAGCAGATAGAGATGGATGATGGTGCACAAGATCAGTTATCAGGCCTTCTATTCAAACCTAACCTTCCGTGGTATGCCTTGCTCTTCTCTCCTTCATTAGTGCACAACACATCTAAAAATAATAGTTTATTGACCAGAGCTACTTGCTTGCCTGAAATGTTGCAAACCAGGGTTAATATAAAGAGGATCTATTTTCTAACAGTTTAGATTTAGCCTTGTGGTGAAAATGCTAGGTTATTTTCATGGTTTAAAAAAATTACCATGACGTTAGAAGAGGATCTCTGCCCAGATCTCTCATCTGTCTTGTCTCTGAGGAAATGCCATCTCCTGGCCACTTTACAGCGAGAGGAGTGGAATAAACTGCTATAAGATGATCAGTGAGGAATAGGGCTCTTCAGAGGTTTCCACAGCCATGTTTCTAGAAGAATTGTGGATTAACTGAAGTTGTTTTGGTAAATTTAGATCCTCTGATTGCTGTAATTAAATTGCTCAACGGAAGAAAGACAGCTTGGCCTTCACATATAACACTGTAATGTCCGCCCCGGCCAACCGTTACGAGTCATAGGTCCTTGTTACAAACAAGGTTGGCCTTGAATGTGTAAAATTCAAAGCGTTCTCTCTTCAAGCGTGCATTGACCTCTAAACCTCTATTATTGTAGCAACATAATGAGCAGAATCTAGATCCGGTCTGTTGCTCTGTGTCTACAGTATCTGTGTCTTTTTCTCTTCCTCTACCTCTCTCCTTCCCCTTTTATCTTTGTCTCTGCTTCTTTTTTTTTTGCTCTTTTGTCCTTCTTCTCTGTCTGACTCAGCTTCACATCAATCACACCAATGTTTATTGTCAATGAAATATTTAGTGTGAGAGGGCCAGTGTGCACAGATTTCAGATTTGATCTCACCCTGAAACGACAGATGATGTGCGTGCCCCTAGTGTATCAGTGTGTATGTGTGTGTACTTGTATCTTTGTGAAGACTAGTTTGACTAATAGACCCTATGGAGCAGGGAACTGAAGACAGTTTGATAATATAAGTTTGGTTTGGATACAGGAAAATAAGAAGTGTGTGTATGAACCCAGATACTGAATCATGATAATGATCATGTTTACATGCTAATATGTGATTTGGTAGACTATTAAAAGGATCAAATTTCAAGGTCCGTCTAAGATTTATAAATAACGTGCTACATTGTTTACAGGAAGATCAGTTTTACATACATTTAACAATTTCATCATTTAGGTTTATCACTCTCATGATTGAGTTTCTCTGAGTCTTCCTTTGAAGTAGCACATTTCACATTACCTTTAATAGCTGGTAGTTATTAGCCAGCGTGGTTATGTAAAATATATAGTCATATATTTATTATATATTGATGCTCAGACATATTTTCTTATAGAAACCCAATAACATCCTTTCACCTTCTTTCAACAACTACATATGTTGAAATGCAGGGACACTGAGTAACTAATTAGCCAAGTTTATTTAAAGTGCTGCTGCAGATGCATTACACTGTAGTCTGACTGGTTAAAAATAGCCAATCAAAATGGCATGTGTGTACCACAGATACACAGTATGTGATACATTTCTAATTGTGTTGACATTGATAGTATTGATACATGTCATACATCTTTTGTAGTCTCATGTCAATCTGCTGGTCTGTATCTATATGAAATGGAGTGATTGCTACTGAATTGGCAACAGGATGTTTCGAGTGAAACATCTTTATGGATAATGACTTTGAGAGAGAGGAGAGAAACACACAGGTTAAATGAGCTCTGACGCTAATAATCATTACCATTAATAATGCAGTGTGGAAAACATTCAGCCATGTCAGCTATTGGATTAACCCTAATATGATGCACTTTCAGATGCCTTTGGTTAGTTTAGAAATGTCCCCCAGGAGTCTTAAGGTGCAATCAAACATAAACCTAGACAAGTTTATACAGACACGTGCATTCTCGTTGAAAAAAATCTGTTTTCTAAGCGGGTAAAAGGGTATAACGGATGTGTAATGCTTCCTCACATAAAAGAGGGCATTCATAGCATTCAATGTCTACCCTAAAAAGAGCTGGACAAAATGATAATGGGCCGAAAGAACACCGCCTGGGCTGGAATTGAAAATAAACTGCAGGGGACGGTGTGATACACAGAGATTTGGAGTGGGAGGAGAAAGATCATTTGGCTATAAGCAGCTGGGGCCAAATGGTGGAGGGGACAAGGTGAATAAGCCAAACCGTTTTTTAAGCAGGTCTGACACGTGGGCCCCAGGCCATCTACTCACTGCACAGCTCAGTCGGTTGGCTTAATGGCACCCCACCTTCTGCCACCTACACACCCTCTAATGGCACACTAACTGCCTCCCTCAAGGCCACCGTATACTTGCGGTAAAATGTACACCTCTGACAGGTTCTTGCAGACAAAACAGACAACGCATTGGTAGAGTTGAACGCGACTTCATCGCACATTCTCCCAAATACTCCCTTATTGTAATGCATGGGCTATTATAACTAGTAGCTTTATTTTTGAGTTTGAGGTAAGACAGGACAGAAACAATGTATTTGTTCAAAGTCATCTGTTTGTGTTCACAAAATGTCAGCCTGATATCCGCAAACAGCGGATAGCCAGCGTCGGCTCCCCTGCAGGAGGGACAGACTGAATGAACCACACACCATTGTGTCGACATCCACAGCTTTACATCTACTAGCCAGAGAGTCAGTTAACTGGCCTGTAAAGGCACATAAAGTTTTGCAAAGGTGCAAATGCACGAATCAGTCAACAGTTCTTTTTTTTTCATCAGAGTAGTTTTGTGCTGGACCGTTTCATGTTTAGGGACTGATAACATAATCCCCATAAAAATATAACCTCGAGGCAAAGCCAAAATTCTGTGACAGATTAATATTTGACAGATACAGTGGCATCATGGGATTACACTTTGGGTATGGGTCAAAAATAGTTGCCGTTCAGTTAGTTTCTGTCTCTGCTCACATTTTAATGAGCACTTAAGGGACACAAATTGTTGCCTCAATTTAGGGACATTTTGTGTCTCGTTATGAATCTTGTTATAATCTGAATGGCTTTCTCACCCTGTTTGGGTCAAATGACAAACTGATAGGACACACTTTGTAGGCATTGTTTTGGAATTACAGTATGTGGATCTGAGTTACTGTGTGGCTGACGCTTTAGAGCAGTCGATGATGTGTTGAATGTTTCTGTTTCATGGTGTGGTCAGTGAGTGATCTCAAAAAAAGTCTGAAAGCCTACTTAAAACCCCTTTTTCTGTTTCATTCCCATCATGCCCCACACACTTACACACTTAAGGACAGCCTCCATCACACTGACATTGCCGATGACACTGATGAGACAACTAGGCCACTGGTTTGACATATTGAGAGCAAAAAAAAAAGTTTGATAATTACTCTTAATTTGTGCCACATCATTAGTTTCCGTCAACTGATGATTTCACATTAGCACCATTAGAGGAGATGGCTGACTTTGACTGTTCTGGCACAAACTAAAATAAAAAAAAAAAAACCTTGGACAAAACAGACTGGATGTCAGCTTAAGTGCATCTGTTGGAGAATAGGGATGAACTCATTTCACAGCAGCCCTATGGAGAAGAGAGAAAAACATCTGTTTTCTCTTTTTTTAATCTTTTTTTTTTTTAACCAAGGGCATTTATGAAGATTGATCAGTCAATTTGCAATGAATGAACCCTATCTCCACTGAAAAACTGCCTCAGCGCATGTGGTCTTAGAACAAAAATTGCCTTTGAGCAGAGAGTCTCTATGGCTTTCTTTTGTTTACACTTTTTTTTTTGCCTGACTGTTTCTGTGTGCCGTAGCTCTGGTATTTTCTTTTTTGGGTTACACACACACGCATTCTTTGTCACATATGGTGATTGTCTGTCCAGTAACTGTCCTCCATGTCTGGTCTCAGGTATTTATCAGTCTCGACAATGGAAGACAGATCACCAGCCTCAAGCTGCCACACATCCATCCTTCTATAGACAGCCCTCAACATGGATTACTCATTCGTATGCTGCTACAAAACCAAATTTCAGTAGCACTCCACTGCTTTTTACTCACATACTGGGAGAGTGCATCAGTGGGAAGCATGGTTGCTGTGATTTCTGTAGTTTCATGTATCTTCAGTTGGACAACTTTTTTTTTTTGAATTCATGCTTTCCCTCATGCCACTTTCAAAGCCACTGTCCCCTGTTGACAGTGCTTACATTTCCTGTGGTGCACCTCGACTTGGTTTAGCCTGGTCTTTTTTTGCGCAGTATTTTTTGTGTTTTCGTGTCTTTTAGTAATTTGTTGTTTATGATAAGATGAATCTTCCAGTCAATTCCCAAGAAATATAAAAACAAACAGTTTGTTTGACAAACAAATTGGGTCAGACAAAATTTGACCTGGGACTGGTACAACATGACAATACCAGGAGCATCTACATTGATGCCAACCTGGTAGTGGTAGGGGAAAAGTTGGATGTGGCCTATACTTGGCCACATCCATTACACTTCATGTGCAGGGTATCATTAATGCCCACAGCAGTGATGTTGGAAAAATCTATCCAGTAGATATTTAATTATTTTACTTTGGACCAACAGCGTGACACCCTCTGAGCTGTGCTTCTTGTGTGGTTAAAAACGATTTTTCAGTGAACACTTAAAACTTCTAGTCCAGTGTGTCTAGCCAGAAATGTTAACAGCCCGGAGAAGTTGGCAGGATACTGGAGCTTTGCCAGTTCTAAATCTCAGACCAGTCAGAAAAGTAAATGAGTAATGCTGTGTGCTCACAGAGTAATAACCATAGAAATTATATGTCGAAGCAGCCTTAAGCAAGGTGCTAATCCCTGACTGCCACAGAAAAGCTGCTTAGTTGCAGGAGACAGGAGATGACTCCTGTTACTGGAAGCAACATTTGCCTGTGATGTTGCTTCCAGTAACCAGTAGTTAGGTTGAAGGGTGAAGATGAAAGGAACTTTGGGTATTTAGAGGAATTTCATGGACCATAATTACAAAATATTGATTGCTGAAGATGGTCCCTGGTTGTCTTGTGAAAACATACACAGCATATACAAATTATATAGGTTTTGAAGGCACAGATGGCCACAGTTGTGTGAGAGTGCCACGATATTTCCCTAATATTCTTTATGTTGTGATATTTGAACAGATGGAATTTGACAAGCTTATTATAGACCCTCTCTTTATCTCTTATGCATCACATGTCACAAAATGACTACTTCTTAATAATAATAATGGAGACTAATATCAAGTTAGCATATGTTTATGCAGAATAACATTTTTACTGTTACTATATGGAGGCATAAATCTCACAAAAAGCTACAAGTAACCTTGAGCTTTCACTTCTAAGATAGTGATACGTACTCACCCAGTCACTGACCTGTGCTATTGAAGCTTATCATATGCTGCTTTTTATTAGGCTCCTATTGGTGAATACTGCATTTTTTGAAATGAGGAAAACTAAATGTTCCAATCTCAAATGAGGCAGGCATTAAAAATACACATCTAGAGTTTGAATATATGGCTAATTTATTTCTACACATTGTCTAAGCCTTAGACATTTCCTGAAACAGAGTTACATGGTTACTCTGGTTTTGCTAAAAAGAAAAGAAGGAGCACACCTTCAGCTGAATGGACATCACAGCAAGGAGTAACCTGTTTTTGTTAGCATAATCCCAGTAGTGTGGATCTTATTGATTCATTGGACGGAATTTCTCTCCCATTCTCTCATAGGATTCAGGACTATGTTACCATAAATCCTCTGAGATGCATATATATATATATAGTATTTCCTAAAATGCCAAGAGTTTTATTTTGTGTCTGTTGAGACTATAGATGCGTGTTTTCAGCACCTGAGCATCGACACACAGCACACATACGTGTAGCACACTATCATTTTAACTGACCGCAAGTGGGCTTTTTCAACTGGTATGATGGATTGTTTCCTTTATCCTCGGGCGGTTTTGGACCTTTATTTTTGGGTCTGCTCCACAAAAGGGAATAGTCACCAGGGACAACACTGCCTCTTCTAATCCAGCAAGTTCTAAATCTCCAGTATGATACCAGTCTCAAAGAACAATACACCCTGGAGCTTAGGGAGAACTGAGAGAGATAGAGAGGGATGGAAGCGAATGAAATGGGAATAGAGAACTACTGTGGGTAGTTGAGGGAGTGAACAAAATCCTTTGTGAATATATATATTATTATAGAATGTTGAAAATGGTGTATTTAGGTTCAGTGGATAGGCTCCTTTGGCCCAGAATCAGTATTTTTGGTATTATAATACTTGGATGAAGAAGAAGAACAAGCACCTTTAATACCTTTTAATAGGATGAACTCCTGTTTTAAAATATTTGATGTCCTGCAAATAAGTATTTATTGACACTATGGTCCTTATCAATAAGGGTCTGCTTTAGAGTTTGGAAATGTTGTCAAAGAGGTGAATAAATACTTGCGTATGTTTCACTCTCCCTCTTCCTAGAAAAAGATAGACAAACATATTAAAGGAGACACAGCTTACAGAGAGAGCCTTTTACATCCAAGAAACCAAAATTTAGAAAAACCATGGAGCACAGTGGCAGCTGTACCCTGAATGTGGCTTTAGGCTTCTGTGGAAAAGGACAGGAATCCCTTTAAACCCACCATCCTGCCTGGATCAAGGAAGAACTGCTGAAGTCCCTGTGGATTCATTGGAGGGAAAGTTAAAAATAGGCCTCATTTCCTCTGACAAAGAAAAATTGACTCTTTGTATCTCCTCTCTTTCCCAATTTGTCTCTCTTGGAAAAAAATAAAAATGCAATAATAATTGTAGTATCAAGCTTTTACTAATAGCAGAATGAACATTCTATTGCTCACTTTAGTAAATTTGTATATGCAACACATATACTGTATGTCCCAACATTTGTACACCCTAATGTCACTATGATTCTTGTATTGAGTATTTGTTGTAGTCAGTACTTATAAGAAATAAACCTTTATTATTAGATTATTTTAAAACTGCACTGGCTTCTACGTTTATACTGTATAAACAGTACGGTGCCATCATACAGTATGTGACTATAGTTGCATACAGCCACAGACCATACCAACAAGTTCCATTTCATCAGATAATTTAATAATGAACTCAGCAAACTGTGGCTACCCTCAGTGCACCTCATTACCCTCAGTATATCATGACGTTATTGTTGCTCATCATGTCAGAATAAATATGTGATTATAAGTGGCTCCATTTTAACACAGTGAACTGTAAAATAGCATTAATTTGGGATGGAGGCTGCAGCCAGTGAATGGGACAGTAAAGTGAGACAGAGATTACTGTGTTGTGAGTCTGAGGTTTGCTCTGTATGTGTTTGGGCTGTTGTAAGTAGCTGTTAAGGCATTTGTATAAATTATTCAATCTTGATCCTCATTCTGAAATACAACAAACCTTCCATGTCGGCAATATGTCTTGAGAGCGCAGCATTTTGACAGAGAGAATGGGGCAGGGATGCCGTTATAATATTCTCGTGGGAGCATTTTCTGAATCTGCAATAGCATTGACAAATGACAATGACTTTACCCAACAGATCTATTCACACCTTAAACAGCAGGGGAATGTGCAGCAGCAGCAGTAGAATGCCTGATGGTAATTTGAATTTGACACTGAATAAAGGTAGCTACCGGCTGGAAAGCACATGGGCATGTTTTAGAGCTCTGTGCCTTTCAGATTAGTCGGTGTGGGAATGTGCATATGAATTTGCATGTTTGTGCAGGCTACAATAACAGCGGTTTCATTATACGATATGTGTGTTTTTACGTGCACGAGACGTTGTCGCAGCCTTCACAGCGCTCTGTGGCTGCATCTCTGTTATGAAAGTGAATAGTGGGGATTCTTTACTTAAGCATGCCCCCTTTTGGCCCCTGAAATGCTCGAGCCTATTTCCCCATAATGGCTCTATCGTGTAGCCAGCTCCCACGGGAGCCTCGTTGCTCACTTCGTTCTGCTTTACTAACCCCCCCTCCTCCACACAAATGTGAAGAGGGAGATGAAGAGGAAAGTAGAGAGCGAGCGTGCTATACAGCGCTATGATGACTGAACGCTGATGAGGGACAGTTATTATGCAGAGCTTATTATTCTCTCTCTGCACTGGGGGGGATTGTCACCAGTGGCCGCAGCTATTCATTAAAGCTGTGAAATATGACCCGACCCATGGCGCGTGCGTGTGCGTGCGTGCGTACATGTGTGTGTGCGTTTGCCCAGAGGCCAAGCCATCAGATCTACAGTGGGGCTTTTGCAGTAACTAGAACTCATATTCCATCTCAATGATTTGTAGTACTGTGTCGGCCTGTTTTCGTGAGACACACATGAAAGGGAAGAGCTCAGTAAAATTAATTTGCCACCCAGTTATTGCTTCTTAATGGTTATATTGGAATGGCTGAAACAGAGGACTTAATATTCCTAAAGACATTTTTGGAAATAAACCACATTTATATAATCCACAAACAAATACAGTATATACTTTCAAGCTGTAATCATACCCATTGCATGGTAGCTTTGCATACCCTTCCTATGTCCTCATGTCCCCTTAGTGTCTCCATTGTTATGCTTGGTTAGAAAAGCCCACACCTACACTGTGACATTAAAAACTCATAATTGCAAAACACCACAATTATCAGTGTACCTGATGGGGCAGATGCTTAAATACAAGTTAAAAGTCACCAGTTATTTGCTTCATTTTGTCGTCATTTAATGTCAGGCACCCTGCAAGAACTGACTTATGCTAACTCAGGGGGTCAGCACCAGTTGAGTACTTGGCAAATAGATGAATTTAAGCACTTTGGCCACTTCAACTTTTAGAGCAAACGTCTAACAATTGTCAGTCTGGCTGTCACTTTCATTTGAATAGTTGTGGATTTTTTCCCCTCCTTGGCAGATACATTTGCTTCCCACTTTTATTCTGATTAAAAGTTGTTGAATTTCACACTTCGAGCACAGTTCCAGTAGATATTTTACGTGATTGCATTTACATACAGTCCAATGTGAATGTCACAGAGTAAATGTGCATTGATTAAGTGGAAATAAAACACTGAGAGAAATCAAT
Organism: Trinectes maculatus; assembly: GCA_016785345.1. Classification (NCBI taxonomy): domain Eukaryota; kingdom Metazoa; phylum Chordata; class Actinopteri; order Pleuronectiformes; family Achiridae; genus Trinectes; species Trinectes maculatus. The sequence goes on along the minus strand of JAFBJQ010000387.1, from coordinate 1,387,179 downwards.
ATTTATTACTTATACCCAGTTTCTGTCGTACATGTGCACTTTTTATTAAAAATAGGTCAAGCACCCTCAGGCCCAGAGCAGCATGAGGCCCTAACCCCCAAAACCATCTTGCTCCCAATCCTTACTACCTATCAACTCACGAGATACTTGGTTAGAAAAGCCCACACCTACCTCTCCCCTCTTAGCACCATCCCCCTAACTTCCATCATTCTGGCCCCATAGCCCTCACCTTCAGCTCCCCATTCCCCATCCTCGACCTGCAGTCTCCTATATGAGATGATCTTTACAGTGATTAATGCAAGAGGGAGGTGGAGACTCTGCTGCTGGTCCATCTGAGACACATTTCAAATCTCCAGCCTGCTGTGGGGCTCAAGCTGATAGGAGGCACTGCTATTTTAGTCTCTACTTTTTGCTGCTTTTGCATTTGCGTTGCTCTAATCTATAGCCGAAAGCATGTCACAATACCTTGTCGAGCAGTGTTCAGCGACATAAAAAAAAGACTTTCTCAAAGCTTCATTTCTTTACTGTATTTTCAGCAATGAAAAAAAGCATTTGCCATATAGGTAGCAAGAGAGATCTCAAGGTATAACGTGTCAGTGCATTTACCTTACTTAGGTCACCAGGGATTGTTTTAACTGTCACTTGTTACTAGAATACATTGGCCTACACATTGTTGTAAACGCATTCTCACAATTCTGTAGAAAGATGCTCCTTTTTTGAAAAAAAAAAAACACAATGTGCAGCGTGCACAGATCCAACATGTGCTCACATTATACTGTGTGTTCAGAGATGTTTTACGTCGGTGGGATTCTGCAGACCTGAGCAGGCTTGTTCATCACCTTCCAAGTCATAATACCTTTCAGTGGGACCTATAAATGACAGGCCTTGGTGGCCATTTTTCATGTGGTTGCTAGGGTAACAGGTTGTGTATGGCTGTGTTCGAAATCACCCCCTAACCCCTAACCCCTACTCCCTACATAGGGGATATAAATGTAGTGCACTATATAGTGAGCTCAACTGAAAAATCTTTCGGACATTTCGGACACTACTCTCGGCGCCGGTAATTAACGTCATCGCTGTCGCACAATTAAAACGTACCACATTATTGTCGTCTCACAAAATACTTGTTTGTTTACCACTGGATTTTTATTAAATTAGAGGCTTTTGATTACTTTCCTGTACTTTTTATTGTCGTATTTTGTTATATTTTATAATATTTATGTATATTTCCCTCCTGTCCGTCCGCTATTTTCACTTCCGCGCAGCCCAGAGAATTTCTGGCAATGCATGATGGGATATCTTGGTCCGGTTAGTGACCATCGGATGTTCACTACATTTCGCGGTGAATTGTGGGATACATTGAGTGCACTATATAGTGGACATGCTATGATCCCTAAGGTTTCGGACACCACTACAAAATGGCGTGCTCACTATATAGTGCACTATATAGGGGTTAGGGGGCGATTTCGGACACAGCCTATGTGTTGTATGTGTTAGCTGTCCAATGCTTGCCTGCACTACTGTGAGTGCATGATTGTCTGAGGGCTCAGAAACTCTTGAAAGGGTTTGAGCTGTATAATTTGTTCAAATAGTAAACCAACTGAAAGAGAAGGTCGATGACTGAGTGTTTTTGGATTATGAGGATAATCGTCATGCTGACAGATAAGGCAGCTATGAGCAGCCTGTTGGCACAGAGAACATTTTACCTGCAGGACAAACAACTGTGTTCTGATGTGCTGATTTCTCTAAACCTGCCAGTCTGTTTTGTGAAATCATCAGGATGTTACAATCACAGTTTCAGTGTGTAGGAAAAAAAGGTCATATGACCTTGACAGTGAGGACAAAAGCTTTCATTTGCCAGCACCATGAGTCCTGTCACTCTTCTGTTTTTGCAGTCCATGGCACCTTTCTGAAAATGCTGCTGGACCATAGTAGGCTGTAATTGGTTAGACAGTGATTTTCTGTTGTCAGAACATTGATTTTTATTTGCATAGTTGTCTGTTGATGGAAACAAAGCCAGTGGCATCATATTGATCCATTTTTCAGAGGTACCATTGAGAAGAGATGGCGTAGAGAGAAGCAGGAGAGATTCGTTTTTGGATCCAAAATTGTATATCAATAGTTTAGTAGTCTTAGTAAAGCCTGAGTAAAACCCTGTCATTGTGCTGGATGCATAATAGATTTACGATTGGTGTATGGAACATCCCTATTTTAAATATATAACGTATTAAGATTGGGAACTTGATAAAGGGCTGATAAGGCTGAGGGGGCAGCTGAAGTACAGAAATATAAATCCATGCAAAAACTAGTGTAAAACTTTTACTTTATGGGAGGTAGTGTGAAAGAGTTTTTTTCTTGGCCACATCGTGGCATCACCTCCATTAAAAATGATATAGGAGAAAGACCTGGTGTAACTCTGTCAGAGCAGAAGAGCAGAAGTTACATGTTGAAACAGTATTTTCCATGAAAAAATATATATGTACACACACACACACACACACACACACACACACACGCATATACATAATGACATACATCAAGCTAATTAAATGGTAGAAGGTCAGGTCATGCAAGTATTTCAGAAGATGTTTGTGTTTACTTCCTGCATTGTGTTGCTTTGCCTCAGATCAATTTGATGCCATTAGATTTGTTTAAAGAAGCTTCTGAGGTTGACTTTGACACGTCTTGCCTTGTCTGATGAGAATTTATCTCACTGAGGAGAGCTGCCGCAATCCCAGTCAATCCCCTCTTCATGCTAGCATCAATGACAAAGGCTCTAAATGGATTAGTGTAGGTGATTATGTCCATTGTCACCAGTCAATAGGTTTTGGGTACACGTTGTGTGGTGTTGCCCAAGAGCGTACGCCATGTGTGAGTATATGTGCAAGTAACACAAGTGATGTTAACACATAATGAAATCAAGCATCCTTGTAAGGATGAGATGGTGTGAAAGGCTGAGAGAAAAGCCAAAGCAAGGGCAGTGGTGCATTGACATGGGAATGGAGGAGAGGAAGAGAGGGGCGCGAGGTGGGAACGATTCACACTGCAAATGGCATTAGAGACCCTCCCCACAGAGAGAGAAGAAAATTGCCAAGAATGAAGATGGACAGTGAAGGTACGATGGTGATGGCGGTGTTACATGGAGGGGTGGAGGCAACTCTCTGCAGAATACAGGGTCCTTGGCCACAGATCAGTCAGCCACGTGGGCGGGTGTTGGACAGGACACGGAGGGGAGCATGGGGAGATGAGCGAAAGATGGAGAGACAGATGGACCGAGGTGTGAGGGAGGCAGCATGTTATCGACAAGGGAGGAATTGTGTCTCGGGAGCTTACATCCAGATATATGTTCCCATCATCGAGACGGGGTGAAAGGGAAAAGAGGAGGAGAAAGAGCAGCAAGCAAAACATGTGGTGTATTCTGGGAATGTCAGGAGGTTAGTGAGGGGATAGAGTCGACTGTAAATTGTAAGGTGACAATATTCCATAGGCGTTAGCTATATGTGCCAAACAGTGAGGTGGTGTGAGTGTGAGGGCAGCTCAACTGCCTGATACCTGATGGTCAAATTAACAGTAAACTGTGCCTGCTGTCTCCGACATGGTCATGTAACATGACTACTGGTGTTGTTATCCAGAGTCAGTCAGTCATATACTGCTGAATGTGTTTCACCAGACTATGTCCTGGGATGCAATTGAATAGTACTAAAAACCTCATTCATGAGCAGTTCACATAGGAGCCGTATCAGAAAGGTTATTGGATATAGTATAAAGAATATCTCTATCACACACACACACAATCTCCCTCTTTATATGATTCCAAATGTTGTTTACTTAGCTGTTATTGCTTCCTCAGAGGACAGACTGCAGAAGGTATGGGGGAGGCTTCCTAACAGAGGACTCCTTCTTAGCATCAGTTTTCAAGGCAGTGTTACCTGTCTATTTAATTAGCAAACATGCTGCCAAGTTGAGAAGTTTACAGAGGACGACAAGTGAAAGCCAAATCTGTTGGGGGTAACAGACACCACAGTAGACAAGATCAGAAAACAAGAACAAAAACACGTCCTCAGCCTTCTCCTCCTTCAAGTACTGAATTCCCCAGACAGTGAGCTGTGAGTGCACACCATTACAATATATTCTTCCCACCCATACATATATTTAGTCAAACACGAGTTCGCATTAAATAGGACTATACAAGAAAGCAGAACTATGACAAATACAGTTTATATGTGTTTCCCCCTCACAGCTCCCTTGCTACAGGAAAGATTATTCATGGTTTAGGCTACCACATGTAACATACAGTTGTTTCATTTAAACGTATGACTTGTGTGTATTGTTATTCACAGCTTTTTTTTAACTAAACCCACATTAAAAATAGCAGAAACGTTTGCTAACAACAGAGCATCTTCTGTAATTAAATTCATTTTCAAGTACAAGGTGGGTTATAATCATATAATCATGTGGGTTGTAATTTGATTACACAAAAGTCGGCATGACTTTGCAAATATGGAGAGCCAAAGATATTTGGAGCTATGTATCTACACGTACCTCCTTCAGCAGCATGGTTCATGGTCAGAATCTGGATCAGGGGAAAATACACTGATTAGTGGATCCCAGTGGATAGAAACTTTTTTTTTAATTTGGTTTAAATGTGGACCTTCTTCTCACATGTGAATATTATAATTAAATTCAAGTCTTCACTGATTTAGCAGACAGAACTCCCCAAACAAATCAAGATGTCAGTGTGAGTAACCCTTTATATCTTGACACGTTAAAGGATGAAGCAACAAGTCATAAAACAAAAACTACAGTTATTTTCTTAATAGAAAAAATTTAATGGAAAGTATGGAAAAAGTATGGAAAGTTATTCCATGTTTTGTATTTGGCCTGTCTGTGAATAGAATGATCCTGGAAATCGTTTGAGTGGTTTATACAGGCTAGAAGCCTCTTCATTATTACTTATACTCTGAACTGTTCATAATATTTTAACATTTCTCATTTTGATGAAATACAAGGATGAGGTGAAGATCGGCAAAAGCCATCTGCTGCTATGCAGTCTCATCACTGAAAGGTTTTAAATTGTCAGTTACCTTTGGAAATCATGATTTGTTTTCATTTTGATCTGTTAATCATTTTTAAAGGAGTCGGTATAACTCACTACCCTAAAATAACAGCCTGAGAAATTAGGTTGTGAATTTTCAGAAACCATGTGCATGAAAAGAAATTCATACTTCTAGCTGCATTTCTTTTTGGCAGTCTGGAGAAGTTGCCTGAGGAGCTCATGGCACATTCTGTTTCTAATGTGGTCACCGGCACAAATGGTTGGTGGGAAAACAATCTTGGCAACTATATCTCTTAGAATATTTGTCAGCCTCAATTTCCCTGTTTCCTAAAAAGCACCTCAGTGGTAACGTTGTCCAAGAGGTGCAGAAAACACATTGCACAAATCATTTCCAATGTTAGATGTTCTGTTTTTTGCTTAGCTGATACAATGATTGTAGGTGAATACCCATATTCTGATGCTTTCAGTGGGCTGTTGCCTACTCATGATCCTGCTCAAGCTTTTCCAGAATTGTGCACTATTATATATGACACAGCACCCATTCCTTTATTGGGCAAAACATGAAATGTCTGAGCACAACTGAGTGCTGGCATGATGCTTTATCTCTACAGTTCAGTCAGTCACTTCTGTGAAATATGAAGCAAACTCAGTTTTGGTTATTAATTAGCTTTGCTACTATGTTCAGCCCAATATTTGTGTTGTGTGAAATCGTGATCGAACCAGGGACACTGTCAAACCAAGTTGTTCAGTGTGTTTCCTGGTGCGGTGCAGAAAACAAGTAGCAGTGTGTTAGTGTTATATAAATCTCGCTCATCTGTATAATGTTCCATACCATTAGCACCACGTCTTTTTAAATTTGTTTTGCTTTCAAATTTCAAATCAGGTAAACACATTAAAAACCAGGACCTGTGATGTTTAAAATGCTGCTCTGTTGTACCCACAGCAGCTCAAACAGACATAATTTGGGGAATCTGAAATGATGAACCCTGACAGCCGGTCTGTATTGGGATGTCTGTCCGGAGGTCCCTCACACCCTGCTGGGCTCAGTGAACGCAGAATTGAACATGTTGTCCTCACACATTGTTCTCACTCTCTCACACACCTACCTGACTGCTTTTTAAGCTGTAGTTCCTCTCTCCTCCTACGCAAGGAGATGAGTCAAGCTTATTTTTGTTTTACTCTTGCAGTCTAGAAATACCTCCTTACTGATGGAATGCTATACTCTGGACAAGTAGCTTTATGTTATCTATCTAATTAAACAGAATTTACACCCAAATATGAATATTGTTTCACAATGCTTATGTTAAGTGGAGTAAGTTTACGTGAGTAAGAAATGTGCTATGCAAATAAAGTTTAAGACTATTTACGTTATCATGGAAAGTAAGGGACTATCCAGTCTTCACCATGTAGAATCTCAGAGCTGTTGGATATAAACGCAAGGAAGGTCATGCTTTATAATGTTACCTGTCAGCCAGCCAACACAGTATCGCCCCCCCCAACCCCCCTCCAGAAGAAATTTAATTAGCTTGAAATGGCTGAAGAGACAAAGGCAACATTAAAGGAATTGAACGATATCCACCTCTTAATCCTGTCCTGGCCACAGAATAGAGGAAAAGAACAATCACTCTCTATCGAACAGCCCTGACTTTGATGGAGGAACTGTAGAATTCTCTTAAGATGATATGCGCTGTAATTACTTATGTGCATGTTTTTACACGAAGGAACAGCCCTTAGTGATGGTGCCAGCATTGTGGGACACAGTTGTATCCATGTTTTGCTGTTTTGGACTCTTTTATGGTCCAATCAGAGACTGAAAGGAGTCTTGGACTTCCATGCTGGTGGAGAAAATTTGAGTAGAATTTCAGGGTATTTATTTAGAAAATGAAAAAAACAAAACACTTGAGATCATTTGCAGTCTTGGTTTAACAAGGTTTAACAATGTTTTCTTCCTGGCTTTAAAGATTGTTACAGGCAACACTCATTCTGCAGTATTGTTGAACAAGAAACTAAAATCCTACAGCTTCTTTGCCTTATTTTTTAGAAGACCACAAACCTTTAGCTTAGAATCACTCTAGGTTCCAATCCACTGTCCTTTAAAAAAAAAGAATAGTCTTATTTGTGTTATATTCTTTTTATTTATGATCTTATTCCTAGGATGAGTTATTCTCTATTATTATAATGTCTATTATTTTAATGTAGCTTCTTCTTTATTGATAATTCTTATTTTAAACCTGGGCCCTGCTTTCCCATCTTTCCCTAGGCAGTTCATGCTGCCTCTCTCATGTTAACCCTGTTTTCTTTCTGCAACAACTCACCTCCTGCAAGATATCAGGATGAGCTCTCCTACATACACTTACCTCTATTTCCCATGTATAACACTATCAGACCCTTTGAATAACAAGCTGATCATGCCCATGGCACAAAACAAGCAAGTTTATTGAACTCACTTTGAAAAAGACAAATGCCCTGTGGGAATACATTGCAGCTGTTTCAGTCTTTTTGGTTGTAGTGTTCTCGCTCAATACTAGGTCAACAAGACAGTTGTACAAGTGCATGTTTCTAATCAGCCCAAATTACAAAGAGTATGCCCCATTCCTTTAATCATGGCCTTGGACTTTAGTTACTTGCTTCAAAATTAATTGTCTTGGATATATGTTTCTCATCAAATAACAAATTAAATCTTAACTAGTCATTTTGTTTTGTATTGATCTTTGACTTTAAGCAGCTATATCTGTCATGGTTTTGCCAGTAGCCTATTCCTCAGGAAAAGCTGAGCAACACATTTTTTGGTTGAAAAAAATGTGTTGGTTTTGTTATTGATAAAATTAAAACTACATCTCTTTAGCCTAATAATAAGTTAATGTTTTAATGCTATAATGCTAAATAAAAAATAAGTAAGCACAACCTTATAGGGCTTTAGACATAATCTTGTTTGGTAATTGCTATCTTTGGGTGACACATATGAAACTATTTCGGGCAGCCTAGACTCAAACCATACATTAAATGTCTGGACATTAAAATCAAAACATGCTTACTGAGGTATTGAGATGTTTTACAATTCATGCATTTTCCATTTCCTGTTTAGCATTAATGGACACAAGCTGTAACAATAATAACAAATGTACACCCACATCAATTTAAATGCAATGATTTTTTTTTGTTGAGTTGAGTTGTCAGCCAGTGTAAGATGCAGTGAACTCAAATAAAAATGGCTTCATTATTAATCATAGGAATTAACTTCTATAGTTGCATCACAGTTACTTATTTTATAAAACAAAGGCCGTCATAAAATCTGTCTCATAAACAGTGTAGTAACACATCTGTTCAGGGAAAGCTGGTCTCCCAGCATGATACCATTTGCTTCTTGAAAATCTATGTGAGCTGTAGTCAGCTGGAGTCCGTTCCCTGACGTTTCGTGACGCAGTTAATGATGTTCACATTTTCAATCATTCTCTTCTCAGAAATCCCTGACATTCATTTTTTTTAAATGTAGCATTTCATGTTTTATTATGTTCATCTACAAGGAGAAGCAATACTGCTAATTTCAGTACAAACGGCATCCATCCACGCAGCCCTCTCACTATCAGAAGAACCACAACACATTTCTATTTTTTAGCGCCTGTTTTTCAGCAGCCTGCTTCTGCAAAAATATTCCCTCTGAAGCACTTAGCCTAATTAGAGATCATTTATTTCCAGAACTAATCAGTTCAAGTGTTTTTGTGTCTTCTAAAATAATAACATGAGAGACAGCAGTTGTACTAAGTGAGGGTTCAACAGCCCATGCTGCGTACTTAATTTGACTGGCGTGTTTCATTTAGTGTTTGTGCATATTTGCAGGGTTGCTTCTACGCAAACCATATATAGCCTAATTTGATTAGTGGCTAAAATGTAATTACTTATCAAAAGTAGGCACCTCTTAGGACTCTAATAATCTCTCTTCATAAATGTTATGTTGTGTAAAAAGACATGGATTGTTTTGGGTCCATGCTGCTTCTCTCCCAATCTTCTTGTTACATTCTGCCAATTCTCGATTAGCTAAATCAGAAAGCAAACTTTTTTAGGGTTTAATCAATGTTGCAGAATAAGTATATTTGAATAAGTATATAATTGTATAAGTCTTAAACTAAGTTACAGATTTTTTTGTGGTACAGGTTAAAATTAGGGGAAATGGTTTTAAAGGATGAAATGCAAGTCAGAACTGCTTTGGTTTATTCTGCACAATTTGTTTCTTAAACTAAACCCACATACAGTGGTGGAAGATATTTCAAAATACCTTTTGCCCATTCACTTCTACATATTTTTAAAATACCCAAAATATACTGCAACAAGTAAATGTGCTTTATTCAATAATTTTTACAATCTGTATATTTCAGCTGTGATTGCTGCAGTAGGTGCAAACAGACAGACGCACACAGACCGAATAGTCTGGCAGTAAACGGTGTGCAAATGAAGTTCACATTACTGTAGGTCACTGAATTCATTTCTGAAATGGCAATTGGTATAGTCTCTCAAGGGACTTGTTGTGAGTAGTGGGCCACATTTACCCAGTTACCCTTACAACTCATTGTAGATTAAGAAATACATTTACCCACCATCAACCCATCAACTCATGCCAATTTGTCTCCCTTAAACAATATGGATTGAACAGTTTTTGTCTGTAGTTAACTGGGATGCAGCCAACTGTGAAAACTGCATCAGAGGACAGGCCAAAAGCTATTCCTGGAAAACAAACATCCTCCCCCTTGTCTCATCCTTTTGTTTCATAAAAACTCTCCCCTCGGCTCATTAATAGAAAATCTGTCTTTTTACAGCCTTATCCACTGCGATCTGAACTAGAGAACTCAGTCTTACGGTTCAAAGATATCCTTGATCTGCCAGCCGGCACTGCACAAAAAACAAGACATGTTCTTCCCAAAAATTAAGTGTTCTCCCACACATTCAAAAGGCTTATTCAGTAATATTCAACAGTTTAATATTTCTGAAGAGCAAAAGTCAGTACATAATAATTATATTATTATATACTGACATAATAATATACTTGGTTTTATTAATTATTATAATAATTATGCCATTGAATATGAAGCTTAAACTCAAATTAATTGTGTGGTGTTGAGACTGCACAACCCACAGAGTGTCTACCCAGGTACCAGCACTGCAACACAACCTCCAAACACCACTACTTAGAGCCAAACCCCCTCCCACTGTCTGCCTGCGTTTCACCCTCAGAATGACCTTGCAGGGATGACTCTCCTCTTTAGCCCAGAACTGTGTAGCTAGCTCAGAGCTGTCTCTCCCACATCTTGTCCCCACTGTTGCTGATCTTATCGCTCAGCCTATCGGAGGACTAATGACCCCAGCAATCGTTGCTGACCTGTCGGGGGAAGTGCAGCTGCCAAAGAGACGGAAAGAGAGTCCATTAAAAGATTAATGTAAGGAAGTGGACACTGTCCTCCTGGACCTGTGGAGCACTACAGCAGGGAGGGGAATTTGATTTATTGCCGTCCCCTCTCCTCACTTGCTGAATAGGCAGAGAAGGATGAGCTAGGTGAAGTGCCTTGCTTTGTCACGAACAACTGACTGCAGGAATGTTTGGTTTAGATTTGAATAAAAAATTAATCGGAATCACCACATATACTTTGTTTGTGAAACATCGTAGTTTTAAAAGTTTTTTTTTTCCTGTTAAGGCTGGTTTTGGTCAGCTTAAGAGCTAAGCTCTCTGTTACTTACTGTGGCAAAGGTTTTTAATATTTATTTGATCAGCACAGTGAGACATGGGCCCTGTTACCCACTCCCATTGCTTATGTGTGTGGCATAATGTCGCGTTTGTGCCGGAATAAGTGTTCTATTATATGCTTTTAGTAAAGATTTGCTGTCAAGTGTTGGGAGCCCCATTTCCCCAACTCCTTTAATAAGGACCTGAACTATTATAATGGGCACAAATGGTGACGTCTGCCGTACTGTGTAGGCACTGAAACAGCTGGTGTGCTACTGAGGGACAATGGGAAAGAAATTATTCTTCACTTTTAATTGTCAGGTTGTTGTCTTACTGTGTTGGCACTATATATTCTGTGGTGTAATTTATGTCTACACATGTAAGCAGCTGGAATGTCATGCAAAACATACCTGTTGCTGTTGTCAGGACTCACACCCCCGCACTTGGTTATAAGATAAAGGCTGTGTTGCGCATCAATAATTAATCATTTGAATCACAATCAAGTCGACATCCTTGATAGATAAAACTAGCCTCTGCAGGCAGGCATCCAGAATGATTGTACTGCACTTCAGATCCCTCCTCCCTCATTCTCCACCTCCGGTTGATGGTATCCAGGTTAAATGTTAATTGAACTAAATCCCCGACCTCCTTTCTTTAATGGCCGCACTTCTCATTTTCTCTCTCACCGCTGCAATCGTTACAGAGTTTTAGGAGAGATAAATGTGAATGGTTTCGCAAACACAGCTTGGCTTAGTCTGTGAATACTTACTTACTGTCTACATTTCACAGTGGGTCATAATGGGCTTTCTCTCCATTTGCAGTGTTTTGCACCATTAGCCAGTGGTGACTTTGCATATGACCCTGACTAAAACGAACATGGCTGTCAGATGTCAAATAACAATAAATGGGCTACTGAAGCTAAGTGCTCCTAGACAAAAGCAGAGCTGTTATATGATGGATTTTTACAGTATTACAAAACACATGGATTTTGTGTTTGACATGGTGTCCGGTCATTACTACATACGACGGAACCAAAGTGATGCTTATTAAGCTCCAAGAGGTTTAAAATGCAAACAGCCCTTTTTGCTGTTCGTTCAGTAGCATTTTAAGTTGCTAAAGGAAATGTATGTCAATAGATAAAACGTTAGCATCCACTTGGGGTTTCACGTCTGGCCATGTGATGAATGTTTACATTTATTCTCTCTTTAGCTCTGCTCTGGTTTCTCCTAACTCCTCTTTAGCTCATGATTGTTCCACTCTGCTCTCTAGCTGGTCGCTCACTTTATCTGTGTGCCACTTAGTTCTGGGCGAGTTTATCAGAACTTGTGTTTGTTCCTAAAAAACTCACTGAAGAGATTTTGTTCTGATCTGAAACACAAAGAGCCAAATTTATTTTTGTTTCCTTTTTTAGTTTCAGTATTACTTTAGTTACAGCAATGGTGTTTAGTTTCATATGAGAGTAAGTGTGACAGATTCAAAGTGATGCAGAATGACAAAATAATCTCCAAAGCACACTGCTCAGTTTGACTCTCTCTGGCCTTAGGGAGACACTCTTCAACTAATATTAAAATAAAGACAGAGGGGTCAAGTCATTATACCAGTGCAGATGTCACTTTCCTTTGTCTTTAATCCCAGACATGCTGCCAGATTGCACAGACCTCACCTCAGGCAATGAAGTCACAGTGTCAGGAAGATATACAAGAAAAAGAGCAAATGGACATTTCTTGCAATTCAGATAATGTTAGTGATATTTGCTTGCAAAATTGTTCTCTCGACTTCTCTCCACCAGCTAATGTGAATCAAAATGTAGACAGTTGCATCACAGCAACTGGCCTTTTAAATCTTACATATATTCCTGCTGTTGTTCACTCAGAGCCATGTTCTTTGTCCTGTAACGCTCTTTTTGATCCATTCAGCCACAAGAGAAAATACTGACAAGGAAAAATGTCAGACATAATTTAATTAGAGTTCATAAAATCTGATTTCTGAAATAGATCTTAAAAAAATTGAGTCAGAATGACAGCTGTGTCATGCAATCAACATGACGGTCTAACTTGCCATAATAATGTAATATTACACACAAATGTCTTTCTATTATAGTAAACAATCAAAGGAGCATAGAGCAGCACAACAGTGTGTGAACTGAATTAAGTTTGATGATAAAACCTTGGCACCACTGGAATCTTTAGTGTTCTGTGTTTAAGAGCCTTTTTACTGGTCTACGTAGTGTAGACTTTAAGTGGTGTGCCACATTAGCTCATTGCTGCACGTCAATTGCAAGTTTAAAGGGCCATTCCAGTGAAAAAGCGTTGCACTTTCATTAAGTTTGGGCACCCAAAATACACATAATGAAAACAGGAATACTTAAGACTGATTAAGCAGATTCTCTGTTTTAGTTCTAAGTATAATCAAGCTACAAAAAAAATCATTGTCTGACATGCGACTCAGCAGCCTCTCACTGTGCTGTGAATATTAATATATTTAACAATCAACATTCTAAGCTCTAACGCAGGCTCCTGTCAAAACATTTGAAGACATCATTAGGGAAAGTACGCTGATGCCATTGTCAGTTTGTACGGGCTCTGTAGCACGCAACAGGATGACTGAAGTGTAATTGGTGGAGGGCCCCGATAGGTTTTCCAAACAGTTTTTGTACATCAAATTTGAACTTTAAATTCACATAAAAACTTAGATTAAAAAAAAAAAAAACTTGGCCAGAGGGATTGGACACAAAATGGTGGGCGGGTAACAAAAGAAAGGGGTCAAGGACTCAGTCATTCTGTAGCATAGGCCAAAGCACTACGAGGTTTATGCTTTAACAGAATTGTTAGGAAAGACAACTCATACCATAGTGGCTCATGTTGCTTAGAGCTTAATGATTGGTTGGTGTGGTATTTTATATGCAGCATGGGTAATTAAATCGGTGGATACTGTTCCGGAATCGATAAGAGCCCAGAGACATAAAGAATTACCACCAAACCACTCTGTGTGCTTGTGTGTGTGTGTGTATGTGCGTGCCCGTCTGTGTCCATAATAGTGTGCAGGAGGACAAAGTGAGAGTGGAGGAGAGAGAGGGTGAGGAAAGGGAAAATGAGAGGCAGGCAGCCGGGGACAGAGTGGGCAGCACAAATTGCAAGCTAAATTTTTATTGTGACAGATGAGATGGGTTATTGGAATCCAGGCAGGGCTCTTTGACTGTAGATGCCATTACAGGACACGGCTGCTTTAAATCTGGGTCACCTATCGACTTAACCTCGCATTGGGCATCGGCAGGGCCTTACTGCTATGTAATTATGCCTGGAATAAATAGGGCATTGGCTTGTGGTACTACACCGCACAGCGGCTGGCGTATTGGATGGAGTGGAATTCATTTTTTCTCCTCTCTTCGTTCCTCCTCCTCCTTCCTCTCAACCTCTATTAACTCTCTACATTTTTCATTTCTTCCTCTGAGCCCCCTTCTACCCTTTGGTTTTCGCGCCATCATTGTTTCTGTCCTTTTCCTGTGCCCCGCTTTATCTTATTCTCAGCCTCGCTCAAGCAGAAGGAAGTGGGGGGGCGGGCGGGTCATGGGAGTCTCAAAAGGAATACACCATCAAGAAAGAGTTGCTAGAAAAAAACACTATACTCACTGTAATGCAGGGAAAAATTAAAGGCAATCTGCAAATTGAGGATTCGCCTACCACAGCCCATTCAGACAGCGCAAACACTCTCTCTGCACCTTCTTATGATGCAGTCTATTGTTGTCGAGGGTTTTAAGGATATCATGGGTGGTAATTTGGCTCCATAATGCTTGTTCAGACCAGATCTGAGTGCACCACATTACAGCTACAGAAACTGTGGTTCTGGCACTTTGGAAACACAAAGAGACTAAAAGCCCCTGAGCTTCGAGCAGGGTGTCCTCATGCACATGTGCATGACCATCTTTCTTTTCTGGGTGTCATGCTGAGAATTGACCAGCTCAGTAATTGGTCCTGGAGGCATTTTACCTACTGTTAATGGCTGTCCATGACGATGCTATTTTCTTTTTCTTTCCGTTGGACTCATTGGCCACATACAGCACATTACCAGTACGTCTATAAATTGTTACCACTGCAATGAAAGAAGCAAACATTTTTTTAGTAATTATTTATGAGCCAGACTTTTGTTAGTAGAAGAGTTTCCATGCACATCTCAAAGCGAACAGATGCTTGTCCTTTTGCCTTCATTAGAATGAATTCTGAACAACTCGGCTTTTATTAAAAACAACAGGAGTTCCAGTCCCTGCTTCTGCATTCATGCTTTTTTAATCTTTGCTAATTAATTTGAAGGGGTCCTGATTAAAATAATGGTACTGTCGGGTAAAGACATTGTTTTCAGCTCTTATGAACTCAGTGCAGCTGTTTGAACAGTGTGTAAGGAAGAAATTCAATAATTAAATATGTTTTGAGTTAGTCTGAGTGTGCACGTCTATGATTTTTAAAATGTTGCTCAACAAAGTCAAATGCTTCTGAGGAGCCGTTTGACTGGGTTATGTTTTACCTAATTTTAATGATTTTACCTACACTGACTAATTTTCTTTTAACGTTGATGAATTTCATTATTATCCTGGGAGCTTCCACTTGGAAACAGAAATTTGCAAGTATGATAAGTGATAATACATATTATCCAGGGAACCTGAAATCATATTAATCACACATTAATGTCGGGGTGTCATAAAACCCAGCTCTAAAGCCATATGTGCACTGCTGAAATACATACTATTATACCATGGATTCAATATTCATGATTTGTAATTCAATGTCATTAAAAGTTTGGTTAAAATCTTTAAATGAGCCATACTTTAATGATTCTGTTTACATGACCGTCGCCGTCAAAGGGAGTGGATGCATGCTGCAGTATCAGGGTGTCTACAGCAGTGTTTTCATGACCTCTTGTTTTTTCTGGCAGCTGTGGTCTGGCAGTGGTGACAGCAGTGCTATACAAGATTATCTTCACCATGATAACGTTACATTGCACCTACGCTGACAGGCCAGATGTTGCACAGAGACAACAAAGTCATCGTCAGAACACAGATGTCTCTGGGAGTAATGAAAGACTTAACATTCACTTATTTGAAACTATACCGGAGAAGAAATTGAGGCACTGTTTCCTGACAGGCGACATGTTGTGAGAGTTATATTTTTTCTCTGCAGAAAAGCATGAGGTCGGGTATGTCTGTATTGCAGAGTTTTGTGAGCAGGTTAATGGCAGAGTTTTTCTTTTTTTCCCTGCAGATTTTTCCATGTCAAAGCAATAAAAACGCATGGATGTTATAGCAGCTATTGGATGGATTTCCATTAAATTCGGCAGAGATGTCTATTGTGCCTGTGGTTGCCTGTCTTTTCCTCTAGCACCACTGTGAGATTGACATTTTACAGTTTTAGGAGAAATATCTCAGCTATTGTCATCAAATTTTTTGTTCCTTTCAGAATGAAGTGTAACAGTTTGCTGCCTTCACTTTCCATCTTCAGGCCAAATTTTATTTGCCTAACTCACAGGTGACAGACATGTACCATGTTTGACTTCTAACACACAGGAGTGTGAATATGTTGCACATCGTACATGCTAAACATTAACATGTTACCATTGTCACATTGAATTTTGTATTGTTGAAATTTGCATTTTGCCCAAAGCTTAACATCTACAGTGCCTAAAAATAATCAAATTCTAATCATCTAATCAATTTTCATAGTGAACATTTTGAATTTTGAAGTTAAAAATGACAAATTCCAGTGGGAATTACAAATAACATAAGGCCTTGCAAAAGCCACATTTCCAAAAAGAATGTTTTTATGCATTACATTTTAAAGAATTGATCAGTATTTGGGTCATTGTGGCCCAGATTTTATTTGTAGCACTCTCCACTCTAAACAGGTTGTTCTGATCCTCTCTTTTCATTCTGACAGGCAGGCAGCTAAAAGCTCATTTTGGGTAGAGTGAGTCAGAGCTCGTGGAACCTGTGGTAGGAACTCTGAGTGCTCATCTCAGGCTGACAGCAGGCAGTCCCTCAAGCATTACTGTAGTTGGCTGTGACTGATTTCTCTGAGGCAGGCAGAGCCACAGGAGGCTAAATGTTCCGCTTTGGCTCGTCCGTTTTGATTTGCTTTCAATGTATGTCTGTTTGACATTCTGTCTTTCGGGTGTGCCGTCTTTGTAATCGCTGTTGTAGCAGCAATTGTTTACACCTCCAAAGGACGGACACAGCCTGGTCAGAACAACTGAAAGGGATAAATCCAGGTGGTTATTTTTAGATGTGTGAGGTGACCTTTCTTTTGTTTTGTTGTGTTTTGTTTTTGTCCATTACAGTGAAGCACAGTTTGTTCCCTGTATTGTAAACATGGATTGTACACGGATTGTGTCTGCATGGATTGAGAGCTGCAATGTGAAAACTCACCTGCAATTAGGCAGTTAAGGCAGAAACGATGAGTATGTCCTCTGAAAGGTCATGAAATGTTTTTATCTGTGTGTCTGCAGGTGTCACGTGTTTAACACATGTGTTTGACAGATGGTGGACAGACGAACGGGCTGATCCACGCAGCGACCAGCTGCACAAATCAGCCTGAATTTATGGAACGTACTTACTATATTTTTTTCAGTCCGAGCCTCAGGTATAGATTTTGTTTCTGCTGTTTGCGAATGATGTCAAATACTGAAACAGTAGTGGCCCAAACAATGCACTGTACATGTTTTATGTCAGTGTTGCGGGGGAGACATAAAGTATTTATTTGCTTTATTGTCAGTTAGAGCTATAGGAGGATGTTTACAGTGACAGTCTGTCAATAAGGGAATAGACATAAAGGCTTAAAATAAGAATAGCTAGTACTGGAGACTGGAGACTGGAGTACTGTTGTGTGTACACTGCAGAACCGTTGCCAAGGTGACGTTATCAGCCATTATCCATCATTGGAGGCAACAAATCCAGGCTCTGCTATTTATTCTGTTGTTTTCTCAGAAACAGGGGTGACAGAGTGATGGTGGAGAAAGCGCATTATTGATCAACACAAGCCCCGACTTGTCCCCTTGTACATTTTGCAATGGCAGTCCCATAGGCCTCACAGTGAGCCGACTGGTGGGTCATCTTGTTCAACAGTGGTTTATTGGGCCTGTCATTGAAACATGAAGGAGCATGTTGTACAAAGAAGCTGTGCCAAGATGCTCCCCAAGGAGGAGGGAGATGTGGGGGTGGGTTCAGAGGTCATAGTCTGTGAGTCCAACAGTCTGTAAAATTCTGGGATGGCGAAAAAGAGTGGTAGAGTTATGCTGTGCAAGGTGCACTGTTTGTACATGGTTAGAAATAATAGGGTTCTCCAAAACCATTATAATAAGTTAATTATAATAAACATAAAGCTTCCATAGATACAGTATCTTAAATTAGTCACAGTTGTAAACTAATACTAAAATGACATGTGTTTGTTAAAATGGGGAAAAGGTATAAAAACGTTCATAGTGCATAGTTTGTATTTCTGCAGTTAATTAGACAACAGGTTGACATTGTGTACTCAACATAGCTAGCAACACCAGCCCTCATTGTCAGCCACTGCTATGAGAAATACACCCACACCAAAGCTTTAAACTTTAATTGAAATCTATGCTTTTTTTTGTAAAATTAATAAAAAGGCACAATATCTGCAGTACTATTAAAGTTTCTCAGATGAAAAATAATAAAACAAATTTCAGTTTAACATAATTATTATTAAAATTCAAATTTCTCCAACTAAAGACTAGAGGACAGCTAAAAGGCTATTTCTGTTCAACTAAACAAAACAGACTTCAAATGCCATCTCACACAAACACGCACGCACACACACACACACACACACACACACACACACACACACGCACGCACACACACACACACACATAAGATCTCCAGTCAAAATAACAGAAGTGCGACGTTCCCTTTCTGTGACTGGCACGAAGATGGCCTTCATCTGTTAGGAGAGATATATGATATGGTAGATTCAAAGCCCAGACTCTTAATAAAAATCATCCATTTTTGTCAGAGCTGGCCGAGGGAAGATTTGCAGCAGTAACAATAGACAGAACTTTTTTTTCATTTATTTATCTCATCGTACCTCCATCTCTTCTTCTTTCCATCTTCACCGTCTCTCTTTGAGACAGAGAAAGGGTGTATCCCCTTGACTGTTTCTTATCTCCAGAATCATTTTTGTCCCTGTCTAAAGGCTGACCTCTCTGATGCACGTTTTTAAGCTATCAAAGCACTGCGAGTCACACCCATCATGAAGTAAGGGATGAATATCAGACTGCCATTTATTTCTCGATTTTTCCTTGATGGGAGTCTGTAGGTGTGATTGAATTCTCCTGTTTCCCTCCTCTAGAGCATTCAGACCTAGTGTGGGAGAAGAAAGTTGAATATACAAAACTGCAACACACATTCCTCAAACTAGATTATTGTTATTTCTTCACAACCTAGATAGAGGTTTATAGTCAATATTCTGCTATATGAAGAAAAATGTTGCTGCAACAGCAGAAGAGCTGCCCCCACATTTTCAAATAATGCACCACTATTCTTGATGGTTTGTGAATCACTCCTTGTAAATGTTGAGCAGTCTGTGCCGAGGATACTGTCAGGGTAAATATGATAAAAAGAAAATGCGTAAACACATCAGTCATACTGGTGTTGCGGAGGTTGCAGATATACTCCTGTAGGTGGGCTTGTCATGCCTGGGGATGATGGCGCAACTCTTCTCCACAAGAGCATGAAACAGGATTACGTGCACATCAATAAACATGCAATACACATCCTTTATTTCACTCGTCAAAATAATACACTTGTTGAATTGAACCTTTTTTGTTTATATCGCTTGACATAGCACTTACTCTTACCTAGAAAAATACAAAAATTTTATATATATGTGCATATATATATATATATATTCCCTGTTGGTGAATTTAATAAATATAGTGTCACACTTACACTGCAGGTGAAGCATTTTCACACTGCGTGATGTCATTGGTTTTGTTGAGGCACCAGAAAAACACATAATTTTAACATGAGGATGTCATCTAGCATCTCATCAGCAGAGCAGACTGTCCATAGCTATTTGAGGAGAATGCGTCATATGTGCAGAAGTGGCTCACAGATTTCCCCCATTCAGCATGAGCATTAAATCCTTGCTCATGAATCAAGAACTTCACCGGCAGGTGAAGGCAAATGCCCCCTCCTGCTTTGAGGAAAGCGATCTAACCATGGGTCTCGCCTGCACCCTTATATGAGTGGATGCTGCAGATTTGCTCCTGACGCTTGGTTGCCCACCGCTTGTCAAGCAGCTCCCATCGCGCCTGCAGCTGTAGCTATGGGCACACCTTGTCACCAAGCAGGAGCGTGATAATATGCCCATGAGTTAAGAGCCAAGGCTGTCACATCCTGAACAACAGCACCTCGTTTCACACTTGAAAACACGTTCTACTTTGCACCTGTCATATCACATACCTAAGGCCTTTAGCCTTGATGTTCCTGACACAGAAGGCTGAAATTGCTAAGAAAACCTTTGATTTTGTGTCGGCAAATCAGTACATGTTTGCTATTTGTGAACTAGTCAAAGCACGATCTAATTCACTGTGTTGATGATGATAATGCACTGCATGGCTTGGGTGTCATTGCAGGAAATGCTTTCCCCAATAAGCCTGTACGATATAAGAAACTGTAAAATAAGTGAAGGGCACTGAAACGTTTCAGAGTTCAGATTATCTCACCTTCTGACCACTTCCTGACTGTCTGGCTTCAGCTGCTCATTGACAGCAGATGCCTCATAAAATTATGTGTCGGGCACGTGATAGAGGACGGTGGCTCACTGTGATAAATCAGTATGATGAAATTCAGTATGGATTCATCCTACAAAGATGTATCTCCTTCCAATGGTTAAATGTTTTTAAAGGATCCCTCTTCTCATTTCTTCTTTTCACCACTCTCCAGTCTCCACTCTCACGTCCTCCATCACTGTTGCCGCTTGCTTTTTTCCAGCCTGCTTGTAAATCAGCCTGTCTGGCCATCTCTGCCTCTCATGTTATTTTTACAAAGGGCTATCCAAAGTGGATGTTAATTCAAATATGGGATCACTGTCGCTCACATGAGATTGCAGGCAGGAGGAGATTGGAACCCAGGAACAGGGGAGACAAGTCTGGCAGCCGAGCCCCAAATGTGTCTCCTGCTGGGATGAGTGACAGAAAATGCAAATAATTTCTGTTTCACTTAGCCAATGTCTAGACACTGCTCTCGTCATGACTTTGAAGCCACATTGCACTATTCAATAACAGTAGTTGTTTGTACAGGCTTTGATTATTTGTTTATTTATTTACTTCCTTGGTTCCACGGGTCACCAACTTCATTATAAATAGTGTCATTTATTATGCATCAGAGAAAGTAACAAAAAACTGATTAAAGATGTGATTCATTTGGAAAGCACTTACATGCACACTTTTGAAGTAGTACACACAAATAGTCTACCCACACTAAACGAAATGAATACTGGTCCCCAACTACTTGCTCATGACATGAATCTCCAAGCAGTAAGCCTGCACTTTGGTTACAGCCATATTGATGAACTTCTAAATCCAATATGTTGCTCCATTGATTCTTCATTATTCCAATTCCCAGGATTATTTTAATGTGTCATGCTGGCAAGATGTACACAATTAATTTGTGCTTTCTATTAAAACTGAGTCATTAAAAGCATGCTGCACAACAATTTATAATTAAAATACCAGCACAAGCAAGAGGTGAATGTCTCATTAGTATTGGTGCAATATGCTGTTTATTTCCTTGACTAATTTAAACAGCCAGTGTTAGCCGTGATGATGTACTTCCATATTGTGTTTTAAAGGTTGAGTGTTCAGAGATGGTGACAGTACTAGAAAAGAATGGGTTTCTTAAATTACAAACAACAACAAGGTCTGTATTGGGTTCTCTGCTATAACATGTTTAACAAATACTGTCAAACCCAGTGTAATTCCCATAAACTCCGGCAAACTAAGATGTTGAACAAGGCCAACATTACCTGCTACAAATCAGGACACTAACATATGGCTAGCATGTGGCAACAGTGAAAGGCTATAGCCATACACCAGCAATTAGCTGCTGCTTTGTAAGACCTCAATTACCAATCTAATTGGCAGGTGAAATGAAATTTGCACTGTGGCTTTTCAGGCTGCCAATGTTTTCCCTTACTACTGAATTGTTCAAGTATCAGTCTTTTGTCAATATCTGTGTTGAGTGTTCAGTGTCACAGATTCAGATCTATGCCAAGATAATGAGACACCATTGATTAGCTTTGCTTCTCAAAAGAGCCCTTCATAGAGAAATGAAAATAACATGCAGTCAAACCATACGGACATGATTAATGGTGTTTTGAGATTGGGATCTAGTGGTATTTACATAATCAGCAGGAGAAGAGAATTGGTTAATTTCATTTCTGTGTGTGTGTGTGTGTGTGTGTGTGCGTGTGTGTGTGTGTGTGTGTGTGTGTGTGTGTGCGTGTGTGTGTGTGTGTGTGTGTGTGTGATAGAGAGAGAGAGCAGCTGTGACGTCAGATTGTTAGCCTGATTATCTTGTATTGTCTTCAACTGTTGATTTCTTCAAAGGCTTTGATGCAGTGATTAGAAAAATAATGAAGACAGTTGTGAGTCATAGTTAAAAAGACATGAAGAAAACAAAAATAAGAATAACCATAATTAATATCTACAGACTTAATTTTAACTGTTTACGTCCTGTGAGCACAAAGTAAATTTTATTAGAGGTAAAATGTTCTTCAAAAAATATTAAGTGTCAACAGTCAACGGCCCGACAACAGTAAAGTTAAATTCTGGTTGGTGAAAGAAAAGGCATATTACTGTATTATTGACTGATTTATATTAGTAAGGAGGTAAACTATGTATGATTTTTATAATCAACAACTGTTCTATTGTTAGAAGATTATTGTGTTATATGAAGGCTCTCATAACTCATGGTTAAGTATTTTTAAGAAAAAATTAATGTATAGGGCTTTAATTAGTGTCTCACATTTAAAATAAATAAATACTGTATAACATAAGAACAGAGAGTTGTGAAGAGTCACACTGCAAAGACAACCTGCACTACCTCATGGATGATAGATAATACGCCATTGAATATGGTAAAGTAGTGGGATTTGTCATTGTCATGGTAAGATTCAGTTAATATTTTCATGTGCATCTTGGGTGGTTAGGTAATGACTGCAAATAAGCAGACGTTTCACTTGCCACCATGAGTGATGATGATGATAGTTTTTAGTATGAATGTATGCATTAATAGTGATACATTCTGCTTTCTGTTATTAAGAGGATTTATTTTTTTCTATTTTGATTCCTCTCCTTTCACTGATGGCTCACACACAAAACATCAGTAACATGCTGTATCTCAACTGCGTGCCGTGAAACAATTGAGCTGTATTCATTCTTACTTCACTGCTTCCATTCGACTTCATACAAAGACTTGAAAACCCCTGCAGTATGTTGACCTGTGAACATACTTGGAGCAATGTGCACACACATTCTCACACACAGTTAGAAGTTGCTCCCTGGGAAAACTAATGCTACTGCATGTTTTCTGCTTGTTCCGTCACAAAAAGGTCATGGTGTGATTTATGCACTTGTTTTGTGAGTTAAATGGGAGCTGTTTGAGCTTTGGGGCACCTGACCGATCAAACTGTGAAATATGAAAATGAAATTCTGTTCATGAATTGATTTACAAGGTTGAGCAGGTATTAAGCTGCCCAACTGAGAGTGGCTAGATAATGCAGCTCTCTCTTTCTGTGTATATTTTTCTGTATGTGTGCATGTGTCTCTCTGTGCGTGCATGCTAGCTGCTTTTACCATATATATGTGTTGATTGCTGCATGAAACTACAAGTCATATTAAGGTCGGGGCATTATAGATTGATGTGTGACCAAACCGAACTGTTAAACATAGTAGTCACATGTATGTATACAAAATTTGTGTGGTTGTGTGTTCACCCTATGCTCCGTTTCTCCATCTGATGCAAGAATTTGTTTGGACATAACAGTACAGTGCGTTCGAGACATGTATTCTTTACAGACAAATGGGTTTCAACTTCTTAATGGTTTTGGATGGTTCAGGGATGATTATTTAAGTTGACAAGTTGTTTCATATCTGCTGTAACAAAATACCTATAGCAGGCATCTGTATGTGGGGACAGCTGATGATCCCAGATGAGTTTTTCTTTGCAAAACAGATAAAAATAAAACAGCTGATGAGCACATGCACGCAGGAGCTTTTATTAAGTAGCCGCGCTAGCTCAAACTTCATTTATTGATATATTGAAATTTAATGACATAGAATTAAATAAAACAAATGACGCCTGCACTCTGGTGCTTTTAATTGAGAGCGCGAGGCAGTGCATTTGAGATAACGCATTCACGCCAGAGGTAAATAGATGGTACTTGTATGCAGAAGCTTGTTTAGCATGACAGCTGTTTTGGCTACGTAACTGCATTAAATCAAACCCAATTACTGCCAGCTCATTGCCCCTTTGCCCCAAGAGGTGTGTAATGCAAATGCAGGAACACACAATCTCTAAGCATCACCATGTCAGGGGAGTAAAAAAGGGTTAAGATGAAGGAATGATGCACTGAATTTGCATATATTTCCCATTCAGTTATCAGCTGTTCCTCTGTTAAAGTTTCGTGGGGGTTTTTTTGCCTTTGGGTTTGCTGCTATGAGCTAAGGAATCGCTCCAGTGTGTCCCATTGTGCTGATGTTTTTGTGTTGCTGCTGCTGTGCTTTTTGTCACTTTAGAGGGTCAACCCACACACTGTGATATCCACTCAAGCACTTAGATGCGCTCTGCTACGCTGATGGGGGAGGCTTTTTTGGGGACAGAACTACTGGGATTGGATGAGAGTGGTAACCTCTGAAACGGGACTGTGTGTATGTGTGTGTGCCAAGAGTATGTTTAAAAGGAAAGTGGGGCTGCGCTGAATGACAGATGAATGGATGTGAAAGGGCCACAATGGGAGGAGAAATATTTAGTAAGTGCAAGAGAAAGGACACGAGACCCTCAGACAGCTGCCTCACAGAAGGCAGTGCCACCAGTTTTCTCCAGTGAGATACACTGGAGGTGTCTGTCAGGTCAATTAGTAGTACTGTGCTTACATTTTACACCTGACTTCCTTCATTACTGTTCATGTCTGTGGCTTTGAGCATCCTCAATGTGTCTGCAGGTTCAGTAATACATCAACCCCCCTACCCTAACACCCTCACCTTATTGAGGTCGTTTAGCTTTGCCAAGAAGCCAAACTACAGCAGGTCATAGTTTTTAAGACGGTCCTTTTATTTGCTTGGTTTATTGCAGTCTTGTTTGAAGGAAATCTTTAATTCTTTTGTCAAGTCCTCAATTTTGTTTGAGGCTTGTGTCGAACAAATCCACATGTTTGATTTAGGCTCCTTTGGGCCAATGTCTGCGCTTTTATTTGCATATCCTTTTTGTGGGTCTGGACAGCTCATTTATATTTATATATTCTTGCAATCCACCTCCATCCAAGCATTGAAACAAGGAACGCTATGAAAAGAAAAGCTAAGAAAAGGGACAGAACTATAGTGGCATCTTAATAATCACTGATAAATAGCAGCTAATGAGAAATGTGTTATATACTAGACATAAACTGTCACATTGTAAAATCAATTGATATCTGTACAATCAACAGCAGACACCCTGGTCTTTTCGTTTTCAGTCTTTAGCTTTATTGATTTTTGCCACGTGGGTTGCTGAATAATACTGGACTGCAGCAATTATGAATAATTCCAATAGTCCACTTATGGATGATTCAAATTCTAGGAATGTCCAGAAATACATGCCCTGTGATGTCAAGCCATAGCAACTCCTTTTATTTCTGATGCGGAGTAGTGTACAGTTGCAAAGCGGGATATGAGTTGTACCTTTAAACATGTGTTTTGATGTGTCGGCACTTTGACCACACACAGAGCAGCTTTTCTGTGGGAGCCGGGAGATAAGGGACAGAAATGTTGGAGTGTTTGATAGGGAGGCAGGGCAGCGATTCCCTTTCAGGTTGGTTTTAGACCACCTGCTGCCTCCTCCAAACACAGCCCCACGTGGCAGATCAAAGCGCGGCACTGCTGTTTTGTTGCCGAGCTTTCATACAATTACCTGCCCGCTTAAGCCTGAGGAATGGATGTGACAGAATTAACAGCTACGTTGCTTGAGCCAGTGGTAGAAGCCATGTTGTACTGAGACAGAAGGGGTTTTCATTTAGCATAAACATAAAAAACACTGAAATGCTTAAAAGTATAAAACAGCTTAAACAGCCTTTTACATCAGTTTGCTTTATGCGATATAGCTCACACCTCCAGATGAATAGATCTTTTTGCAGCAGGGTACTGCAAGTGCTAAGAAGGCAGAACAGGGAAAATAAGGGGAAGGGGACAGGGGAAGGCAGGAGAGCTGGGAAGGCAGTTAGATAATGGCGAGGAATATGGAGGAGAGATGTGTGGGGCTATGACTTTGGACAGCGCTGAGATCCATCTTCCCCTCCTTAGAGCCCCAGCGCCTGGGTAATGGTCGCACGGCAGGTGCTCTCCGAGGTTATGGCACAGGAGATGAGGGATCTAGGAGACAAGAGGCCAAACTGAGAGGTGATTTCCCCAGCAGAGCCTTCTTCTTTTTGGGGGTAGAGGAGGTGTTGGCATTGCCGCTGCAGCTCGAGCTTGGAAGAAGACAAGCAAATTGGTCCCCATAGGAACAGGGCACCAGCAGCAAACTGGATCCGTCATGAGGGGGTTTATCTGCTCCGCTGTGTCGCTGTTCTTTCCATGCACACATAAAACATTAATTTCATCTTTTGATCTATTTATCTAGCTATTCCTTTTTTGCTTAATGTGTCATGCGTACATACTTAGAGTACAGTGCATACGTTGATACATACGTTTGTGCATTTTTTAAAGCAAAAATAGAGCTGCAACTTGGTTTATAACGCAAGAGATTTATCGGTGCCCACAAAATCTATTGCAGCTTCCACCAGCCACGCATTTAATGAGGTCACTACGCTGACTAGAATAAATAGAGTCCCACATGCTAAATGAAACAACCTCACTGGTGGGGGAAAGTTCTCTTCTGGGTTTTTCAAGAAAACATAAGGTTCCTTCGCTTTAGATTTAGAGGCGACAGTTTTGAGTAGGAAAGCAAAGCTCTGTAAAATGTTTGTGATTCACTGTGACAAAGGCACTGGTTCTACATTAAAGCCAGCGGTTTACAGTAGTATACTGGAAGAAGACAAAACCCCGCATCAAAGATGTCATCGTGCATTGTGACCAAAGAAGATAATACCTGGTGTGTGGAACAAATGCAACGTTGGGCTTGCTCCCACGTGTCTGATGAGAATCGTTGCTGGCACAAGGCTGTTGTGGCCTCCTGGGTTTGATCCCTTTCTGGAGTAAATTATAGTGTCCGATTTTGAGCAGCAAGATATCTTCTCCCTCTTTTCTAGCTTATATTTGCCTAAACAAGAATTATATTTATACTCTGTGCTTAATGCAGAACGTAATGCGTGTGTTCATTGCTCCTTTTGAATGTGGTCGTAAACTACTAAAACAGTAGCCATGCATTTGACCCTTTCGTGACACTTCTGGCTCAAGCAGGCTCAGTGTCAGTGTAGGAGTAAAATCAACATCGCCTATAGCCATCTTTAATTAATGTTGATATACTAGAGGAGAGGAGGATTTACGATTAAATTAGCCCATTAAAAATGAAAATAAGAACTCTAAGCTGTAAGAATCACAGAAACGGTCGTGAGCCTTGGGCCTCTCTTAAATGTGTGAGATGAATATTATATAAGGCATAAAATGTCTTATTAAAGCAATATGAAATTATACAGAATAAAAATACAGAAATAAAGAGACGCCACATTCGTTTTGAGTTCTTTATGACATATTAAATTTACCAGAGCAGCGAGTAGAGCAGAAGTGAGAGCCCCTTCCTATATGGAAAAGAAAAGCTCAACAAAAGAAGACAACCTGAAGTTAATTTCCAAACTGCTGCTGCAATTGGAATCTGTCTCACAAAAACTGTTGACACATTCTAAATTAAAATCATCCCTCTGTTTCTTTCTCATGGAGAAATATAATTTTTTTTATCATTGTTCTTCTGTTTCGTGAGTACAGAGGGGTTTTTTTCTGGAGAAATAACAAAGGACCTATTTTGCCTGAGAACAACAAAAGATAAAAGGGTAAAATATTTAATGAATTTTTATGGATAAAAATCAGCAGCAGATTTGTACTTGCACACTAAGTGAAATTCAATTAACAAAAAAACAAAAAAACAAAATTAACATATTAATGTGTTTTGTTAAAGCCAAGATTCTTTCCGTTTACGGTTATTGTGGAATGTGATGACGTTAGCTTTGACATTAGCATTTTCCAGTGCGATGAAGAGAAGAAACAAAATTTTATGCTAATTTAAATCATAATATTTCATTGTGACTGTCTATTCAGGTGTATCTTTGCCTACCGATTTTTGTTAGTATTCATCCACATTTGTACATGTGTCTGTGAAAGGGTACATGCATGGCCCTTTTTCTGCAGTGGTTTGGGTGGTGGAGCGATCGAAAAATGTTCCGTGTTGAAAGAGATGGAAGTCTTTCTGGAAACTGTATATCTCCCAGATTGCCACACAGTTGGGCTGTCAATCAGCTGGTGTCTTTACCCATGCGGCAGCAAAGTCTGCTGCATCCCGCACACTCAATCACATCAGCTGCTACAGTACATTACTATGAAGATAGTCGAAGGCTTGATGTGTGTGTGTGTGTGTGTGTGTGTGTGTGTGTGTGTGTGTGTGTGTGTGATAGGAGGGGCCAGTGCTTGTGTAAGTGGAGTTGACACCTATGTGAATGGGTCAGGGATATGTTGTTGGGTGCCCTCTGCTTGGGGAAATTTTAAGGCTTATACTGAAACAGTAAAAAGGACGTATTGACGGCATCTACTGACACCGTGCACACAGAGATTGCCTATATTTCACCTGACTGAGACATTATAGCCAGCGCGTGGCAGAGGTTGTTGCAGCAGCCTTGCTTTGACAGCCTTGACTGACACTGGCAACGTGTGCTCACACAGAGCAGATGGACATAGAATGGACAGACGGAGGGATGAACAAATAGACAGGATGACAGAGAGAAAGAGAGCAGCAGCAGCTAGGGTAAATTCAGCACCGTGGACAGCTGCTGTCAGACATCTCTCCAGGAAGCATTTGTTTGCTTTTATCTCTCAGAGATGAATCACCTATAGCTAGCAAAGCTCGTGCTGGATAAGCACACTGGTTTTCAAGTTAACTATAATAGGATTGATTTTTGACTCTTCCACTCCAACCAGATTCCCTCCGATTTTTTTTCCTTTTCTCCACTTTTTCATTTTATCTGCCTCATTATATCTCTATGCACAATATATACTTTGCCAGTTACGTAGATTGATGTTGTCAAATTCAATTTCCCAAATTACTTGCCTCCTTTGGTGGACATATAGCTCTGCTTATAGCTACCTGTCACTACCTGTCCCTGCAATGGAAGCTCTATAATTTTATATTTATAAGTGTTGGAATCTCGCTCTGAACAGACGGGAAGTGTAGCTTTTACACAGGAAGAAGAATGTTAAACATGCCATGGCTATAAACACTACACTGTCAAAGCATTTCCCATTACTACTGGCTAATCGACAGTGGTGTGGCCTTGTAGGTGTCTACAGATATACCATCACAGTGCTTCACTTGCAATGTCTGCTGGTTTGCTGAAATATTAATAAGTTGCCTTGACTTGCAGTAACACAGTTTTTCTAAACCTGTCTTTGAGTCGTTGGATTATGATGTTTTTTTCTATAAGCTGCCATGGGGAAATGTTACCAGCAGAAATGGTAACATATTACCACGTATTTGGCCCTTTATTCACCATTGTACATTTTTACTTGCATTTTGCGAAACATGAATAATAATTTTGGACCTTTATTATATACTTACACATTACAGTGTAAAATGTAATGTTGTTGGTGTTTTGTGTGTAGTTAACATTTGGAGTGGTTCTCTTTCAGCAGTTCAGAACTTAGGTTTTGTGGTCAATATGTAACTGAAGTGAGGTTGTGAATTTGTGCCATCATTAGCACATGGTGATTGATAAATTATTTACTCTTTCATTTCTTGACCTACATTTCATTTTTTATCTGACTGTGACTCCTGTCTGTCATACAGTGCCTTTATTACATGGATCCAAATCACACAGCTGTGTTTAGCTTGGTGATTGTTTTGGTGGTGTACTGAAGGTTGATCAGCCTCAGGTGATATGTGTTCCTGTCCATGATCCACTTGATCTAAACTCCTGCACTTAACGTAGTTTACTGTCGACCAAAAGCTGTTAAATGTTCTTCGGTTGCAGTGCTAGTCTCACCTCTTCTGCTCTCTCTGTTTTGCCTCTACGCTCCCAACATTTGATCCATAACAGCTGCCAGTGTTTTTAATCAGAGCTTTCAAATTTGACCTTGACACAAATCCATCAAGCTGACACTTAAAAAAAACAGGGCCTGGATAGTGCCATCACAAATCCTATGATCATCGCTGCCATGTGCTCCTAGAGGAGGATCTCTCTGTGCTGTGAGCATTATAATTACAAGCTGGACCCATTTGCGCTCAGCACCTTTTTTCTAAAAAAAAATGTAATTGTCCTAGGTGTGTGGAACAGAGCTCCATGCAGAGGAGATTATAGGCCTCTCCATCCCTCCTTGTTTCCCTCTATCCTCCCTCTTCCTCTCCCTCTGTTTGTGAACCCTTTTTATCCGACAATCCAAACAGCTTTGATGGGGATTATGGAGTTTTGATGACAGACAGAGAAAGGCTGCAAGAAAGTAAGTTTGGGGTAATGAAGCAGCAATGTCAAGGAATGATTTATGAACGTCTCTCTTTCCTTCGCTTTACCATCGCTGAGACGTAGTCTTTTCAAATATCACATTTCAGAAAAATTCAATTCTGACCAAGCACTGTGATCACTGTACCATTGCGAGAAAATGGATAGCATTGTTTGTTTAATATAGTATTCCGAGCCTTCCAGTGATAGGTCAGCAATATTTCCACATAACAGGAGAACAATGCACATTCACAGCAATATTTGAGGAGGACTGTAAAGCTTGGCAAAGAATCATTTAATCGGATTCTCTAGTTTTCTTCTCGAGACGAAGCAGGGGAATATGGTCATATACTGTTTATAAATTCAGAGTGTTCATTCACAGGCCCAGAGATACTGCTGGAGCTAATAAGCTGTTTACAGGCAACATCATCGACTTCAAAATAGTTTGCATATTATTGTTTAAAGATCAGTCCTAAGAAATGATACACTCATAAATAAAAAAAACAATGCATACTAAATATTAATTAAAATTTGATCGTAAATGCTTTGAGTGTTGGCAGTTACATTAAAAGCTAGCATGTAGGTTGTTATGACGTCCATTGATGCCATCTTTATTGGATTATTTCCTTCCCACTGCACATTTACATTTTTAACATTAAGCTGACATTTTTGTCATAATGAGTCAGCAGGTATTGGTTTAATGTCTGGTGAGCAGACAAAGGAAGCTTATTAAAATAGTTTTTTAAAATTCAATATATTGAATATTTAAAATACAAGAACTGTTTTACTGTTTTGGTTCATATTTTACTGCTTTTATTTGCAATGACAAAGTGATAAAGTTAAAATAAATAAAATAACGTTTTCATTTCAATTAATCAAATCCAAGATGGAGTAACCAGGAGTGATTTACCAGGGGAAACATGCTGGAACATTAGCAACTGGAACTTTAGATGTGTGAACAGTAATGATGTCATCTAGCTTTTTGAACAATAACACATAATCTTATTTACCAAAATGTTAAATTGTGGGGGAAAAGACTAAAGGGTAAAATATATTTATTATGTTAAAATATTATTTTAGAATTGTATGTCATTATTTTATGTGATTGGGGTTTTTTTTATATTTTATTGAGGCCGTAGGGTAATAACTTGCTAAGGGCCTTTTTATCTTCTTTGACATTGATTCTGACTTCTGACTGAAAAAACGTGGTTTTCCTTTTGTCCTCATTTCCACCATCTTGAAAGGCAATCAGTGCTGTTCCCATCTCACACTGAACCATGAAGCGTTTCTAGTGACTGGTGGATGTCTCATGTTTGTCTTCTTGTGTAGATGATGTCTTACATTCCTGGCAGGCCTTTGATGTTCCTTATGTCTGCCAATCAAAATTTATTACCTCATTTGACTATATATTGTTATGAGTGAACTACAGAGAGCTACAAACAAATGGCTTTCCCAGTCCCTGACGGAGGAGCTGTATTACCATCTGTCTTTGTAAAGTCACTGGCCATATTCATGAGGGCCTCGGATGAGGGTGTATTGTTTTGGAGGAGGG
Source organism: Trinectes maculatus (assembly GCA_016785345.1). Lineage (NCBI taxonomy): Eukaryota > Metazoa > Chordata > Actinopteri > Pleuronectiformes > Achiridae > Trinectes > Trinectes maculatus. The sequence continues at coordinate 1,354,954 of JAFBJQ010000387.1, read as the reverse complement.
ACAGAAGCAGCTTTTTACCGAGGCATTGATCATTCCAAATGCATAACATCCTTTTTTCTGGAGGTGCTGCTGTGTATGCTTGATGCAACGCCCCTGGTAATCAGGAAGAACAAACTTAACCAAGCTTTTAATTGTTATTTGTGTAACTGTCTCATTCTCTTAAATCGCTCGGCAGAATTAACATCAGGGTGTTTAAAGCCGCCACTTTTACACAGAAAAGCCACGGCCATAATTAAACCCTCAACAAAGAGTTTACTTTGGACAATTCGAATCACTTCACCTGCTCTAGACTGTCGTAGTTCGGTAGTGCAGCGTCATGGGGGTTGTGACAGCAATCATTGAAAATCAAGTGGACCAGTTGCATTGCATGATTATCTAGCTATTACACATTTTAGAAGTACTATTTTACATTATGATTATCAATATTAACTCCTCTATTAACCTTTCTACACCCAACTTATTATGTAGATATACAGTCACTCTTCCATTACAAAACTATTATATGTTGATTTAATGGTTCACTGACCTTGCTCAAAAATTGCACCCATTTTAATCATTTAACTTGCAGAGAGTAAGACATTTTTAGAGATATTATTACCTCGTTAAGCTGATACAGCCTCAGTTAATTTCCATAAACATGTTTAGCTTCAAGATTCTAATTTTGTCTCTTTGCTACTGAACTAGTAGATGCAAAAAGTGTTTTTGTTTTTTTGCTTTTTTAACTGAAAACTGTCGCCTGCTATGGATGAATCCTCAGTAATGGTGATGAGAGCAGAGAGGGTGAATCAAAATAACTGCAGACCATTAGCCAAAACGATGAAAGAAGCTTACACCCTAAATGAAGCTTTTGAGAGTTTGTTGCCGTAAGCGACACTTGTCACTTGACATATAATTATTTTTGTTCATGTCGTTGCTAAAAATGAGAAGACAGGCTTAAAAAAAATCTTTCCTCAATTCAAAGCATTATTTACTTTAACCAAGTCATTTTTTTTATGTCTTCCAATGTCCCTTTCAAGTCCCCCATTCTATCCTTAACATCAAACTCCTGCTTCAGTGGCCCTCTGACACAAATAAAAAATACATTTGACCACTGTTTCATCACTGAATTCTGTCTGACGCACAGCCAGACCCTTGCTACAAAAAAAAGAACAACTCTGACACTCATTGAAGAAACGTGATATGAGGCATGCGGATCATGAATTACAGCCTAAGCTGAAACTGTTATTGGGAAGAATTCCTTCTAGGCAGCAGAGTTACAGATCAATGACTCTTTTGTATTCTTGCCAAAGGAGGAACTGCCAATTTCATGAAGGAGGGATTCAGTACTTTTTCTTAAAGTAGTTGCAGTTGAGTCACTTTTTTTTCTCACTTGTGCAAGATTTAAATTAAAACCGGGACCTAGGATAGTTTCATTGCACAACTGTTTTTATAATCAAGCCACATTCGCGTACATTACCTCGGTTTTATGGATTAATCCATTATTCTCCTTCATGTTTGTTTTTGTTTTTTCAGATTTTGCAGTACCATTGAGATAACATTAAGAATGCTTTTGAGAGTTAATTAATAGAAACATGAGTCTTTTATTCACGAGCAGCTTCCAGTTTGGGGTTTCCAGATAAAATGTCCTAGTTACCTGACCTGAATACCTGGTCATCAGAATATCCGAATGCCCACATATGTGCACATTCACAAAGCTCATACGAAGGAACACGCTAACACACCTACTGAGGGGCCTCCTGAGGAGGTGTACCACACTGAGCCAGAAAGCTGGCAGCCTTTTTGCAGACAGGCCCCCGCAGCAGACTCAAAAACCCTTTCTCCTGCTCCTGTACATGAAATATGGAACAAAGATAAATTATACACAACACCTGCTCATTTGACATCGCAGATATACACGCCTTCTGCGGCGGAACAGGAGCCTCTGTGGCAGAACACCTGTTCCCCGACGTGACGAGGTAGTGACGCCTCATTTTGGCGCCCCCACTGAATCATCCTGCCTGAATGCATTATTGATACGTTTAATCTTTCATGTCGCTCACTGTTTGACCTCTCAGTGCAGGCGTTGCACGCCGGGTGTATCATAGAATGTACTCTTTGATTTGTCAGTGTTTAATTGCTTTTTACAGAGATGAATGTGTTTCGAGAGTAAAGGCTATCGATTCAGGGCTGAGTGAGCACTAATTCTTTGTTATAATTATACTTACAGGACTGTCATTCACATGTGCTCGCAGGTGCGCTCTAATGATCTAAGAGCGATGAATGGGTTTGACATTCAAGACATAGCAGGACAGAACAGGGGGCTGAGGCGCTTCGTAGGGAATGAACTGAATGACCTTGTTTAAAGCCTAATCCAGACGTCTCACAGACCAAACCTTTTTCTTTATTTTACCTTGTTGCCTCTACTCTCACTAAAAGAAAACAGTCAATAGACTCCCATTAAATACCAGTTATTGGGTTAAGAAAAATGTCACTGTCACACAGTGTCAGTTATTGTATGAAGAACCAGGAAGCTTTTAAAATACCACATGCTGGCAGACACATTTAACCATAAATCCCTCTTTGTGTATCTGCATTTGCACTGTTAAGGCATGCTGTTCCTCATCATCCCCTGACCCTCCCTTTATTCACGCCGCTCCATAATATATGCCCTCCATCTGCCTCCTCACATTCGTGATCAGTGTCTGCATGTGCCTCCTCACATTCATGATAAGTCATTATCACTCACACAAGGAGGCATGGCACCCTCCAAGATTGAGACCGCCAAGGTTTACTTTTGAAAGGTCACCTAGGATGGAAGATAGAGGGAGGCAGATAGGAGGAGGACATAGAAGCATTAAGCTTGTTCCTGAAAGAGGAACGGTTACTGTAAGTCCAAAATGAGTGATTGGAGTTGTAAATGAGACACCAGCCAGACCAGGAAATGAATCCAGATGGCTGCGAATAGCAGATGGTCTCCATAACACCAGACCTGTATATATACTGAGAGTCATGCTGCACTGGGTGGAGCAGATTTTGCCATATTGAATACACAACTTTGTAAATAGCTAATCGATAGACTCGGTCCACTGGGACCACTGCCACAACCTGTACATATGATATTGAACGATTAGTACAAAGAGCCACAATCTGAGAGCTGATTAGCTCTGAGTAGTCATAGAGATGGAATAATATGATCATCAAATATATATGGCCATCAAGTGCATTGATTTCTGTGATGGAAAGTGGCAAACAAGACTTACATGAGGGAGAGGCTGTTCTGCAAAAAACCCCAGACTGCTCTTGTGCAAGTAAAGTCATTAGGGAAACATAATGATTTACCTCTTGCTGTGAACTGAATGAAGGTCCAACTCATTAAAGAGAAAATGTGAAAATACCATTGCTCCTTAAGCAGCCTCTGTGGCTTGTTTAAGTGTCAGCATTTGCTAGTCAACATGATAAACGCTAAACTAATCTAAATAGGAGAAAATGCTGAAAACAACCAGTGACAGACCTTTACAAAGTGACACAGGTGCTTTACAGGAACGACTGAATAAAGCGAGGGAAATAAACGTTCAGTCCATTTCAGCTTGCACATATCTGTCACTTTGTTAGACGCAATTAGACCCATCCAGTCAGTCTAAGTGAAGCCCTCTTAAAAAGTCAGCACAAATAGACCTCTGGGCTTTAAGGCGAGAGAGAGGAAGAACAGGGAGGGCTCCCCCTTCCCACTGTGTTTGTATGCATGAAAGTCCTAGACAGAGCGAAAGGACTATACACACATTTCCTCAGAGGAATTGGTATTGTTTACCCCCCAATGGGGAACCGGCGAGAGAAAAAAAAAACAAGACCAGAAGTCTACATAAATCATATTTTTTTCGATTTCTTTGTCTTCTCTCCATCTTCTTCTCCCTCTTCAAGATGGATGCACAGTGGTTGTAGCAGAGTAAAGAGCCTTACTGAGATGCGTTGTGGAGTTATCTCTCCCGTGTGAAGTAGTTTCATGAGATCAAACACAGCAGACGTCCCTCCGAGCGGCAAACAGTCATAAACCAGCCAGCGCTTCTTACTTCCCACACCTCCTCCCTGCAGTTTGTCTCTGCTTGTGTCGTCCTCATCCTCGCTGCTGTGTCTCGCTGGTGGATGCTCCACCACCAGCCGCACACTATACTTTCACTTTGTCACAGGGGCTGTCAGTGTCGCAGAGCGATGCCTTCAATGTCTGGACTCGGTGTTTGAGTCTTCTGAGTGATGTTCACTCACTGTGGGTTGTGTGGACATCTACTGTGTGAAACTGTGGGGCAAATTTTGGAAAAGAATTACACTAGCTAGACCAAACACAAACCTTCATCCATGTTCACACCACACATACAGTACATTAGGGTTAGGATGTCTGCTTACATGACACTTTTAACACCAATATATGTTTTTTTCCTCGCAGTAATTTATAGCAAATAATCATGAAGCCAAATATTATTTAATACATTTTAACCACATTGTTTTTCCTGAAGGAACATTAAAAAACCAGGCCTCGTGTCTGAGGATTGGGTTGTTGTCTGGCAGTTTGTCAGTTTGCTTGTCAGCCTAATCTGGCAACGCTGCATTTAGCTGAAAGCACCACCGTTCCAAAAAGAACAGCCTCAGACAGGCGGCACGTCGCTGTAGGCTAGATGGTAAAGTTCACGTGTCTGTGCTCACAGAACTTTAATAGGCAAGTAAATGCAAAGCTGAGAAAATCTCAAGATTACAAGGGAATTACATGTGACAGGCTGTTTTTTACCTAGTTGATGTTTGACTCTAAATAAGTGGATAAGTGCCTCAACTTCACCTACATCTGAACCCACTCTTTACAAGACACAGTTGCGTAGAGTTTATCATTGGAAATCATTTAACTAACATTAGCAGTTTTGTTTAGCATTGAGTTAGCTCCCAGGTTTAAGATCAAGGGTGACAGTATCATCATATATCGATCAATTTATTTTACTTACCCCATCAAGCAGGATGTCCCAGCTTTGCTTCACAGTGGTATTAAATAGACGCAAAGTACGCAAAGGTGCTCACTGACACGAGCAGAGCCTTCCAGGCAGCACTTTCTCTCGCCCTTACACTAAGATTGGCAGACCCCAAAGCCCCAAGAATGACCGCAAGCCTCACCTGTGAGTTAGCGCTGCCTGAGAGGCTTAAATCCCTCCACTGAGCTCGTCCCTTAACTGGGCTCTGTTCCTGCTTAAACTTTACTGCTGGAACTCCTTTGGGGTGAGTCCCGACCCATTTCCACCCCCGCTCTATGAGACAATAAATACGGGGGCTTTAAAAAGTGAAAGTACAGGGAGCAGAGGGGGACAACAGAAAGAACTAACATTTTCTAATTTCTTGCCAGTGGGTGGTTGATATGCTCTACCCATGTCCTTTGGATTACACAGGGATTATCACATGGGGATGTTCAAATGAGAGACCTGTATAATCAAAGCAGAGTTAAGCTGTTTAATGATGCCCTGCAAGTTCCAGGTGATAAAGGGCGTTTTTAAAAATGGAAACCACTTTTAATCATCTGCTAAATAAATATTGCTTGTCTGTTGAAAACACATGTGCAATTATAGTTTTTCCACTTACACATTTGTATTTGTTCACATCTGTACATGCTAGTTCATCCAGTTTCTCATAGTTATGCAAACTGAGAAAGCAGTCGCGGGCCATGGCCAAACAATGCCAGTGAAAAAGCATCAAAGAGAATGAATGTAAAAATATCTAAATAAAATAAACAGTATTCCTAGAATAGAATAATAGTACTATATGAGAACTGTGATAGCACTAGTTGTGTTTTGAAGTAGTGTTTGGTTGCTTATTTAAGAGCCTATGAGTTTGACAAGCATTTGTGATCCTGTCATCCCTATTGTGACATTATGAGTCTGACAGTGTGTGTGTGTGTGTGTGTGTGTGTGTGTGTGTGTGTGTGTGTGTGTGTGTGTGTGTGTGTGTGTGTGTGTGCGTATGTGCGTGCATGTGTGCGTGTGTGCTTGTGTGCGTGTGTGGAATGTGTTTGTGAGTCATCAAAGAAACACTAAAGTCTTTCCTAATCTGTGGTCTCTGTTCTTCATGCTAAAGTTGTGTTCTCCTTCACGGTGATGCTTTGTCTTCTGCCTGTGTTCAAGGTAGTGTCACAAGTGCAGAGATCTTCAGCTGTTTTACACTCAGTGGCAATGGCGACTGTGTTACGTGACCACAACTGGCACTCGCCTACAACACTGTCGCCAACTTTTCTCACTTGACTTGAATTTTACTTTCTTGTGCGCTAGTGGTCCTCTCTCTCCTGCAACATGTCCATCATTCCTACACTCCGTCGTTTCGAGTGCACCATCGGGCTACATTTACTGCACTGTAGTGCCATAAATGTGAACACACTTATGCACTCAGTGAGACACAGCGTGAGGGTTTCCTTTGCATTCTTGGCTTTTTTCCCCTGCTCTCACACATACTTCAGCTGTGTATGAGTCACTGCATTGATGGCTAAAGTTTCCCGATTCTGAATTATATGCTTTCCTCTTAATTAGCCTCAGTTCTCCATTCTGTAGCTGCCTTTTAGCTTCTTGATGACTTTCAGCTGTCAAACCAGTAGCTGTGAATCTGGAGCTGCTTTTAAAGGCTGTGATTTGTGCTTAGAAAAGCAGACGCGATAACCTGTGTACTTACTCAATGCAAGTCCTTTTACCATACTATGTCAACACTGTTCCAGGAAGTCCAAACAAATTTAGAGGAGCTTTCATGACATGAACAGCACCTCAGGCCACATCAGCCCATCACGCTCGACATGGTCTGGCAGGGTTTGTTTTTGAATACAGATCAGGTTTCAGCTCATCAGAGGGACACTTAATGGTGGAGGTTTTAGCAGCCTGCGTCTGACTAAAGGGCACGACAGCAGAGACAGATGTTGCAACCACTGCTGCTGATGCTGCTGCTCTGCTCGCGGACACAACAGCTGCTGAGTCCACTCTGCCAAGCGGATCATATTCCCCACCCTCCGCAAATGCATACCACACAGTCCTGGAGTCTTCTACACTCATCTCCTGCACCATCGGTTGTTGTTATCTTGTTGGTCTGCTCCTTTTCCCCTCAGCTTTGCGTTGTTTGTGTTTTTGAGTTTATGTGTGCTGTTGATTCTCCGGCTTCTCGCTGCATCAGTTTAACACTGCAGCAGGCTGTCTGTTTAAAACAGAACTAACTCCCCTGCTTTATCAATTTAAAAAAAAAAGAAAATCTATATCCGTCTGTCTCCATTCCAAACCCAGTACCCCTCCTCTGCCTTACGGTTCCCTCTCTTATCTTAAATTTCCTAATCCAACAGCTTCATTTTTTCTGGAGGATAGATCCTCTCTGCTTGCTGCCAGCTGGAAAATAAACTGCTCCACAAAAGCCCAAGCAGCTCATGAAAAACCCACCTTTGCCCAGCTAAATCAATAGCAAAGCCTCTAATTAAACGCTCCTTCAGTTTCATATGCTCATACATTCCAACCTGTAATTTTCTGTACATGCACTCAGGCTAATCTTTGCCAGCTTTCCGCAGCAGGTCAAAATTAGATCCTCTCATCCACACATCTCCACCATACCACAGGAGGTAAACCTCCATAAATGTCAAGCACCACTGTGGGTTTTTTCACTTGCAATAAGTGATCACACACTTTGCTAGTTCGCAATTATGCCCAAGACCATGAAAATAATGAATTCAATGCAATGTCCGGGACTGAAACCCGCACCTACACTCATAATTCACAAAAAATGTATTATGTATTTCAGTCAGTATATTTTTTAGGGACGAGTACATACTGGTTCGATTTTTAACACCATGGTCAAAAACTGTGTGGGGAATGTTGATTCTTTTTACAGCAATATCAACACAAAGCATCTCATTTGCCAACTCGTTTCTATCAATCGCCATTTTCCCCTGAAGTGCTGTAAATCTTTCACTCTTAGTTTTATGTCTTTGTGTGCACCCCACAGAACTAAATTGAACAGATTGTTGTGTATCTTCAGTTGATACACAAAAGGAAAAAAATAATGGGATGAATATCACAAAGGTCAAACGGGAATTGTGTTTTTAAAATGACAGTTTACCCTGGTGTGGTGATAGAGTAGGCACAGTCACGACAAAGAGCACAGTGTGTCATGATAAATTACATGACTGAAATGTTTGGCATTTTTATAATCAGGACGTTGAGGTGGTAGACATGGAGCAGGACAGCCCCAGTGGTGATGGAGGTGATAACAGCAGTGTTGGCTTTCTCTCTCTCTAATATTGTAAGGGCTTAATCTTACGATGCAAAGTGCCTTGAGATGATGTATGCTGGGATACGGTGCTAGACCGAATTGAACTGGCAAAGGATCAGCCGTAAAAGTCTCGTATCCCTCTCTTTATGTAACATCCCAAGGCTGTAAAACATTTCTTTTTAGAACATTAATGAGTGGAAGTAAAGATTGCTGAATTCATTTCGCCCCATCAAGACCTTTAACATGCATGTTAGAGTAATCCCTAATGCCATTAACTTTTACTCTGCCTTATTAATCTGACTTTGTTAGTGGTTGTACATCTCTGGCCTTTGGCAAGCATATAACTTCTCATGAACATTGTCCGTGACTCTTTTGGCCTCAGCTGATTAATAACTGTCTCATCAGGATTTGGTCATTAACAGCTCTGGATACCCTGCTTCTCATTTTTTTTTAGCACAGCCACGTCAGTCACTCGCTTTTCAACCTTGTCTCCTTCGTCTCTCATGCACTCTTTTTCTTCTGTCGTCGTCCTAACTCTAAGCCATCCCCATTCACCCATTGCACCCCGTTGTATAGTTATACATGGTCAAGAGCTGTAAACTATATATATATATATATATATATATATATATATATATACACACACACACACACACACACACACACACACACACACACACACACACACACAAATATATATATCTATATCTATCTGTCTGTCTGTCTGTCTGTCTATCTATATATATATGTATTCTTTTCTGTGTGTTCTTTGGCCAGAGAAAGCTAATATGAAAAACTTAACTTTTTTTTAGTATAAATCTATTATACTATATCAAAAAGGGTGACTTCCTTGAGTTGGTCAGATGTTATCTAAGAGACATAAAGAGAGATTATTTTCTAATATCCCGTTGATGAACCGTTTTGGAACACTGCCTTAAGCATTTTCTCAAATCAAATTGCCTCAGATGGTCAAAACCAATAAAACTCTCTATTTAAGCTATGATCACATGTACATCATCAAAAGCACCCAATCTGGGTGTAGTAGACACCTTTACAGAACAGATCTGAAAGGATTTCCTGACAATGGAAGTTTTTTTCTTGCCTATAGCATATTAAGTCCTAAAACTGAAGAACCAAAAAAAGCCAAAGAAAAATATCTTATATGAATTGTTTTTACAGAGTCTGATTGGGATCAACTAAATCAATAGTTGCAGTTGTTGCTGTTTAGTGAGTGTGTTTTTTTTTTATTTTTCATTTTTTCCCTCTGGCAATATGTGCTCTACAGGGATGCAAGAAAAGCTACCTCTGAAAAGTTTTGCCTGAAGATAAATTGGTTAACCTTCTTCTGTCTTTAGTAATATCTTTTGTACTGGTGAACACAGAGTCAGTGCAGACAGAGGGGTGTTGGAGGGAGGACAAAGCGAGGGGAGGGGAGGGGAGTTGGAGGGAATGAGAGCGAGAAGTCAGTGGTAATTACCCATGAAACAAAAGCCCCCTCAGCTTTGTTATGGCTCCAGTTTGACACCTTGAACCATCTCTCTGTGCCTCCGAGGCTCAGAGCTCAGCGAGGGCCAGGGCTGCTTCGAGGTGTCGTTTTCAAATCCATCATGCCACCAACACACTCCTGTCTCGGTCTGTCTGGTTGGCAGGGAGGTGCTCTGTCTGGCTGACTTACCGTGCCTGTCTGGGGCACATGGTTATCGATTACACTACAGCAATGGAAGTAACAGTTAAAAGTACAGTGTCACTCCCTGACCTTCCATCGAAATCTCAAAAATGTTCTTTTACATTCTTTAAAATGTTTATGGACAGTTAGGGACTCGCACAAGAATAATGGTAAACTGTTATTCAGTATAATCTCCATCGTATTATAAATGTTGAGCATTAAGATTGTGTTTGCCTTCATGGGAATCTCATTAACACCACATATTTAAAACTGTACTCATTACAGAACAGTGGGGTGCAGTTGCTTACCTGAACTACTTATGTTCTTGTGTGGTGAATTATTATAATAAGGATTTTACAGTTTATATCCTGAATGAAACCCAAAACGGTCCAAGGCAAGACATGGTATTAAAGAGGCTTGTTTCTAAGATGAGTCCGTGAACTGACATATGTTTCGCTTTTCGCTTGAATTCCTGTTATTTCAGCATGTTCTTTAATTGCGTGAGCAGGTGGCTTGATCAGTGATCTTGGGTGCCTTTTTGTTCTTTTTTTGATTAACAACTCGTTGTCATTTACTTTAATCCAGGCAGTTGAGTGCTAATTTGGATTTGTGACACTGTTACAGCAGATAGAAAAACTCCCTTTGCACTGACTTAAAAGCCTCTTCTGAGTCAAGGGTTATTCAGCATAATTTGAATAGTATTAAATTGTACTTTATTGTGAGGCTGTTATATGGAGAACTTTTTTGCTCCACTCAAAAAATATGTGGCAGAAATAGATTTCGTCAATCTTTCTTCGTACTAGCATCTGAAGGAGGGGATAATACGGTAAACAACAACTGTCTAGTCTTGAAATGGATTCTGCAGTCGTTGGTGTAATGTAAGTGCTGTTGAAATACAAAGCTTGTACTCTTCTCAGCATCACAAATTTTTCAGGTGACACAAAGCCTGTGGAGTGGAGTCTGGTAGCATTGCTACACAACCCCCAGTGGCCCATGTGTGTATGTTAGATTTGCAGTGAGCAATCACTGTCACAGAGCTGAAAATGCCGCTGGACTCTGCTCGATTTGCTTTTCAGGATAAGACCCAAACAGGAGTCTCAGCACAAGCATCCCTCCCACCTCTGTGACTGCACTGGTTTGGGGAAAGGCCTGTGTTGACAGCCCCTTCATTAGAGTCTTTGTCCTGGAAGAGCCTGCTACATAATTAATGTCTGCATGATGGATTACATGGGTGGGTTGCAAACAGCGAAGAGGTCAGCTGAAAACGGGGGAAAAAGTGATGCAAGGCTAGTTTCCCCATCCAGCATGCCTGCTGCGTCCCCCCTCTACACTGGCACCAGAATTGCTGATTTAGAAAGTCACAATATTTACACCAGTGGTGAGTGTAGCCCAGGTGCGAGTAAAAACGAGCCCCCTCCTGCGCATCCACTTTTCCTTCTTTAATTTGTGTCTGTGCATGAGAATCGAAGGCAGATGTGGCCCGACAAATGATCATGTTTATTGCGATTCTCACAGGTGGGGCTTTGGGTGGATGTAAACCATTAATCAAAGCCATTGTTAATGATGCAGAAAGCGCTATGGAAATGAAACCCCTTCTGTTCCTCTTCCCATAATGTTGAGGTGTTTTGTCAACAGTAAGGCATCCCGTTGTCAGATTGTTGTTTCTTCAGGGATCAGCTGGACAGTGTGAACACAACTGTCAGCTCATATTAGCCCTGTGTTAAAGCCTCTAGTATCATATATATTGCTTTATGTCATATTGCAGTTAAAAGGTTTAGTTAAGGTTAACATTGGATTCCAGACAGAACACCAGGATTAACAGCTTTATGATAAATTTTCATCTCAACCTCCAGGCTAGGTATTAATAAAATTACAAAATCAGAAATAATTGCAACACATGACTTTTTACATCAGAGATCAAGTGAACTCAAGTGGATTAGCAACTAATTCAGCATGCAGGGATGTTTTTTTTTCTCATTGTTTTCATTTAATACCATCCCCAGGGGAGGCCAGTGCAGTATTGTCGACCATTTCCAGGGTTTTTTGAAAATAGTCAGTCCCTCAAAAGCTATTGTAATGACAAGATCAATTTGTTTGTTCATATTGTGCACTGAAGAAGACACTTGCAAGACGAACATGAAGAAATAATGTCAGCATTTCAGCTTCTATATCCTGGGATTAGCATGTAAATTGGTGCAACAACTTATATTGATGAACGAAAAAACATTGCAGAAACACATGACTGACGGTAGTGTTTGTTGGCCAGGTGTTAAAAGGCTTTAGACTGATTTTTTTTTTAAATGTTAAATAGCTCCCAAATATCTAGTAGAGGTTTTAATGTTTGATGTTTCGAAGAACAAATCAGCAACAGACGCTGATCATTTCTGCCAAGGTCAGAAATACTTGACCGGGATATTCTGAGAACACTGAGACAAATCCTCAGAGGACTAGTCAGCAACATCAGCACCAGCCTCGACAGGTCAGAGGAGAAATATGGAGGCCACACCACAAGAGGCACACCACTGGCCTTAAAAGGTGGTCTCATATTGAAGGTGCTATGTCATAAGTTGTTTAACATCCATCTATCTATTTATTTACTGCATATCCTTAGTGGGTCATAGGGTGGACCTGGAGCCAGTCTCAGCTGACTCTGGCAGAGGCAGGGTTCACCCTGGACCCGTAACTCATATTCATCTTTTGATCTACAACTCAAATGTCGTCAGCGTACAGCAAAATGAAAGAACTGGCCTTTGGTCATTCCTACTGTTTCCAAGGGGGCTGTAATTTAAATGTGACAGGAACTGCTTTGCACTTTCTCCAAAAACTCCAGCACGAATCCCATTATCCTGAGCCGTCCTGAGGCCCATCAGTCACTGCGCTGGCGGTTGTCGAGATTTCATTCGATATAAATTCATCAGCGCTCAGTGTACAGTCTAGCTCACCAGTGGATGAAGTGACTTGCTCAGTTATACATTTACGTAGACAAGTAATAAAGCACTGCCACTCTGCCAGAGCCGGGGCTGATTATACTGGCTGTGCAAGCTGTTTTCCCAGCCTCCTGTTCCTCCCCTCTCACTGATCAAGACATTCATCCCAGAGAGGCTCACTTACTGGAGCAAATGCAACTCCCAGTGCTACACTCGTACACGGCCGAAAGCCCCCTCCTTACTGCTTCTTCCAATGAAAAATCCAATATTTTCCCCTCATATGGGGTTTCAAATCATCAGATGCAACATTTCCTCATATGATCAGATAACTAGTCCAACTTCTCACTACACTTCATGTCTGCAGATATGATAAGCTTAGGCTATACAACAAAATGGCCATAACTTTGTGAAAGAATACACATACATTTTTTATATTACTGTCATCAAAATTAATTAAAAGACAATAATTAATTAAACTTGAGATGATGCAGTCACATTTGGATGTTGGGAAATAATCTAATTTCCTTTTTCGTAGTTGTTTATGTTTGTGGGCCCATTGTTATGTGCATCTTGATGATTTCGCACAAGCAGGGATTACACAAGCTCACAATTACAATGACTCGCTTGGCTCTTTGCTGCTCATGCATTTTTCTTTCTTGACATGGATGCACATCTCTGGGGTACAGCTGTCTTTAAATAATCATCCTGTGGGAATCTGAAGTTACAACTTATATACCGCATTTCCAGACTTCAGCACATTTCCTAAACCTACCAGCCACCATAAGGTTTAACATCCCCTGGGAGGCTTTGCTGCCAGAGTGAGACTAACACAGAGTTTCTGAGTTTCCGAGTGACAGCTCAGGATTACTGCTCGGCCTCTACATTTGTAAAACGGTGACAGGAAGAAATTCAATCCTGAAATTAACGCTACACTAATTGGACATGCATGTATGAAAGAGAGGGGGGGGGGGGTTCATTTAAAACCAATTAGCCAAACTGAAAGTCTTCAATTAACCTGAGCTAGATCCAGGCTATGCAAATTTTCATTCCTCGTAACCTCGCCGTCACTAGCAATCACACACTCTCTCACTTTGCCACATATTCTGCCTCTTAGCTAAGAATTTAGCAGCTATCACATGATCATGAAAAGTAATGATATTGGCACATTTTTTAAAATAATAACACACACAACACATCCGCCAATTAACACTGCAGTGCTGTAGGGTGCAAATGATAGTTCAACACATCACCATAATATGCCTTGATAAAATGGATGGATACGGAAACTGCACATACTGGAAGTCATTTGCTTAGCAATGCAGTTCAATGATCACATCTGTGGAAGCATCCATATTATAGACTGAGTAAGAACATATCTGAGCAAAAAAAATGGCAGATTGTCATATTCTGTGTTTTCTACAGGTAGATGGGTTTATCCTTCATTTTGTTTACTGTCATTTTGGTACAGAATCAGAAGAAATTACAAGAATGTGAAAGAAACCAAGGTTGACAGTATGGGAGCTGTATTAGGAGCTGGGACAATAAGTTGATACCCGGGGGAATTGTACTTTACATTAATGTTGTGACAGCAAAGCTGTGGGACTTGGCTTGACTTCAGACGATGAGCCACTCTTCTTTATCTCCCCTGTTCACACAAGGTGATGCTGACGTGCGTGGCCAATCGGATCAAGCGGATGCAGTGATGTTTGACTGGAGGGGAGAGCTTCAGCTGCTAATGCGGATGGACTGGTGCCGTACAGAGGGAGTCGACTGGTGGAGGTAGGACATGAGCCTCTGTGTCAGTGGTTATGCAAGGGGGGGCTAATGAGGAGAGACATTTCTGCTTTACCCTCCCTTCCCCACAGTCACATATCAGAGGATTGAAAACTCTGAATAATCCACACGCGCACACACACACGCACACACACACAGAGAGAGAGAGAGAGAGAGAGAGAGAAGTTTGTTATGCTACTGAGAGAGCTGGGGGTGTATTTTTTAAAACTCTTCACCTATGACTAGATTTTACTTCAATTATTTGAGATAATTATTATTTGAGAATTATGCACATGCATGTGTGTCCGTGAGAGATAGAATGTGATCTGTAGCACTCCTAGGTTGTTGTTCTGGGAGTCGACTGGTGGAGGTAGGACATGAGCCTCTGTGTCAGTGGTTATGCAAGGGGGGGCTAATGAGGAGAGACATTTCTGCTTTACCCTCCCTTCCCCACAGTCACATATCAGAGGATTGAAAACTCTGAATAATCCACACGCGCGCGCACACACACACACGCACACACACAGAGAGAGAGAGAGAGAGAAGTTTGTTATGCTACTGAGAGAGCTGGGGGTGTATTTTTTAAAACTCTATGACTAGATTTGACTTCAATTATTTGAGATAATTATTATTTGAGAATTATGCACATGCATGTGTGTCTGTGAGAGATAGAATGTGATCTGTAGCACTCCTAGGTTGTTGTTCTGTTCTGTCCCCTCCCCTCTCTCGGTGTGGCATTCTGTCAGAGCCAGCCCAGTGACATTTTCAGGCAGCTGAACTTTGGGACCTTTCAGTGTCACCCTCTGTTGTCATTTCTGACTGCTACAGCCCAGACAATGATGCACTCGCTCTGTGGGGGGAAAATGATATACAGTCGACCTCAAGGCCCGGCTGCCTCAAACATGTTTTTTCCACTGCTCAATCAAACTGACTTTTGTTGGCACATACTACCACTTACTGCTTTTTAATGAAAAACACACATAAATATTTTTAGCAGAACCATATGTATGTATGTGAAGTGTTTTATCCTTTCTACTTACAATGAATAGTAACTAAAGCTAGAATAGCAGTATGAAGTAGTATAAAATAGAATACGGTGTGTAAGGTATCTCTGCTGTATTTAAGTGCAGTCACCACTGTCCATCGTGGACTGTTTAATTGCCCCTGACAAAATCAAATAGGCTTGGTCCCCGAGGGAGTGTATAAGTGCAAGCATCTTATCCATAAATCAGCTTTGCAGGGCCAATGCAAGGTGGCACTGGCAGTTATATAGGAGCCTCGCCAAATCACATGCCTCCTACAAGGAAATGGACCTGTCGGAAGAGCCGTGAAATAGTGCGGCAGCTGTGTCACTCAGAGCTCAGCTCCTTCATTTCATTATCATACTTGTGTGTGTGTGAGTGTGTCCGTGTCTGTCCGTGTGTGTCTTTGCACCAGACAGGTAACAGATGCAGGTGAAACAGTTTCCAATTTGTGTGTTTTTGGCATTCACAACACCTTTGACAGAATCAGCTGCACACTCTGCTATGTTGACTTTCACTATATGTCGAGGCTTTAACTGTTTCTCAGACCACCAGCTTTGTTAAGATACAGATCTGATTTAAAAAAAAATCTGCTACCGACAGAAAATTGCTGCATGACCTCTTACCCAGTCTACTTTCACCCGTCTCAGAGATGGTGTGTGGCTCTGTGACCATCAGGTGCAGCGTGGCTGCCTTTAACCATGTTCTCCTTATTGATTTGAGTCTGACTGTAACCTCGTATCAGGGCTTTGCAAAGTTCTCTGCTGCATTAAGTCCTGCTCCTAATTGAAGCTTCCCAGAGGCTAACTGGCTCGATTGCTTCGACATGTCAAAAAGCATCAGTCAGTTAAATGGGGCTGGGAGATAGAGAGCCGTTATTGCTGCTACTGCAGCTGCCCGCAGGCTGTGACCTTGTGGTGAGACTGAACTGGAAATGTCTCCTCGAAACTTGTCGCTTCCCTGGAACATCCAGGCTCTATTCCTGACTAAATGGATGATGAGCAATTGCGTGCATGTACGCATGCTGTGTTCGTGTGTTCCGTATGTTCATGTTCATGTTATGTAGGCTATCTGAGCCTATACTAATGTACCCAAAGCCTGAGGCTAAAACGTAAAATGAATGACAGTTGGTCTGAGTGGCTGGTGATCCTGCAGCCAATCCTCTGTAAGATTTCCTCTGGGCAACTGGGGAGGGACAACTACACTGGATCTGCCAGCAGACAGGGTCAGAGCATGCATGCAAGGGATGACTACAGAAGGTTGCCATAGTAACACAGAGGTGGTGACAAGGTATGATAGGAAACACTGCAAGGAACATCTGATAGTTTTCATAGTTCCATCTTTTGAGTTAACATATAAACACAGTGGGTTTGAACTGTAGCCTTAAATTTCAGTTCACGTAATGTTTCCTGAGAAATGTATAAAGCTGAATTAACATTTACAGCTGATGTCATGACCGCATGTCATGAATGCACATTAAAATAAAGTTATTAGGATATGCATTTTTGCACAAAAGATCAAACGATGGACACTTACAATAGACATAGATTTTATTATGATAGTAAGCAGGAACTGTGAATATATTGGATGGTATGACCTTTTTTCTGTCTTTTAGCTTTCACATTGCACTCGTTGTACCTTCTCTTTTGATTCTCCTCTCTGTATGTGTCAGCAAGGTGAAGAAACAAGTGGTTGACTTCAGAAAGCAGACACTACAGACACTGTACTCAGCACTGAAGTGAGGTGATAGACACGGTCTAGTCTCACAAGTATCCATTCAAACATCCAAAAAACTCCAACTCCAGCCAATGCTGAGTCAGATCCGGCCAGTGTGCTGTTCTCCAAAGTTGTGCAGAGGGAGGAAGTGCCAAGATGCGACCGGCAAACAGTGTAAACAAACAGGTCTGGGAAAAAAGGCATGCTGCTACAGCCTGAAGGCAGTAGCAGGGTAGAGAGAGGAGACAAAACCTAAATCAGTTCTACACAAAACCCCACATCCCCGCTACGGTGAACTGATGTCATCAACAGAGCAGCTCCAGCCTCTGGCTTTTATCCCCAAGGTGCAACATGACGTGCTATAGGCACTGAACAACAGCTTGCATGTGAATGCCCAGCAGCTACTTATTCTAGGCACCTACACTTAGAATATCGACTTACCTGTGGTCAGTAACAGGTACAGACATAGCCAGTGCCGCTTTACCCTAAGAGGTGAAAGTGTAGCCTTCGCACAAATACACGTTTTGAACTTCCGCCTCCATATGAAGGTAAAGAGTCACTTAACTGAGATTCTAAACAGGCGGAGCAACATCCTGACTACCATGATTCATGTCAATAGATGAATTGTGATAAATGATGGCCAGCCATACAGTAATTAGCTGCAGCAGTTGCTGGTTGCATCGGAAGCCTTGTCTTTGCCCATAATTTGTCTTCAGTGAAGCAAACAGAGCATTATTTAAGGATAATTAGCAATTGTAATGACAGTGGTCGTTTCCTCTCTTGACATAATACTGCACATACACAGTTGATGGATCCAGCAAAGTCCACAAGCCAAAATGTTATTTACCCTTTGCAGATTGATAATGGTGTAGTCAGACCATTCTGTAGTGCTGACACAGCCTTGTGGAGATTGATCTATGCAAGACTAAGGAAATCCCAATGTAGTTTTTCTTTGTTGTCTTTTGTGTCTTTGTTTAATCTAAAATAAATTAGTTTTTAGTTGTTTAGTCATTTTGGAGCAGGAGATATAGAAACAACAGAATGGGATTGGAGTTTGAATGGTGTGCATGAGTGGCAGTTTCTCACAAGCACACTCTCTCTTTGATTGATGCTGAAAGATGATGGCTTTACAGTCTTTTCCTGTCAAACATTGTACCCAAATGGTGGAGAGAGAGATGCCAGAAGGGCTTTTGCTTGCACAGTGCTGTCTGCTTGGAACTGGCTATCGACATGGACCATAAATCTCTTTAATATTTTTATGCATCGAGTCCATCGAACTGCTGCTAATGTTTCCTCTTGTCTGCCTCCTTTTGTAACTCATTCAAGCTGAGCGTTAACGCATGTCAGTGTGTGCATAATGGGAATCGCTGCAACCAGCTTGGCAGAGACGCTCTGTTTGGATTGGCCTGGAATTGCAACACACTTGACCTTGCAGCAATATATGGCAACAGGATTATATAAAAAGGGCAACTGTTGACAAATCAAATGTAGCCTTGACTTATAACAACTTGACATCGTAGAGACCCCAATCCTACACAAATCCTGTGTCAGTATTCAAACAGCTTTTTTATTCGTAAATGCTCAGCACTGTCACATTGCATCATGAAATCTGTCTTTCAAATCCATGCCTCTTCTTCCCATCCCTGCCCATTTATACAGTTCATTTCAACGAGAGTCTTATCTAAATAGCAGAAAAGGAGAAACTAATTTGCCCTAAAAGCAGCTACATATTTTCTTATGCTGATCACTTCATCTTTGCCCCCCAACCCCAACAGTCTCCCTCTGCAGCACAGTGACTGCAGCTGTTGTTGCCCTCATATGTCCTGACCTTTGCTGCCTGAGTTTGTCAAGCTCTTATCAAATGCTATCTGATGGCACCACAGGGCCCAAAGCAAGCAAATAAATTGATACAATCTGTCTGGCTGATAAAGGAGATGCGCCCCACACCTCTTTCTGTCTCTCCATCTGTCACAAACTGTGGTAATTCATGGAGAATTTGTCCCTGTGTGTTTCACCTTTATGCTTGTGCGAGTTTACGTCACTGCATGTCTGAATCTATGGGTGTGTGTGTTCGCAGGTCTCTGCGTTATAATCAGCATATCTGATGATGCTTTGAGGTGTATACTTCAAAACTGGAAAATAAGCCGACTGGCGTCAGTTGCCAGTATATCAAGACTTTGATGTCAGTGATCCACGCCTGCTATCTATTGGCTTAAATGTTCGCTCTTGCCAAACAGAAATAGAAACTTAATCCATTAGTTACCCAAAAACATTTGTACCTGTAATGTCAAAAAAATCAACTTACAAATAGTAGAGAGAAATCAAATCTTCAGCCTGCCTGTCCAAGTATGAATTTTTTTAATCAACTGTGTCACAAAATGTAAAATGGAATGAGACAATAATTGACTGATGTGCATGTAATCACTTGTTAATAAGTTGATATACGGCTTGTTGTATCAGTAACCAAAATTAATAAGGTAAGGAACATTTGATAGTTTTCATAGTTCCCTCTTTTGCGTGATCTAAAAAATAGATTTAAACTGTGGCATGCTGGCAATGAACCATCCCATGCACATCACTAACTTTCTGTGTAACACACAAAGCGGGCATACAGACATACAATAGTCGATTCATGTCTGCTTTATCCCAGGTGCACTGTAATGAGCCTACATCTTTTTGCTGCTTGAAAGAGAATTTGAAACAGGCATTCAGCATCCAGATGCGTTCTGTGCTTATATGAGGTGATATCACGTGAATTCAGGAATTGCAAATGTAGCACATTTTCGTAAAAAAGAAGTGTGTGTAAATTCTGCAAAAGTGAGATTCTTTCACAAGCATTAGTGTTTAACAATGCACATATGTGAAAGCGAATGCATCATCAGAAATTAAAATGACATTAGGAGGCAGACAGGCTTGTGATCATATGTAAATGTATGAATTATTGATGTTTTTAAAATGTCAAACAATCACGATGATGGATTTCATTTGGTAGCTGCTGAAGTTAAAAAGCATAAAAATAATTTTGTCTCTCTGTTTACTCAGTGAAGTGGCAATCCACTTTGCAGGGGTCATCAAGATGTGAGGCACTCTGAAGGGGTGATGGCCATTGAAGTGCTCTTTATGACAGCCATATGGAGTGGGATTATTTTGAGGGCTCGTGATTTCCTCCATGTTGGACAAGCAGCGTGTTTTATCTGAAACAATAATCTGCACCATTCTTTTAATTTTTATTCCTCTTCCTTTTTAATAACTATGGATGATAGTGGTCCCTATTTGGCTTACAAACACGCAAGCGACAAAAACTGTTAATTGGTTTTGATTGTTCATTTGGCCTTGTTTCAGCCACACCGGGTCACTTTTTATAACATGTGATGTGACCAGACAATACAATTCAGTAAAACTCTGCTTTGTGGTTTGCTTTGTAAAACAGCCTCTAATGCAGCAGCCTTTTTTTTTTGGCACAGTGAGCCCATAAAGGCAAATAAACAAGAGCAGAAGATGCTGCCAGCTGCTTGCATTCTCTGCCATAATATAAATGAAACTATGATAAGGCTTAAAATTGTATGATCTCCCACGTTTGGTTGTATCTGTGTTCACTTTTCCGTTTCTGCACTGAGGTTCTGGCTTTGGCACCAGCATAATGCGACATGGTTTGCTCTAAATAAATCCTCACACATACTGTATACTGTACATCGTGCACAAGGACATGTACTTTTTATGGGGCATATGGTTTGGTGTTCTGTTTGTGTTCTTTTATCGTATTTATTTTTAATAAAATCCATCCATCTAAAACAGCTGCATGGGTTTTGGGTGAAAAAGCAGGTGCATTTGCCGCCATGCAGGTGTTTCACTTTAATTTGATCACTGACGCTGTGCTGGATGTCATAAGGTAATTACATATGCCAAATAAATGACATTGTTAAACATGCCTCAGACGAGGCTTGACTCATCAATTACACAAACCGAACAGGCAGAGGCAGGTGCTTGGGAGTGAGGAAGTTGTCGTAACTGATGACAAACATCGTTGTTTAAGCGATGACTTAAGAACCGGAGGATAGCATCTCAGAAACTGACACTGACTTTTGCAGAGAGACAAAGGATTGTAATTTACCTTAGATTTGGTGCCTCATGAAACACTGCACATTGCTGAGGGCCCCGTTTTATGCACAATGCAGGGACACATTGGCTTTTATGTTCTGTGGGACAGGATAATACAAGGCTGAGCTAGGGCTGGTTCACCAGGCCATTTCACTCCCACATATTAAATATTATCATCCTTGAGACAACTTTTGAGGAGGGAGAAGGAGTGTGTCTTGGCCTCTGAGGGAATGTGTGATGCACTCACTGCTCCCACTGAGAGCGAGGGATTGCTAATAGAATCAGAGGAAAATACAATGTTGCAGTTATGACCTCATTTCACTTTTTGGAAGTATGGGGGGAAAAAAGTGATTTCTGTATTTCACACAGTCTCATAAAGTGACAGCTTGTAATCTAATAAACCACCAGAGCAAACAGGAGCTAAAAAAACAACAGTGTTTGACTCTAAAACAGCCTCAAGATAAAGGAATATTATATAGAATTATTCAAAAACATGTATAACAAACAAAGGTGTGATATGTTGCAACATTAGCCTTTCGGCAGCAGTGCTTTGTAGCTCTGTGGCTCTTCTGAGCACTGTGGCCCTGTTCTGCTAAATAGAGCCTTTTTGGGGAAGAGACCAGCCTCAGGGGTAAATTGCCTGTGACGTTGGAAGTGGCCATAAAGCATCCTTATGGATGATAGAGGCAGAAGTATTGCCTCTGTGGTCCCTCAATATTCTCTTTAGCCTAATTAGGACCACTGGTGTCTGCAGATGTCTGAGTCGCTGTGGGATCATTAAGGGCAGGAGGTGAAGATGGAGATGAAAGAGGCTCTTCTCGTGGTACATGCATTGTACAACAGAGGGTTAGTGTGATGTGGGAGACAAACAAAGATTTAGCTCCGGGAAAGCAGAGATGACGTCTAAAGGATGAAGAGCAGTGAAAAGAGAGAGCATATTTTTAAGGACATCTTCTTTTTATTTATACGTCCGTTTTCACAAAGTACACTGCATTGCAACATATTACTTTCCATCACTTTACACTGGAAAACAACATCACATCACATTTATATTATATTACAGTTCAACACATAACATTCCACTTCATTTTTCACCTCTTATGATCAGGAAGGGGCTGCTAGATACCAAATCACGTTCCCACTGGGGCAATTGTGGAGCACTGTGAATAAATTCCGAAGTTGTGTTTTTGTCAAGGTTGTGACTTTGTTTTAGGGTTTGGGATACAATAAGGTTAAGGTAAGTTTATACCATGTTAATGGTGTGTGTGCATGTGTGTGTGTGGTATAATGTTGTGGCCACGTAAATCTGTTTACACAGTCATATTAAAGGGCCTGTCTTCTCGAGGGGACATAAGGCAGGTGCCTATAACATAAATCAGTCCATTTTAATGGAAGACGTTTTAAGGTTAAGGTTAGGGTTAGGCAAGTGGTAGGCTGCAGGTGTTTGCTGTAAATCAGTATAATATGCTCTAAGGTCTTGGAGACCCAACTCTCTCTTTTTCGCAGTGTGTTTTTATGTGTGTGTGGAAGAGTTAAGTTCTTCCATTCGTCTCTCCCGTGGCAGCTGCATGTACAGCAGCACTCCCATGAAGTTGTTTTGCTTCACTGCCAACACACTCGTATTATGTGACGCTTATGTTCTTTCCCATTTACGCTGATCTACTATCATTGCAGCCTGCTGTGCTCAGGCGAACAGTCGTTTTAAGTCGGAGCTTTATGGTGTAAAGCCAAACATCAGAGATTTCTCTGCACCGAGAGAAACACCAGTGAGAACAATGAAAAAGTAAATTGTTCGCAGCTGAAACTGAGCTGAAAATGAGGCAAATGAAGGCTTTTAGTGTTTTTGTTTTTCTCAGTGTTACTCTAAGCGAAATCTTGTGCAGAGAGGAAATTGCATATAAATCCCTCATTATCCCTGTACTTTAAGGAGGTGAACTGTGTGTGTCTATGTGTGTGTATGTGTGTGTGTAAACCTGCCTTTCTTGTCAGGAGCACATGTTATCTTAGAACCTCCACAACCCTCAGCCAGTTTACTGATGAGAATTGATTGGATGAATGAAATTATCAGATGCTGCTGAAGGCCACCCTGTGTGTGTGTGTGTGTGTGTGTGTGTGTGCGTGTGTGTGTGTGTGTGTGTGTGTGTGAGTGAGAGAGAGAGAGAGAGAGAGAGAGAGGTGTTTCTATTTATTTTGGTTACTTTTAATTTTCTTTTGTCTACCCCAAATTAATGTGAGTGAGTGTGTGTGTGTGTGTGATTTATTGTTTTCAGATGCTGTTGAAGGCCACCAACGTTTGTGTGTGTGCTCAGGTTGGCTGTGACTGCATGGATACTGATGACAATGCTCTTGTAGATTACAGAAGGAGCGCAATCTGTGTTTAGCACACTCACCCTTAGAGGGCGGATTATAGCATAGACAGTGCGAAACGTTCCTGTCACCACACACACACAGTGTATGTTGTCCTACCACGTGCAATAGGGCAGATGCAAGGTGGTGATCAGCTGAGGGCAGTAAAAGATGTGCACATGCACTGATGCTCATTTATCTGCATTTGCACATGTGCTGACTGCCTGATTAGGTAGTTGCTCACAGTACTCACACCCTGCAGGCTTGTTGTTGTGTATGTATGTGAGAACAACTAGCAGCAAGCATTTTACTATTTGCTGGTTTTATTTACATCATTTACACAACTTTATTGTTTTCCACTCAAACACTAAATATTTAATTTCACGGCAGTGCTCACTGTGAAGCATGTCACATTGTTTTGTTATTAACAGAGCTGCCTAATTGAGAAAAAATGTATTATTCAATTTACTAAATTTACATTTGATACGAAAATATTACCTCACAAAATTATGTTTGAAGTGGAGACATTTATAACTGCAGCTTTTATCTAAGCTTTTCATTAAAAACCTTATCTCATTTCAAATTTTCTTCTTCTTCTTCTTCTCCTTATTATTATTATTATTATTATTATTATTATTATTATTATTATTATTATTATTATTACTTTCTAAATGTTTCTTATTCTTGATCATTTATGTAAACAAACTATATATATTTTATTTTTTATAATTGTTCGTTATTCATTATTCCCATTTCCTTTATTTATATTTCACCTCCCTTTATAAAACATCTCCCTTTTAGCCATGTTTATTTTATTTTACATTTCATACTTACCTTGGGTTTAATTTTATAGCAATATTGTACCTTTGCATTCATTTATGGATGTATGGGCTCAGTGCTGTTTGCACATGCACTCAGATGTGTATCCATGGGCACACAATGACTTGTATGAGCTCACATGGGCTCTCACAAAGTCTGTTCTGAGCGTACATGAGCACACTCCTCTGTCTTCCACTGTGATCTCAAGGACACTCAGTCAACATTTACTGCAGCTTTGATGGCTTTCCAGCCAACATTATAGCTGCCTCCCTTCCTCCTCCTCTGCCTTCTCCTCCTTATGTCATCAGCAGGTCTCAGCCTTTTGTGTCACAGTGTAATTAGCCACACAACAGGAACTGGCTCAGCATCCAGCTTTTGACTCTGATTTGAAATAGCCAGAACCACCTGGTCCCTTTCCCTTAATTTACCAGGAACTACGTGCCATCTAAACATAAAGCTACTTCCTTCTCGCCCTACCGCATTTTCCTTTTTAATTTTGTGTCAAGTATCTAAAGGAAAAAGAAAATGTTTGAACTGATATTGTTAAAGGAGGATAAATGTATTAACAAATGTCAATTAAATTAGCTTGCGCTAACAGTGGATCTCCTGGTGGCATGGTTGGTCACGTGTCAGGCGCTGAAGAAATCCTGTATTTTCCTTGAACCCGTGCAGTCACAGTTGATCAACATAGTAAAAATCTTCGAGGCTTTGGTTGTCCCCTGACATTTCCTTTAGCACCAGCATGACATTGACTTTTATGCCTTTGCCTGAGACATGTTGACTGGTCATTGTGGCTAGAAATATGACTTGTATTTTATTTTATAATTTATCAGCCATCAGAAAACGAGGTCCGTACGCACGTAAAGGTTTAATCAGCCAACTGAGGTGTTGCATCTCTTCTCTTCTTTTGCTGCATATTGATTTCCTGGAGTTTCAGTGCAGAAAGAGTTAGAGGATCAAGGGTGTTTAAGTTTTAACTTGCCCTTAGGAAATATTTTCCCTTTGATTTTGACATATCGCTATCGTACCTTTAATCTTTCTAATGCACTTCGCTGAGCGATGATGATTTGCTCAGGAACATGTGGAGGAGAATTATCATGAAATGTTTTCTTTTTTTTTTTGATTGGAGGAAACAAGCATAAGAAAATTTTCCACAGAGGTGGGGGGTTAGTGTCGTATCAGCAAAGCTGTTAACCGTAGTTTGTTTGCTTGAAATCTTGCCCGGTGGCAATAATCTAAACTCAAGTCAGGATAATGCCAGCATTGCCCTGTACCACACAGTCGCACACACGTGATCACATGAGCCCGTCCAAACCTTCATCCAATTCTCTACACTGCATTGCACCTGAAGAGCCCTCACATGCCCTGTTCTTGTCGTTGTTAAAGATTGAGAGGAAGAAGAGGGGGGTGACAATTCATTTAATCCCTCCATGAAGGCTCTTCTTCTCTCTCGGGTTGATATTGAAAAGATGCTTCAGGCTTTCCCTCAGCAAACGTCAAGCAGAGAGCCCCCTGGGAAATATTTTATTCAGGCGATGCCAAATTTTGCACTCGGCTCACACACAGACGTGCTCAGACAAACTGCAGTTTTTATGAAAGCGCCGTCATTGTCCTATATTTCAGTCTTTCAGCAGGCGCACGTTTTCGTATTCAGTCGGACCGTAACGTTTTAAAAGACTGTAACTTTGAAAATGAAAAATGAAGGTTTGTTTAAATGCCTGAGCTGTAATGTTTCCGTTGTTCTCCTTAAATTTCCCCACAAGTAGCTTTAAAAACACCGACTTAACAATATCTCACATACACACATTCCCTCTCTACCTCTCGCAGCTATTCATTAAGGCTGTATCATGCGTTTGTGGTGAGGAGTATCAGTAAGAACAATATTGTGCTCAAATGAAATCATGCAAAAATAAACCTGCTTGCTCTCCCAGCTGTTCTTTCTAATGTTTTTGCCATTACCTGTGGACAAGTGATTAAGTTGCAAACACAAAAACCAATATTCTTCACACTTTTGCAGTCCTGCCGTCTTATCTCATTAGATGTGCACACAAGTGTAGCACTTCATCCTCCTCAACCCCTAACTAAAGCTAATGAAGTGTAAGTCCCCTGATAATGGGTGGCCCTTGAACATATTTATGTGTTTTATATGTATCTCCAGTTATGCGCGTGGGTGTGCTGGTGATTTGAATTGTTTTCTGTCCTTATACAAGTAATTACAAAAGGTGTGAATGTGAAAATTCTCGGTGTCATTGAGGGAAAATATCCTTTTACTAAATAGCATTTCAGTTTAAAAACAACACTGCTCCAGTGGAATGATTCATTTAAATTAGTAAGGAAATCGTGCCAACCAGTGCTAATTTATCTGTAATCAGTGAAAGATTTTTTTCTTCTAGAGAACTTGAGTTACTGCCTGTCAGCAATACAGCGACAGTCCGTGTGCTGTTTTCATCAGTTGCTCCCTTTATTTCCTTCCTCCCTGCAGTTTTAACTCCTCAGCATTGATTTTCCCAAAAACAAAGGGACCCAAGAACGTCCGTCTAATAATGTGTTCGTGCGCATGCATTTATCATTCCAACCGAGATTTTAAAACTGGTTTTCACTTGTCAAAATACATGCATATGGTATGTTGGTCATCAAACTTACATTGTTTCATCTAGGTTTCTCCTCATTGTTTTTAGTGGAGGTAAGAAGCAATATAGAAAATATTAATTTCTTGGGTTCTGATTCTGGCATTTTAGAAACTAACCATCACTTTAATCAAGCTAGAGTTTGCTGTGAAGGTGGACAGAGTATTGGACTGAGTTTTTTACTACTACTGAGTAGTTTTTTTTAACAACAAATGCTGGCTTATTTTTAGGAAAACTAATTTCCTTATTTTGAACATTGTTTGTTCTATTTGTATAAAAAAAACATCCACCTCCTACCTCTCTGTTTTATCGCTAACATAAACATTTTTTATTTTACGTCACTAATCTCATATTCAGGTTGTGTTTCTGCCATTTACGCGAGTAATTTGGACCTATTTATATATGTTACATTTATTACAGTTTTATTATTATTATTCATTAATTTATTAATTCATATGATGAACCACACTCATACCAGAGAGGGCAAGGGATGTAAAATCCAATTAACTGTAATAAAATAATGAATAGAAATTACAGGGTAAGATAACAATGAATAGCTGCTGTTTGGCTGAATTGTGAAATGTCTGTTGTGACGTCCTTAAACTTAGGTCTTGACAGACAACTGGAGCTGCGGCTTGTAAAAGCAAAACGGCTGAAAACCAAACCTTTCTTTATCCAACTACATGAGTGCTGACAAAAAGACAGCGATGGGCTTTCAAAATTGCATAGTATTCCTTTAACTGGTGTTGTTTTCGAAGCCATGAGGCTATCTGACCTGTTGGTTGGTGAAAAAGCTGAGGACCGATTCCCTGAAGTGGCAAACTGTCGTATCTGCTAATTGTAAAATCACAGAGCAATCAGGAGTAAGGGGAAGCCGCTTGTGTTGCGGAACAGAAGAAAAGATGGAGAGAAGAGACCACACGGAGGGAACTGAAAAGGAGGACAGAGCATGGTTGGTCTAGAAAGCTGTTTTTCTTTCTGTCCAGGCATTTTTACTCAGAAACATCCCTCAGGTGCAGTAGTTATTATGGAGCACAAAATTGCCTAATGTGCTTATTTCTGCTGCTAATGCAGCAGGCAAACAGGAAGACAGGGTATAGCTCTCCCAGGGAAAGACAGTACAATAAGACCTGTAAGCACAATTTAAGTAATTAGATGTTGAGGCTGGAATTATGGCCCCATGTGTGCACACAAAACTCCCCCACACACTTACACCCACACAGCATGAAAACACAAACGACAATTGGACAGAAAGAGTACAAGCGCACAAAGCCAATTTGTTGTCGTTTTCCGCTAAAATAATTACAGATACTGTAGTTAAAAAAACAAACGTGTCGGTTATTTAGCCCTTCACCGCCTGTTTCTTCTCATTTCTTTCCTCCCGTTTGACCTCTTTGCCTCAGCCTTATTAAATGTGAGTGATAATTTGGGTATAAATTTTAACTCCCATGCTGCACTTGGCTGGTGGCAACTCATTCACTCACAGTTTGAGACAAAGGATGGTGTGATGTAAATTTCAAGGAGGAGGTGGGAGACAAAGAGGGAGAGAGAGAGAGAGGGAAGGGGAGGAGGAGGGGGAAAACAATGGAAGCGGGAGTAGGGAATAGAAAAATCGTCACATTTTTCTCCATAAGTAGGAGAAAGAGGCAGGATGAGCAATACTGACGCAGTTGTGGCAACACGGAGAAAACGGAAACGGAGGAGCAAAGGAAATGGGGTTGGGGGGCAGAGTTAGAAGTAGAGAGAGTGGGGATAATGGAAAAAAAGAAAAAAGTAAGGAGGGACTTAGTAGTGTGGGTTTGTGATTTATGCCTGGGGAGCTCTGTGTCTCCTGGTGAGGCTGCCTACTGGTTTCCTAACCTGGGGTGGGGGTAGTGGTGTGGTGTAATCATCCCTTGGTTGAGACTGGTTAAAACATTTCTAAAGCCAGATAAAAAGTACAGAAGAAGAGAATATTTTCCCCTTTTTTCCACTGTTGAAGGTCCAGTGACAGTATTTTTCTAAATGAACAAATAGATAATAATCAATTGCATCACAAATGATGATATATTTCATATTTTTACTTAATTAACCGACTAAAACAATCTGTCATCGAACATCATAATGTACAGCTTTTGTCGTCATCTCCAGTCATAGAAGGAGGTCTGCGTACCTTGTTAGATGAGAAATTAGCCCTATTTTTTGTTTGCAGCAAAGAAATAAAGACATCCACAGTGTATTATTCTCTAGTTGTGTTTCCCGTTGCATAAAAAAAAACACTGAGATGTCATTGGTACTGCATGCAGAGAGGCAACGCACACATCCGTGCAAACATATATACATTGTGCCCACACAGGCATTCGTTGGTAAACACACATGCTGTGCAATATCTAATTCAACACTTCCCTACTATTTTCTATTGATTGATACAATCCAGTGGTCTCATGCTAATCGTACCTGATGAGATGTTATGCTACAGAACATGCCTGACAAGCAGATTCTGGGTAAACAAGGCTGGTGCCGATCACGATGAGCTGCTGCTATACACACCTCCTTATCTGCTGAGCTTTTGTGTCTTTTGTGTGTCTGCCTCCATATTTACATAGCATGTGGTTGCTTTTGTGACAGTATGTGTCTACTTCTAGACAGTAATTCCACATCTGTATTACTGGGTGTTGTAAGTCAGTGTAGTCGCACCTCTGCTGCTTATGTCACCGTGCTCCTCTGTCAGCCCACATTACCTATAATTACCCACAAGAAAGAGACAGGACATGTCCCCAGGGAGAGATGCGCACACACATACAGCACACAAACAATATAACAAAGAGTGGAGTCTGTGAACATACAGCCAATGTATCCCTTTAATTATCTCTTCCTCAGCCGCATCTTATGTTCGTGTATGAAAACATAAATTGATATAGATGGCAGGCATCCCACTGCAGGCATTACCACTTGGTTTACTCGTTGAAATGCTTATCTCTAATTTACCGTCAAAGGAATTTATATGTGATGTGACTTGCTGGTATTTAAGTACGCTAGTATGTTCAGTCAGCGCTGTGTGGGGCAGAATATGAAATCACAATTTGCATTCAGCAAAATATCTCAGCTAATGAGATGTAGTTCACGCACAAAAAGGCAAAGGTAACACAAGAGATCCTTTAGTGTTTTAATGTGCGTAAGATACACAGCAACGCTTTTATCCATCTCTAGAGACGTAATGTAGTTCACTTGAATGAAGTCTGCTTCTTATACACTCTCTTAGTTGGTTTTTTTTTGGGTGGGTGTGAATTTCGGGAATCTGGCATAGTTCTCGTGGATCATAAATACGATGAGCTTCTGTTAAAATATGATGCTGTAAAATTAGCACCCTTGATCCAAATGAGATATACTGACTGTATTTTTTGCAAAAATACAATGTGCCACAGCTACTGCATTTTTTCCATCATCCTTTCATCCTAATGTCATCTGTCCCTCTGATTGTGTTGAAGCAAACGATTCCTTAGCTGTAGCGTGAGAGCATCTCATCGGTGCTCGGTACGTGTTTGGAATATATTGCTGTGCAAGTAACCAATACCAGGAAGTCATATCTCTTGCGCCTGTCTATTTACCCCTGCAGTGTTTAGATGCACAATTCCTTGGTGAAATAACACCTGCAAAAATAATTTTCCACCTGTATATATGTGTGTTTAAAAGCGCTAATGTCCAGCAGTTTGTGTGCCTACTGATAGTGGACAGGGCCCAAAAATAATGGTGATTCTGGAGATGATGGAAACTGTGTTTGGGGAGAACAGATGACACTGAGAGGAAATAGAGTTTATGTATTTTTTATTCATTCATTAATTTATTTATTTTAAATTACCGCTTTGCAAAGGACAAACCGGACTGTGTGCTTACTGATAACTACACAGAGAGTCTTCTCATGCTGTTACTATAGTTACTATATGGCCCATCTATCCCCTTTATTCTCTCTATCTCCCCTTTATTATAAGGTAATGTAAGGACAGAGTTAAAATAATGTACTTTATTTTGAAAACAGTCTAGTTTCTTTGCTGATTTTATATGACACCAGATTTTTCATGTGCTACCCTGCCTGCGTGTGAGTATTAGCTCATGCATTCATCCAAACAATTTCAATATATCATTGTGGTCTATGTGTTATCATCTAAGCCTTCATCACTTAGTAAACATTGCTTGTACATCGACAGTAGTGCGTGCAGTTATAGCCACAGGCACCATAGTTAATCCGCAGATCAAGCTGGTGGGGTCATAAAATTGAACACTCTATAATAGCAGATGGGTTGCTGGCGGTGAAATTATATATTATTTATGAGAAAAGTATTAATTGCATTCACTAAAATGTGAGCAGAACTACTCAGGAGTGAATTGCAGAGTTCCAGCTGAAGAGGAAATACAGAAATTAATTTGGGACATCGAGATGGGACCACGGCAGGCAGCCTCTAACCATATATCTGCCCTTTACATAGCACAAGAATGATTTATCAGATCGACTTTACAATTGGCCGGTGTATTTCTGGGGGTGCAAAGGAGCTGCCGTTGTTTCATAATTTGGTGCAATTTGGACACGCAATTAAATAAAGTATGAATCAACAAACAGTCTGCTCAGCTGTGCAGCAGCAGGTCAGGGCTTCAGGGCTGTGGACTGTGTGTCAGGAGCACAGCTGGGACCAGGGCTGCAGTCAGAGAATATGAAACTGTACTGTAAAGGCACAGTTCAACATAGGAATATTAACAGTTTCTATGCACACACACACACACACACACACACACACACACACACACACACACACACACACATATATATATATATATATAGATATATATATTAAATTGTGTCCATTAATAGTCACAAGAGAATATTCAATTTGGGGTAATAAACCAGAAAACAGTTTATTTTCCTTGAGGCGTTCAACAGTTTTTTAAAAATTTTGGATCAGTGATAGCCCACGTCCAATGGCAGTGGCTCATTTCCGCCAATCCCACTGCCACACAGTGGCCACTATCTTGTCTATCCTTTGATGTGAGGTTGAAAGGGTTGCAAAGCTGTCAGTGGTTGTCTTGAGAAACATCACCCACAATAAACTGAGCTGAAAGCGAGACAGACCTCTTGACGCCCTCCCTCGCTCCATCTCTCCATAACCCGAGACCAAACTCGTTTTTAAAGCAAAAGATCTCATGTGCCACAGGCTGGGAGCAGAGAAGAGTGTAGGGCCTGTTGGAGAGAAAATGTGGAAGATGCTGGTCTGGTGCTGGAAAATTCAACACAGCCAGCTCAAGGTCCCACCCACACACACGGAGACAAACATGTTGTGATAGAGGGAGATGGCGGAAGATGGATGGTGAAGTCAGGGTGATATGACTGCTGTGCCGTGGGAGAAGATAAGCAAAAGACAGACGAGCTCCCCCCTTAACAGCCGACTGATGGGGGTCTTGGTGAAGGGAGAGGGTAAAGGGGGAAGCAGGGAAGAGCGGAGGCAATGGAGAAATATCATTTATTAATGGCTGCCTGGGATAGGTACGAGCCGGCAACCCTGAAAAGACTCTCAGAGAAGAAAACAGATCTTGAACGTAGCTTGCTGTGATTCCACAAATCAGTACACACAGAAATATTTGAGAGTGTAATTACCGTCACTCTGTTGTGCAATCACTAAAATCACTCGTGGAGTGCAACATCATATCCTCCTTTAGTGACATGATCACGGCACAAAGCTGTGTGCGCAATCACCAGCTGATCTGATCTGAGCTGCGACACTGCTGCACGTACCGTTAAACTGCCTCTGTGATATACGACCTGGTTACAACGCACAGGAGAAAAAAAAACACATTTCAACACAGTTGACACATCACATCACTTACTCATAATTTTCTTAACACGGACAGTTCTGTTCTGCATCAGCTGTGAGTTTTTCCCCTTTGCTACTGATAAAAAAGAGGAAGGGAGTCTCAAATCTTTATATTTTATGCATATCGTTTATGCACACAGGCTGCTCTACTTCCTAACTGCAGTTTTTGGATTCTCATTTTTTCCTCTAAGAGTTTAGGAAAACGATTTTACACACAGGACTCACACTCTCAGCTCACAACTTTAACCGACTGGACGTCTGTTCACAGGCGGGTGGCATATAGGTTTTTAACTCAACTCCATCCCCACTGAATACTGAAAACATATGCAGAGGCAGCAGGTCTTTGCTGAATGTGCTTCTTATTGCTCCACAGCAGTCAGTACATCACCTGCTAGGCTCCATACAGTAGATATTTTGGAGGCACTCATCATTGCTGAAGACACGAGCAGCATTTTCTTTTATCTGGCTGTCAAATCGTCAGAATTCCATTTCTAATATTTTGTTGTTGGTGAACGTGGGTGTGGGGCTAACACGGGTGCTGAAATCAGTTACGGTGTTGTCGTGCCGAGAAGCAAACCAAGCACTTTTTTTTGTCTGCAAGTCAGTTAAATTAAGTTAAATTCTATAGTCAGCAAGAGTCAAAAATGGTAAGGAAACAGTCTGTTTACTGTGCAGCCATAACACCCAATGCAGTCCACAACTCACATAATCCAAATACTGCCTTCAACCAAGTTAAAATTAAAGAAACTTTGCAGTTACAATAAAATAAATAAATGCTGATGTCAGCAAATCAATAACCAAACTGTACATGTATATGAATAAAAGCTACATGTGGTTCTTTTACTGAATCTGTCCTTTGCCTATATGATGACTGTTACTGCAGTTGATGCTTATGTTTACCACAGTTGTGAGAATATGTAATCTAGGCATGATAATGACGTTACCATTTATTTATCTGTAGCATCACTTCAACGACAGGACACGCGAACATAATAGATTAAATAGATAGATATAGAATATTAGATGGATAATAAATAGATATAGATTACAAATTAACTTGTAATACAATATTTCATCTTACAATACAATCATTTAATCTTTTGCTTACATAAACCAATGAAGCAGCTTCAATGTGAAAGTGTTTTCATATGCATAAAAGTATTTGATATCACATTAAGAAGAGGCTTTATCATGATTCAAATGTGTTGTTTTGAGACACCTTTCCTGACATGCCACTATATTGCATGCCAAAAAATGTAACCCTCTGAGTGTTCGCCATTCATTGTGGTTACATGGCCCTGTGAAGGTTATTACATTATTGATTACTAGAGTATTTAACCACTGCCAGTCTCCTAGAGCCCAAGCACCACTGATTTTACAGACTGTTGGTGGTGAAATCTATTGAACCAGTTCACACGGCAGAATTTAATTTTCCAGTTTTTCAGGTAAATTATATTTTTAATATTTTGCATCTCTCCCTTGCTCTACCCCTTTTGCACATACTTTGTCGCCATCTGA
The DNA here is from genome assembly GCA_016785345.1 of Trinectes maculatus. NCBI lineage: Eukaryota > Metazoa > Chordata > Actinopteri > Pleuronectiformes > Achiridae > Trinectes > Trinectes maculatus. The sequence goes on along the minus strand of JAFBJQ010000387.1, from coordinate 1,320,364 downwards.
CCAATACCATCACACTGAGCCTTACGGACAACGTGTCTCTGTTTTGAAAAAGGCGTTTCCTGCGACACACAAAGCATCCAGTCTGCTCTGAAAACTCTGCTGGCAGTTTCTGTTTACACCCTTTATTTCACATATATTTTACAGTTAAGTTAATTTGAAGTTCCTCAGTTTTCTGAAATCTTTATAACACCACAGAGAAAAGAAAGCAGAAGTGTTTTCTTGTGACTCAAAGGTCTGGCCTCTCTCGAGCTCTCCCTCTCCATAGGGCCTCAGATAGCACACGAAGCGGAGCCTCAAAGGCTGGATGCTACGACATGATAGAAAATAACAGCGAAAACAACAAACCACAATGCTTTAAGCGTGGATGGTGAATCAAACTAATTAGCAGCCTAGCGCCTGGGATCTTTAGTTAGTCATCTGAGAAGCCCATTAAAGGCCCCCTTCTCATCTCCGCTCTCTCTTGCTTCCTCTCTCACACATTAAATTTATTTCAGAGGAAACCACTTTGAAATCATTATATTCTCCTGTCTTAAAACATTTAGTCTAATTCCCAGCCTTCCTGTTTTTACAATGCCTCTATTTAGGTCACTGCAATGTTAAATCACAGTTATACAGTATATATCAGAGTTTTATGGTAATGTCTTCTTTAGCACTACTGCTGACCATACAAACTAACAGCATAATCACAACACAATGAAACAGCACTGTAATGGGCTTTATTGACTCTTAATTTGCACCGTTGTTTCTTGGTTGCTACACAAGGCTCTTTCATTTCCATAAAGTTTCATTATGGTTTATTTATCTCACTGCAATGAGTGTGTGAAATGGATGTGCACATGCAAATATGAGTAGATGGGGAGATCTAAATGATCAGTTGATAAATAAATGAATGGGTTGAAATTAGATGGATGGCCGAATACATGGACAGATGGATGTCTGAAAAGGTTGATGGAGAGATAATTGGATCAAAACATGGAAGGAAGAATAATTAGTAGAATTAAGATGGGTGGACGATTGAATTAATTTCTTAATGTGACATGGATGGATGGCTGATGAAAGAAAAGATATATGGTTGATGCTTGGATGATGGCAAAAGAGAGAAACCCTTATTCTAGAACAACATGTACTTTGTAGATAGAAGTAATATGTTAGCAAAATATTCAAGATTCTGTGGGGTTTGGACAAGTGGCCACTGCTACATATGCTGTGTCCTGTATTGGTACATTGTGCCTCTGTCACTGTTTCCTCAGCAGCTCCTGTTGCCTGTCGCCGCACACCCTGATCGGGGCATTTGGGGTATTTCTGTCGAAGGAGTGTTTGCATTTCAAGAAAAGGCCACAAAATTTCACTGCCACATAGACATCAACTGTGTGCCTGAGACTGTCCTAGAGTGACCCTGGACAAAATCAATATAACAAAGGACATTGCTATTCCAATCATAGCCAAGCCTGTTCTCTGGTTACTGTATGTGCTGTGTCTCAAGCAAACACGCTCCCTATAATTTCTACCTCTGAGGCATCCTATCAGTGAAAGCTGGCACCGATATCTCAGGGCTAATATTAGGGCACATATTATTTGTCTGTTTGATGCAGTAAATAATAGGGTGGACATGGGGGCAGTATAATGGTTGGGTGTTTATTAGGCGCATGTCTACTTTTCTTGACTTGAGAGTGATGCTGCTAATGCAAGACAAAGAATACCATCTCGATTAAAAGCTCCGCCTGACTCACTCACTGTATATGTAGTCATGGCCAGCTGTCAGTCATAAGTCCAAACTTTTGGTCATCACGTGCTTGGCTACCAGTGATGAAGGAGGTGAGAACATCTGTTCTGTTAATTTGCGGGGGTCAATACCATCGCCGGAGCCCTTCTCCCTCTGAACGTGCAGCTGCCGAGGACACAGCACAAATATCAGGCACCGGCTCCAAATCTAACACACTGCAGCGAGCAGTGTGTGTGTGACCTGCCAAATGCCATGTCATCATCATCATCATCAGTCAAACCTGCATCAATCTCTGTGTGAGTCTGTGTGCGTGTGTACGCCTTCTTAGAGCGCACAGATTCCTGCATAATGTTTACATGCCCTTCAGGACTTCTTTGGGTGTCCAGTTCTTCTTTATTAATCCCCATGAGAACATTTGCCCTGTACTTTTTCACCCGTCCTAACTATTTAGAAGCAGTGACTGCCCGGGAACCAGCTCTTTTCTGAGGTCAGGGTCTGTGTCAAGGGCAGTTGCAGGAATTTTACCTCTAACATCCTTGGGGGCTGAAGTTTGTGTCCTTCTTTCCAGGAATAGGACGAATCATACAAAAATTGTACAGTTATGGTGTGATACATTCTGATTGATGCATCAATATCTAACGAAAACCTCTATTTTTCCTTCTCTTATCTGCTGCTGTGAGTTACATCATAGGGTAAACAGATTAAATATGACATTGACAGTGAAGGTTTTGCATACGAATATGCTGCACAGACTTTGTCATAACATTCATTTGTTTTCTTTGCAAATGCCAATTAGCTGAATTTTCAGCTAAGACTGGATTGGTAAACTTGTGTGAGCATCGTGTGCCGTTGTGTATTTGAAAGCCTGTGTTTGTGTATGTGTATGTGACACCTGACATACACATTCATTTGCCCATCTGTTACGGAGGCTCCTGCAGCTCCGGGCTACAGCTTCTGTCAGATGGTGGATCTGATGCAGAGCTCATATCCTGCAGTCTTCCAGCTTCAGCATGTTACCTCTGAGTGGAGTCTATAAAAAAATGCCAGACACTGGGCTCTTCTTCACCGGCCTCTTTGTAGACGTGCTACTTGTGGGAGGGTGAAGGAATTAAATGGTGCATAATGTGAAATAAATGACTATTTTTGAAGCAGAATATATAAAAGAAGGCTTAGTGTGGATGGATGAGTGTGACACAGGAGACTGCTGTTTGCTTTCTGTTCTGATTAACAGAGCTCACCCAAACTTTATAACCCTATCCCTGACTCTACCCCACTGTAATACTTCACTAAGCCATAGCCAATCATTTTTCTTTTAAACACTATGACCGAGTCAGAACAGCGTTTTTTTATTTTTGTGGAACTAGTGACAGTTGTGAAAGGCACTGACAATGTCGGTTCAGCTGGCATATTAGATCCTTTTTTTAAAAAAATGTTTAGTTTGAATAGTTTAGTTTAGTTAGACTTTATTTTTGCAAGGAAAAATCCATGATCCCAAATACTGAAGACAGAAGAGGAACTAAGCACACAAATTACATTGCAAAAGAAAAAAAACAACAGACCCGGTTCTCTGAATATGTTTTATGCAAATGAAGCCTGTTTCAGTTATATGAGCTGTTTTTTATTCAAATTTCCATTTTTCATTGACATTTTTATATGTTGTTTCTAAATTTCAAGTGAGTTAGTGGAGCACAGCCTGCCAGGCAGCGTAGGCAGTATTCAAAATCCATCTTAAAACAACTCAATCACCTCAATCTTTGGAATCCCCAGTGATGAGGGACTTGGCCTTCTGGCGGTGTTATTCTATTATGGAGCAGCTCATGAAAAAAACAACTTCCTCTCTGCTCATCCCCAAAATAAGATTTCGATTGATTAAATGCCACCATTGGAAGGGAGCATCATCAGATTTGACCAAAGCCTCTCAGCATGTTGCCACTGCTTCAAATGCCTGGAGTTCTGAGAAAGTCTGTGAGCAGAAAAATAAATGGATGGAGAGGATGAGATGGAGGGAGAGGAGGATGAATGTAGAGGGGAACTGAGAAAAATTGAAAAAAAAGCGACGGAGGAGGATGGAGGGGAAAGAGCATCGCAGCAAAGGTGACAGATTGTGGGAAGGGCGGGGTGGCAATGGAGAGATGCAAGAAAGAAAAAGTGAGATGGGAGAATTTTGGCTGATCTGCAGCATAATCATCCAATGTGTCTCCGTCTGGCTTGGCAAAGACATCATTAAGGAAACCTGAGGTTGTCTGGGTTCACAGAGCCGCTGAGGGTTAGCCCCGCTCCCTTCCCTCCTGCCTCTCAATTTGTATAATTTACGTCTTTTCAGAGGCTCTTTTGAAAAGTGCCTGTTTGACCCCTGATGTGGAGGAGTCAAAAAGTTGTGTCTAAATGAAATGGATGGCTGAGAGACTCGCTGAGAGTGTGTGGCCAGTCAATAGCCTGGCAGGGAGACAATGATGCTGATGCTGACTCTAGGGGATGGCTACACTTTGGAGGAGTTATTTAGGGATGCAGGAGGAGCAGGACGGAGAGACAGAGAGAGAGAGAGAAAAAGAGAGGAGGTGATGGGGAGAAAATGAGAAGTTGAAATGTGCCCTACCCCGAGGTTCAAGTGACCTTATATAGACGGGATGCTCAGTGGTATGCATATCCCTCTGACTCCTCTGGCAGATGTTATATGTTGTGTTTGTTTTTCAAACTCTGTTATGATGAGCCTGCACTCTTAGGGATGGAGGAATAGGGGAACAGAGTGGGGGTGATAGTGTATGGTGCAGTGGGGGGAGTGATTCCTCGGCATAGAGCTGAGGGATGAGATCTGTACGAGTATTTTATTTTGTCAATCGGCGTGTGCAAATGGAAATGTCAGAGCGGCAGGAAAACTAATGAATCTGATAGGAGAGATGCCGCCTCTCTCACCAAATGCCTGATCTATTGCCATTGTCTTTTTTTGGGGGCACTGATGTTTTCTGTTATGTTTTGATTGTTTTCTCCGCCTGGCCTGCGTGTTTGCAGTTAAGAGTTTCATCGTGAACTTTGAGCCCAGGAAATAAAGGAATCGATCTCAGGCAGGAATCGATGCTTTCATCTGTTACTTACAAGGCTGGGCCCGTGAAAAACTGATTTTAGATTATAGTTCTCTAACTCGTTTAACAAAGTAAACACAAACAGATGAAGCTGTGCCGGTTGAAAAATACATCAATTTAGTCGGGCATATTTCCACATTTCCATTTAGTCGCAGACACATGCTGAGATCATAACTCCCTAATGGCAATAACACAAAACAAGTTCTCTCATTTCAGTAAAGCAAGTAACTTCCTTCACCCTGCAGCATTTCTCCACATCAGTGACACAAAGTGACAGATATGCATAGTTTCAAGTCTAAGCATAGTCTGCAGCATAGTTTCAAGACAAAGCTTGTTCACTCGCAATTTCTAGTCACTTGATGAGAGACTGCAAGCGAGACCGCAGCAGTGGATGAAAAGAAAATCTTGCATTTGTGCTATTCTGTTTTGACAAGCTGGCTAATTTCTGCCCAGGGTCATCAATATTTCTAACACTTCAGTGGTGGCATAAATATAGAATGCACGTCCCTTTGTTGTGCCGGGGGGGACGCATGTCTCCAAGCATCAACAGAAATCACTTGGATCTGTTTGCTAGCTTGTTCAGTCTGTCGACGAGACGGTGGCCAGGTCCCTGCGGAGTCGCTTTTCAGTATCATGCATCATAAGCGATGTCCAATTTGGAATATTGAACTATGGGAATGCACTGCATGTGTGAGTGAGGGAGGGAGATGACAAGAAATCTACCAGCTGTATGAGCAATGAGTAGAAGGAGGGAGTGTGTGTAGTTGTATCTTACCTTTAGAAAAAATGCTGATCCAATGTGACTGGTTGAGCTCCATCGGAGTATCGCGTTCCGCTGGCTGACAGCTCCGAGAATGAGACTTCTTTGTTCTAAGCACAATCCCTTAATTAAATTTGTTTGTTTTTAAAAATCAGGCTCGGCCGCCCCTCAGTTCTCTCAACTTGCTAATCTTCCACCAGAGTTGCAAACAATGACACTTGCTCTTTCTAAGAGCTCGCGGGGATAACTCGGCAACAAGCATCTTCCTGCTCTGGAGTGAAAGCCCATCAAGAGAGAAATAGTCCTTTCTTAGAAACGAGAGCCACAGAAAAAGCCTTTCTCACTAATGGCCTGCAGTCAGAGCAGTCAGGTCCTTGTTATCACCCATGTTCTTTTGGACGCACTTCAGAGGAAAGCTTTCTCTTTTCATGGTATTGAGACAGGCCTTCTAAATGGCATCAGTCTTTATCTGTATCGGTCATACAAGAGAGCTTTTAGTAGTATGTATATATATGTGTGTGTGTGTGTGTGTGATGTGTGTGTATGTGTGTGTTTGTGTGTGTGTGTTTCTGTTGGGTAGTCAGCCCTCACAAAGCCATTTGTTAGCGGTCCATTCCCTACTGAGAGAAAAACAAGACCTGAAGAGAGAATAATTTGTTATTGGGACAGTAATGAATGTGATGGTATTCAACAGTCTGCTACTAATTCCAGCATTACCGTAATGTAATTTAATAGGTCACTCAAATTCTTTTATTTCATAGACCAACAGCTTTCAGTCAGTGGGAACATCATTTTGGATGTGTACATTATGGAAGAGAGCAGATTGCCCGGCTGTTAACTACCCCCGCTTTTCTTCATTTCAATTGCAAACAATCTCAATGGATAATTTATGGAAAACACAATTATCATCAATTTGAAACGGTCATTCTGTTTTCCCGTGATTTAGTCTCGACTGGATTTGTCTTATCTGGAGATTCTCGAGAGAATAAAAAAAATATCAACCCAGAGAAAGAACAGAGAGAAAAAAAGGGAGTCTATCAAAATAATAATGAAGATCAAACACAAAGCCTTGGTATTGTTATTCTAGTTTCCAGGGAAGCGTGTAATGAACTGGAGGAATATGGGTGTTTTGAATAACCTTATTGTGAGCCTCATGCTGCGCCACACTGTATGGTAACACACAGAGCTGCCATCTTCACATACAGGGGGAGGTGGATGATTGATAGTGCAATGCAGCTATTTGTGTGCTTATTTTGGCAACAAGTCTAAAATATTGTTGTAAACAGCTGTGACAGACAGCAGGAAGATGCATACACAGTCATATTTCCTTCCATTATCTCAAGCTGCACTGAGGCTCGAGAAAATATATCAGGTACGAACAGCAATATGAAACATAGACAAGTTGCCAGCAACATACAGTAGGTGCCCCTCCACTGACTGGCCCTCATGAGCCTCGACCTCCATCCGATAAAATCCATTGCTCTCTCTGTCTGACATCATTGCATCAAAGAATAAGGCCACCCGTTATGATGACAGACAAACTAAACCGCTTTATCCAGAGTTTAGGCCCATTTGCTGCTGCTACAACATTCAAGTCTGAGAAGGGGGAAAAATATAACAGCAAAATAATGGGAAGAGTAGGAGATGTGTTTTTTTATGAAACTAAACGTTTATATATATATATATATATATATGTGTGTGTGTGTGTGTGTGTGNNNNTTTCTTTTTCCTGTACACTTCTTTCACTACTGGAGCTTAAATTACCATTTAAATCAAAAACATCCAACAGATGTACTTTAACTCTTTTTGAAACCTCCAATCATCCTAAGACGAGATCCATGTCTGCAGCACGGCTTGTTACATTAGATCTGCTTAAAGAATTATGCAAACAAGCCTGTGCTCTAAACATAGTACTTACGGGGACTATAACTGCAGGCGGCTCTTTCACCATTTCACTACAGGACTTAAATGTTCAGTGATGATTAATGTGGGCTGCCATCAATATCGATGGCCTCCACAGTGCTAATGAGTCTGATGGGCACGACAACGCGTGCGTGAGGCTGACAATGCTTTGTTGAGCACACTTTGAAAAGAGTGCTCCTGCATGTCCTTCTGTGTTTGCCTGTTTTTTTCCCCAAATCCATCATTAATGTAAGTACATGCATGTGAATAACTCATTAGTCGCTGCATTGATCTGACCCCAGGGCAGCTTGCATAGCCACTTAATAGAGGAAACTGCAGTGAGACAAAGGGAGGTAGTAATCAATCAGTAGCCCAGGAAACTGATCATCTGTTTGAAAATGGGTCTTCCAATTAGTGGAAAAGCCCTCTGCGGAGTCGCATCATCCCACATTCAATCAGGGTTGATTTTTCACTCTGGCCTACACAGGACTTATGGTCCCATATTTATAATATGTTGGGTTACTTATTCTGAGAGACCCGATTTACACAGCCGTCTGAATGAATGTGCTCACTATTGTATATGTGGAATTTCAGTGATGTCATGCAAATGGTGAAATAGATGACATATGTAAATGGCATTGCAATTCCCATCTTACATGTGAGTTAAAGCTCCGAATGACTAATAGTAGTTGTGTTTTAGTAGGGCACTTTGCCTGTATGCTAATGGAATTGCGTGTATGTGAATGTGTTTCATGCTGTGGTAACTGAACCCTGCATATACTGGGAGAAAAGTACATCACTTTTAGCTGCACACATTGGGAGTGATGGATATGGAAATGGAAATGGAGACAGGGAAGGGCAGACAGAGCAGAAATGCACATATAAATGGCTTTTGACTGGTTGCTCTTTGATGAGCCATACCAAATCTGCTGTGACACACTGTCTCTACTTTTCAGGAAATACACAGCAATGCATGTTCAGAATTGCGATGCACTGGTGCACTGATGATATATGAAAAATTCACCTGCCATTGGCACTGACAGCAGCTGCATGTGATGGGGAAACAATACAATTCACACCGCTGCAGCAAACTGCACTTTAATTAATACAAGGTCCAAAAAGGACCACTTTTATTATGACAGGAAAAAAATCAGTACTTTGTTATTGCAATCCACAGGTCATGTGGTTGTGTTTCCAATAGATGGCTATAAATGCCTCTTAAAATCAACTAGTGGCATTAAACATAGGGTCAGCAGCAGGACTGTAAATGCATGGTGTCTTTTCACTTTTCATCTGAATGTAGCTGCCTGCAGCTACTCTGGCTGACCGACGTGGAAGTTTGCAGTTTTAAGAGGTTGATAATTCAGACATATAAAAGTGCCCACTGCAGCATTAACACTGGTTGGTTTCAGCTGCCCTTGGAGTGCTTTATCCTGTTCTGGACTGGGTACAAAATAAGTATTAAATAAATCTTTCAAAAGGAAAAAAAATAAGAGAAATACATTCATCTCCACTTGGGAGGATATTTTTTTCACCATGTCATTGTTGGCAGGACTACACATATATACTGAACAGATTTTCAACAAAACATGGTTTTGTATCCTGTTTTTATCACCTCCCTTTTTTCACAAAGGACATTTTTCAACTTTTTTGTCATTTATAGATCTTGAAGTAAAAAGTTGGACGCGTGTGCTGTCAAGAGCTATTGGGTAGTACAATTTGGTGCAGTTGTCTCTTAATAATCTAAATTTAGTGGAAGAAACATTTTCTCCTGGGGGAAGGTTTGTCCTCTATTCCATGCCAGTATTTGTGTTTAAATGGTACATTCCTGTTCAAACAAACTAGTGTTGTAATATGGCTCTGGATCAAATCAGTCATTATAAATATATAAATCATCAATCCTTGTGTTACAAATTTTCACATCATTTCACCCAATGATGTACAAATTGTGCTAAATTTTACTATTAATTCTCAGGCTGCAAGACATCCCCACAAAATTAAACTACATACATCTTCAAAAATATGTTTTAATATCTGCCTGAGTGCAAGTCTTCTGTAAAGACTAAGGTGGTTTGGTTGATGTCAAATATATAAAGATTCAGCAAGAAACATTAATTTAACTACCTCACAGTGGATTAAATGGTGACAGCTCACTGGTTCTTTTAATGTAGGATTTAAATCTAGATGGTATTTTTCCAAATATAGGTAGCTTTACAGGCATAAACCGCCACATGTCTGTCAGTGGAGGGAATGTGTCAAAAGCATGGGTTTGAGAGAGAGAGAGAGAGAACAGGAGAAAATAGGAAATGAGATTAGGACAGACAGCCAGAAAAATTAGTTTCCAGATAACATTCAGCTTATTCACTCAAGTATGTAATCAAATCATGAGTTTAAAATATATGTATATTGAAAAAAAAAACTATGGCTAATATCCATGGGCTGGTTTTATTTCAAAGAACAGGTCGCCTCATTTAGTGGCCTCTTTGGCTGTCATGTTGTGTTTCTCCAAACATGCAGACTGAAGCTCCTACACTTCTGGGTATGAAAGGATTGTTAATTTGTGTGCGTGTGTGCGCGCTCGCGAGTGTGTACACATGCAAATTTAACTACATTGATCCCTTTTTTGCCTTTCTCAGTCAGAGGTCATGACTGACCGTGAATTTGTTTTGTATGTACCAAATCATGTTTTCCTGTAATTGCAGATAGATTTGTATGTGTGCATCTGTGGGGAAACACAGCCTCTGTCTGACCTGTGCATTACCTGAGAAGAGCACCAAGTCATATTTTAACTCCCTTTGTCTTTGACAGATGCCTTGGCTCTAAAAGCCTCTGTCCATGGTGCTGAAGGCTGGCCTGATGTATGAGAGTTAGGCTCTGAATGATAAATCCACAATGTCACTCTGCCTCTGACAACATTCATCATGCTTGACTTTCTCATTTGAAATGTTCTGTGTGCAGGATAATTCAGTAAGACAAATAAAATGTGAGTCCTAAAGCTTCGAGTCAGCTCTATCCCACCCTGCGTTGACTTTTCGGCACTGTACTTTATCTCGCTGTCGTAGGGACACAGTGTCTCTATGTAAGTAGAAGTAGCAGCAATTTTAGGTGTAACACAGTGACTATATTCGGACCAGCTGAAGGACAAACATGTTCTTAATGAGGCAGCTAATGAGTTCTGGTCTTTTGTTGCCGTTTTTTTGTCTTCTGGGACTAGATTAGGACAACCAGTCAACCATTCAGCTCAAGTGTCCTGACGTTTCCCCTGTGGTCTGACTCAAAAGATAGTTGTTGATCTGTACCACTTTATGGCTATTTTTGTTGTACATACTTAAAATTTCACATTTGAAAGTCATTAGACATTTCGCATGAACCCCGGATTAGACTATGAAGGAAATATATACATATATAAACGAAGAGTATTGTGATAAAAATGAGAATAAGGTAAAAGAGAGAAAGTAGGCAATTGTTTGTAAAAGAAACAATGACATTTATTTTTTTTCTTAGCACTTTTCTTAATTAGTCTCTTGTGCCCATCGATCACATATAATACAGTAAATATAAAAATGGCTTTTAACTTTACACTCAAAGCAACAACGAAATGTTTTCTTAAAATATGTATGCTTAAAATACTGAGTAGGTATTTCCACTAAAAGTACCAGAGAATAGCTTGTGATTCTGCAATGATGACATGGCCATGTTTTGCTGTGGCTGATGTGTTTCTTCAGTTTCTTCTCTGTTTACCGCACGTAGTTCTTGTTGTAGGCACTTACCAGGGCGTAACACAACACTTCTTGAGGCAATAACAAATCATTTGGCCTTTTTCACAAGACACTATGACATGTTACAGTACGAAAAGCACAGGTATAAATAATAAAATGAATGATGGTGAAATTCCATATATCTGCTCCAGTTTCAGAATCTTGGTATTGTGCATGCTGTTTACCTGGCACACAGGCATGTCTAACGGTGATACTTGAATAGAACGGAGCTGTAGAACCTGTGCTTTTTTCCACTCTAACATATCGTTATGTTGTGTAAAAGGCCTGCCACGTCAGTTTTTATCAACATGTTATATTTCTTTAAGTTCCAACACATTCTTTCCCAGTCACCATTGCAATGAGAACTACTATACACAGCCATTTTGGAAAATGTCCTCACTTGATGCTCATTTTGTAGCAGAATTCCATTAAGCTTAATTTGACAATGTAATCAAAAGTAGTCTGCTCCTTGCCTTAATTTAAAACCGTTCATTTTAAACGGCTCAGATACAGAGGATTTGTCATTACATCAACATAATAGAATATCTAACAGTATCTCCATGAAAAAGCAAGAACCCATTTTAAATAGAAAAGGGGGGTATACTGTTTCATCAAAAGGCTTACACCATAGTCACTGTTATTTGTCTACTCTACTAAATCTCCCTTCCCATAATAGACAGGTGTTATAACTGTATCTATAACTCGTCTATGGATGTTTGACAGCACAGACGGTATTGCTTGGGACCACACAGACAGTTCCACAACTCTGAACACATTTAACAGTCAATTACAAGAGAGTTGACCATCATAATTTTCATCATCAGCTTCACTTCCTTTTTCTCTGCCTGCATTTTTGTGTAAATGTTACTGAGAGATATATTTTTGCAGTAGTTGCCACTTCCTGTTGATGTTAGTTTGGATTAATGCGTCAGATACAAAGCCACCACTTCAGCTAGTGTTCAAACTGGGAGAGCATGTAGTCTATTAACAGTTTCATCCCAGTCCAGTAACAGTTTGCCAGTGTATCTGAGCCAGGGATCTGCAATGGGTGTGCCTTTGAAACAGTACTAAAGATCTGTCCACCCCCGCCCATGGCCTCGTCCATTCAGGGAAGTTGGCGTGTGGCGATCTACAAAGCTGCGCTTCTTAAAAGGCATTGTCAAATACATTTATGACTGTGGCTTCCACTTCCATTCCATTTGGCAGTCCCTTTCCCGAAACCCACAGCTTTGTAAAGAAAGGAGAGTGCACACCAGTAGCTTCCATTGGTTTCAAAGAAGCTTTTGAGTCACATTTCCTTATGTACCCATAAAGGTGGTGGTTCCTCAGAGACACATAAATAAGCAGGCAGGCAACTGAAGTCACTGCCAGGACGACACCGAAGATAGTAATTACTGCTGCGTCCCATTTTTCTGTATCCTTAGTTGGCAGCTCTAATCCCTTAGTGGTGATATTGACACATTTGGTGTCATGGTTGTAGCGGATGCTGCGAACATCCACACATACTTTGTAGTGAGTGGCAGGGTTGAGATGGGTGAGGTTGTAGACCTGCATGTCAGATGGAACTCTGATGGTAAACGCTATGGTAGGATGGTTCGCACCAGACAGAGTGTACCATTTAATGTTGGGAGCAAGGGTCCCGGGGCCGGCCTTCCAGGAAACCAGGATGGAGTTGGTCTCCACTGCTTTGACTACAACGTTAAGAGACCCATTTGCAGGCTGGGGAAAATATCCATTCACCTCTACCATAACAGATTTCAGATCAGCTCCAACCAGATTGTGGGCAACACAAGTGTAAAGACCCGCTTCATTTTCTGTTATATCATAGATATCAAAGGTTCCCTCAGGGTGCATGTAGAACTTGTCAGAGACAGTATTAGGTAGGACCCTGGTACCTGATGGGGTGATCCAATAGATGTCCGGCTCTGGTTCAGCAAATGCCCGACAATGGAGCGATACCGAGCTCCCATTGTGTGCTTTAATATGCCCAGGCATGCTTTCGGGAGAGATGAGTGGCAGACAAATCTCCATCATCTCTCTGAAGTGCACCTGTCGGACATGCTGCCCCTCATACTCAGGAGGCTCCACACAGTAGAGTGAATCGGGCTCCATGAAACGAATGTTGGTCTTGTTCATGTTCATCCAGCGAACTACACAGTCACAGCGGATAGGGTTGCTGTGCATGCTAACTTCTCTTAGATTTGGGAGGGATTCAACAGTAATCCTGTGGAGGGCACTGAGTGCATTGCCATTAAGCATTAGGGTTTCCAGTCTTGGTAGTTTGTAAAAAGCATTAGGATGGATGTAGGAGAGTTTAGGATTGTTGGTGGCTTCAATTTTGGTTAGCTCAGGGAGGTTGTTGAGGGCAAAACTGTCAATGGAAACTAGTTCTGGCATGCTATTGATCCCTAGTTCTTTCAGATGAAGCATATCCACAAAGTCCCCTCGTTGTATCCTTGCAATGGGATTTTTATTTAGATCGAGAAACTTGAGATTTTTTACATTTCTTAGGGCTGAGTGAGGCACCTCAGGAAAAATATTATCATAGAAAGAAATGCTCTCTAAGTTGTCAAGACCTGCCAAAGCATTGTCAGGAAGCTGAGACAGGTTCATTCTGGTAAGAACAAGACTGCGAAGGTTATTGAGAGGTTTGAAGTTCATATCATCAATAGAAACAATAGGATTTTCACCAATCATCAAAATCTCGAGGTTCAGCATGGGCTCGAACCACTCTCGTCGAATTGCCTTAAGTTTGTTAGAATTAAGGTGCAGCCGTACAAGGTTGCTGAGACCCTCAAAGGCCATTGGGGAAATGGAGTATATGAGATTATGATTCATGTAGAGCTCCTGAAGGTAGGCCATCTCTGCCAGACATCTCTCTGGTAACTTTCGTATCCAGTTTTCCTCCATATGAAGGGAGAGGAGCCGAGGAAGGTTTCCCAGATGGACATCACTGATAGAGGATAGGTTATTTTGTGATAAATCAATCTCTGTGATGTTTGCCAGATATTCCAAGGGTTTGTCAATCTTAGCAATGTTGTTCGTTTGCAGTAATAATACTTGTGTGCCCAATGGTAATTTTTCAGGCACGCTAAATAGTCCCACGTCATTACAGTCAACTGTCTGTGCTTCCATGTACACAGAACTGGGAGAAAACCATGGTCTAATCTCACATACACATAGCTTCGGGCAATCAGGCCTCTCCTCAGTGGCCACAACAAAAGAGGCCACAGCCAAGCCAACAAGGAGACAATCCACAAATGAGAAGTCCTTCATATTGGACCAGTAAGAAATTGGTCCTTGTAGATTAGGTGGTCGAAGATGTTAACTTCACAAATAATTAATCATTTGCTGTAGCTGCTGAAGCAACTGACTCACCACCCCTTCCACCACTACCACCACCACAGCCACCAGCTGGACTGGGGCTCCCAAGAGATTTTCTTTTGTCTTGCTGTGTAGACGCCCTTGGATGTATTCACCAATCACTCAACGTTGCCTGCTGGTGTCAGGGTTCAGGGCAAAGACTGGAGCCAAACTGACCCATGAACGTGGGTGGGGAAACTAAAAGGAAAAAAGGAATGGATTTATATTATACCTCAAGGGACTTACGATGAACCCATTAAGGTATCCATGAAGATTTTCCTCTTCCTTTAAATATATATGTCCTCATTGATTGTCGTTATTAGCTTCCACTGTCCAAAGCCCAGTCCATTACCACCTGTGTAAGACAACAACAAGACAAAGATAAGTGAGTGAGTATTACATGATAATAGGCAATGCAGTAACAGAAGTATTTGGGTGTATTGACATTTGATATAGGCACAGTAATGCATGTTGACATTTATATGCGCTTCAACACACAGAACCATGGATTTATATCCGCTTGACCTTCTAGGAACTTCATTCTGGGGGTGTACTGCATGTGCCCTAAAAATATTTCATACAATCCAGATGTTAGCCATATGAGTCAATTATTGATTAAAGAGAAGGTGTTATTAAGATTATTAAGAAAATGGCGGACATCCTTAGGCTTAAGCATTAGCCTTTAGCCTTTAGGGTAAGCTGCCTAAAGTCACTGGAATATGTCAGTGTCAGTGTCAGTGTCAGTTTAGATTTATGGTTTTGTAAAAACACTGAAATTTTAGCTGTGACTATCTTTCAAAAAAAATGTTTTTTACCTGCCATTTATTGTGTAGAACCCATGATAGTGCTTTTTTGTTTCTGCAGTAACAGATTTGATTGAGACGTCTTATTTTATGTAGTATCCCTTTAAGTATCATATTATTAATGTTCCTACCATCCTCTGCTGTGGCAGAAGCTCCACAGTTGATGAGTACCATGTAATTTGTCATATTTAACTGCCTCTTACTGAACAGATGGGTTTGATGGTGCTTGTGATATTTTGGGCCTATAATACCACACATCTCATCATGGGAAAAGTCAAGAGAGACGGGGTATGAAATGGACAAAATCAAGAGAGGTGTGACGGTGGCAGGAAAGTGGGAACAAGAAAAGAAAGAAATTAAATTTCATCACCGTCGCTGTTTCCATCTCAGTGGCCACGGGGGAAATGTGAGGAAAAAAATAAAACAAAATAAATAAATAAGTGGAAAAAAGTTCTGAAGGCTGCAGAAACGCTGCAGTTTGCCCCAATGGCAAAGCCAAGCCAAGGGTTCATTCCTCAACCTGTGCTGCAGCACTGGCTACAGTCTAGTCTGGTGGGGGAAGGGGAGGCTGACAGTGGAGCCAGTGGATGGAGAGAAAGAGAGAGGGGGTATTATTTTTCAAAAGCACCTGGCACTTTAATAAGCTGCAACACCCAGAGCATTCTGATAAACAGGGTTTAGTCTCTCGCCTTTAGCAGTCTCTTCATTTTGGTCCATGTAGTTGATCTGTGTTTTGGAAACACAGACCAGATTTTGTATATTCAGACTTCTGCATTTTGTCTCCTCTCTGCTCACTATGGCTTTCCTCTACTAATCACAATTACCAGCAGTTTAATGTGGTCGGATTAACTATTAATGCACAGCTTTATTGTCCAATTACTGCTGGAGGCTGTGCTGTTGTTTTACCTTGTGACGTTAATTGTGTCAGTGGAGACATATTTGTAGTCCCATTTTTTGCAATAAATATTTTCTGTTTGAAACTTTGCAGCACTCTCTTTACAGCCTCTCTGAAAGCACCGTTGATGTAAAAGAATAAATAGTGTCGCCACACATAACTGCATCAAATCTTGCCAGACTCAATGATGGATGTGAGGAGGACATCACAGATAATAGGAAAAATGCCAGAGGAGACAGATTGCAAAGACAAATTTAGTTTAATGTGAATATTTTTTTGTCACTGATGAAAATCTAGGATAGGATTAGTTACGCTTCATCAGCAAACTTGCAAGATGGTGTGGCAAATATAGCACACTGAGGATAATATTTGTTTAGTAAGCCAACAGTTAACGGTTAGTTAATAAAAATCTAGACATCAGATTTGATTGTGGCCATTAGTGCCTTTATTATTTATGAATCACTACACTGTGGCGTAAAATCACAGTTCTATAACAGATATTTGCAATGTATGTAAAATGTTACGGTTGCAGATTTTATTGCAACCGTGATTAAGTGATTATTTTGCAGATCATTTTCTCAATTAATAACTCTATAAGATTTCTAAAATGTATAAAGATTTTGCTTTCATAAACCACATTGCTGAAATATCTCTCGGTAACATTTACACAATTAGCTGAAATTCTGCTTTTGTAATGGACAAAGTCTTAGGAGGAGTTGCACTTGCAACTTTATGCTATGGAAATATCTGTAGAAAAGGCATTCACGTTTCTGCTGCCGACGGTTACGTAAAGTAGGTTTAATTTCCAGTCTCCTGAATGGGAGCTCAGTGTTGTTGAAACATTAAGAGTGTGAAACGTTAAGAGTAATTTCTGAGAAAAGGCTGACTGTATTGAAAGTGACGTCTTGTGTGGCAATGTGTCTCATGTGAAAAAATGTACCAAGCCTTCAGGCATGCATGGCGCCTGAGTAGAATAGAATAGAGTTAATGAGTAAGTTACGTAACAAAACTATGTTGAATAAATACAATTGTAGTGAGACAGCTTTGTGATGCAGCTGTAGAATTGTTTTAGAGCCAGCAAATGTTAATAAGCATAACATCCTCAGTGCTCAATTTACGTAATCAAGATGTGCTAACACATTGGCAAACCTAAAAAGCTTTCAATGGCTCTATTTAGACAACTTGTTTGGAGATATTGGTCTTGTTAAGGGCACAATCCCTGTCTTACATTGTACTTACCATTAAAATACTGTTGTATACTCCCCCACCTACATAATTTAAAGTGAACTATCCTAATCATCTACAGGCAGTTGAACAGGTAAATTGGTGTTATGCACTTGCATTGTGTGAGGCAACAATATTCTACGGGCTTTGCACCGTGACTGCTGTGACTATGGAGTCCACACACCTCTTCCACTACCCTATTAGTAAGAGGTCCAGTGGAGCTACTACCCCCCCCCCTCACACACACACACACACATTCACACACTCACACCAACCGCTTCTGTGTACAGCTAATTTCCCACAATCCGTTGCCCTGTCGCCGGTAATTGAGGTGGAGGGAAAGGGGAGGGAGAAGGGAGGAAAGAGATGAGATGAGACAAAATGACTTGCCAAAGAAAGAACTTGAACTTGTCATTGAATCAGCGGTGGTGTATTAACCTCTGGTGACTCCGAAAATGTTGCTGTTACAGGAAATATTAACCATGTAAAGACCATGATGCTGAGGAATCTCCAGCTTGGATAGCTTGGACTGAGTATGAAAAGTGGCTATGTAACTGTTAGACAAAGAGAAATGTGGTTAATATGGTTGGAGCAAAACCAATTCAAAGATGGATGCTTGTAATCTGTGCATGGAAAACCTTTTGGAAATCCTAACTGGAGTAGACATGGAAAATTAGCAGCTGCTCATATAACCTCGAAATGGGATTTCCCATAACCTAATGTCTACCTGCACTAACACATTAAGTCGTGGCTTTGACATTTGCTTGGGGAGCCAATGGAAGCCTTTTATAGGTCAGGTTAAGGTGCTCACTCATGGAGCTAACACGAGTTCCCAAGTGTCAGTGGAAGCGGGGGGGAATCATTCAAGCCACTGTCTCCAAAGCACCTCTAATACAGTAGTGGTCTGACAGTCGAACCCATGGGCTTTTCACATTCACTGGTGTTAATCCAGGCCGTGAACATATCAACAAACAAGCTCTAGCTATCTGGCCTGTTTCATGGCTGCTTTTACGGCATGAAACACCATTTGTTTTATTTACTGTCATTAGTTAATGCGGCAGTATGTGATGTTTATCTTCCTGTAAGGGTTATAGAAAAGGCTTTTAACATAATACTGTCATTTTAGGTGATAGAAATAATATACGACTGCTTATTTAAAACATCAGCATTCATTTGGAATTGTATTTATATCTACCTAAAGAATGTAAATGTTTTCTCGGTTTTAGTCTGCACCTACTACGGCTGAAAATCACTGACTCGACTGCTCCGTGCGTCTCTATGTTCACCAGCTGCTTATTAATGAACTTGATGCTGAGACTTAGCCGTTTAAGAAAATCATGCAATAGGTACATACTGTAGGTCATAGTAAGATAATACTTAGTAGTGGTAGGTTTTCAAAAATACATAAATGTCTGAGCAAATTATGAGCTAGAGACACGATTTCTCTCAGCAATTTTGGCAAAACACACACAAATCTATATTTGGCCAACATACCGGCTTGGCTTTGATTAATATTCATGGGTATATCACTACTATAGATCTATGTATTGCAAGTTACACTCAGTCATTTGATCTATTGCTGTTATAAGACAAATTCATTATCTGTAGCTAGGTCACTGTCATGCAGATCTTCATGCATGTATTTAAGCTGGATTTGAATAAAATATATATGGCAGCGTCTTTGCCTCATTAACATATACAGGCCACTATCTGTATATTTATAGACTTATCCTCACTCTCAGAAGCTTCTGAAAAATGAAGATATGGTGGAATCATCATTATAAACTGGTATGTCTTCGGTCCATATTAGTCACAGATTGCACTCGTAATTAACAGGATATTTGACTCCACTGGAAATCTTAGTATCTCACCTCATTAAAATCGGAAATTCGGGCTTATTATCATGTAAATACTTGCAGAATTATTTTTCTCCTGCAACTGTCGTCCTACATAGGCCAGTTCTTTTTGGCTGGAGTTGATTATTTGACTTGTATGTGCCTTTTTGCAAATCATTATCGGCACACTGTTTATGATATACCTGAATTGGGATGAGAGTTAATTTAAGATGTTCACCCACTGTCACGGGGGAAAAAGTTCTTCTGCTCAGTTCTTGGCAACACCTTGCTCCTGCTTCCCCAGCGGACTTCCTCTATTATACTAACACTGTGGCTCTTCCGGACAGTAATGGCACAAATACAGTTTGATTAGAGACCAGTGAGATATGACCACTTTGAATTAATGAGTGTGCCCAGTGGGGGCACAGAGCGCCCGTCCTGGTGCTGCTAATTCAGGCGAGCTTGACTCAAATCGGCCACGCATCCAAACGGCGGGAAGAACTGTTTGTTTTCTGCTGTTTATTGAAATGAGTTATACATTTCCCCCCCTCACTTCATGGGGCTTGGGTAGGATTCTGCACAGGAGGGACCTCAAGATGATTACTATGTTGCAGGTTGGTTCCTCATCAGTGCTCCATTAGGCATCAGGTTGACCTACAGTGTGCGTAAAAATAAAATCATTTATTATACAAGGTGCATGTTCTGCAAGGGTTATGGTAGACGTGAAAGTGGAAAATCTGTGAGATCTGTGTGGTGAAGTAAGTCATGATATAAGGTTTCGTGGGGAACATATTGGCCCTTGGGGAGATGATTATGAGGCCTGCACGGTTTAAGTGGTAACAAGGCAGTATTGCATCTGCTAAGAGGTAGACATTACATTCACTGTGGTAAAACTGGGTGGAAGACATAAAGGTCAGACCTAAGAGGAAAGTAGGGCGCAGCCGGATTGCCTCGTCTTTCAGGAGAATAGCCTGTGTATTGTAGAAGTGGTTCGGTGGGAATTTTGATCCACTGGTAATAAGCCTCACAAGGCTTTCTTCCTCAAGTCACCCCCCCACTCCCCCCTGGGCTCTTTGTATTTGTGTGTGTGTGTGTGTGTGTGTGCGTGTGTGTGCGTGTGTGTGTGTGTGTGTTCTTTCTTTTTCTCTTGATATTGCAACCCCCACATCTCTTTTTGGACACCTTGTCCTTTTCACTCTGCTCTCTCACATTTGTCTCCTCTCTTCAAACCCTTATGGTGAACATTTATTCTTATGTTCTCTGTTAGCATCATGATGTAACCACGCAGTGCGCTATAATGGAGTAGGGATTAAATTTAAAGCTACCTGTCTTTCTTTCTGGGCATCTTACTGTCCTGACACTTGTTTGCTGTCAGCCTAATTGCCTTTTTGGTACTTGTTGCCCCTGTTGTGTCAAAGCTATCTGCACATCTGTCCGTCAAACAGGCTCCGTTTGGTAAATACCAACACCAGAATGACAAGCAGAATGAGTTTTTGAAAACAATTTTTTCCCACCAAATGTGGTTGCGTTGATTTACACAACTATAAGTCATTTTCATTTTATTGTTTCACGCGTTTAATAAATGACTCTAATTATTGCAGTATTACACACAACTTGCCTGTTATTATTTTGACTTATTTGTGCTTTAAGCTGTAGTTTGAAATAATGCAGATTTATAGGTCAGAAACGTTTATTTCCAATTCTGTTAATATTTTTAGTGATTAAAAAATTATGAATTCAGATATCTATCCTTTTTCATATGAATAACAAATTAAAAACTCCATTGGGTTATATGACAAATCCACTTCAAAAAACAGACTTCTTTTTCTGAGCAGCATGGACATGTAGCATCACTGTAACACAACCAAACCACTTCTGTCAGACATCCTGGGTAAGCCCCTTCGTGGGTGGATGCCTCTGGAAGGCTTTACTGTCCCTCCCTGTGCCCTTCACCTAATTGATTTACTATTATACTTTCTCCTAGGTAAGGGGGAGTCCATTAAAGGGAACCTTCTGTGCAATGTGTATGCATAATGATGCTTCCAGTACATATGTGCATCTGAGTCTGCATGTGCATGTGGGAGTGGGTGGAAATCTTTCCCCTTACATCTGCACTTGTATGACCATGAATCAGTGGCAAGTCAACTGTTAATGTAAAATCAATTTTCCAAATTGACCACAAGACCCTCAACACTGTTTTTTCAGCTCTTTTCTGGACGAGCCCTGCCTTTGTGCTGAGGGAGGGAGAACATACATGCTGCACTATTCAACCTCAATGCAGCGCACACATACACACACACACCTGTGCTCAGGCACATAGCAGACAAAAACACAGAGAAAGATCCGGCCATTCGCACATATGGACCAACACGTGCAGTTGAACCAACAGCGAACATGTAGAAACAAACATGCACACGTTCATTCGCATAATGCATGCATAACCTACCACACAGAGAACGAGCACAGTTCCCTTGTCTAATTCGCATAGTGCTGCATCTATAAAAAATTAAGACAAGGTATCCAGCTTAAGGCTGCTGCTGATAAGGTCAAAGGCGTAGCGAACATTCCAACACTCATTTCTCCCCCAACATAATCGCACACACTCTCCACAAAAATCTGCATAATGTTCCATGTATCGCTGCTAGCCAGAATGAAAGCGGGAGGTGTGAGGGGGGGGGAGGCAGGCAAGGGGAATGGAGCCGGCGGCATATCCCTCAAAGTCAGAGCCAAATTGAATCTGCAGGTGCAAATGTGGCATGTGTGCTGCCTCTCAGATGCGCAGCTATCTATATTTATATGAATAATATATGGCTGGTCAAGGGGCCACAAGCCTGCAGGGAATAAGCTTCAACTGTAGACGGAATCAATCATTATATGCCACTGAAACACATTTATCGCTGGCTTGGACCTCTTTATTATGATTTCATAGGGTTTGATATGGGCTTTCTCTCTCTACTTTCATTCTCTGCTACTCTTCCTCAGCAAAAACAGATGAAAGAATCGCACCTTCAAATGGCACAGTCGCTCTGGACCTGTGCAAACACCTAACAATATAATGAGTCGATGATTCGGGGCTGTATGCATGTATGCTTGTATGCATATGTTTATGTATATGTATAAGCGTGCATGCTTTTACAGTATGTATATATGCATGTGACTGGATATATATGCAATCTCTGCAGCTTCATCAGCACATTAATACTTGGTTTTGGTCTCTTGATACAGCATCACTCATTCAAGCTTTTCATCAGTGCACCCAAGGCCTATATGTTTCAGTCTGAATGCAGAACAGATGGGTGGCGCAGCAGTAGCCCTTAGATGTCCTCTCCTACTTCTCTGCTCATGTTTGAAACTGCAATATGGACATATGTCCCTGTCATGTTCACCTCTGATATGAAACCTCACAATAGCAGACTAATTTCTAATTCATAGCTTTGTTTTTTTTTGCAAGTGTCAGCATCAGTTTTGTCAGCATTTTTTTTTTTTACAAATGTACTCAAATTAATTTGAGTACATGTTTTTGTTTAAATGATGTTTTGGCAGATTTTACAAGCAACATTTCACAAAACCCACTTCAATAATGTCTACGAGTTAAAAACCTAAAATGCAAACATAGAAGTAAATGTCACTAGAACCAAATGAAGCATCACGACCTATTGTGAAAACTGATATGGATTGAAAACACCAGAAATTCCGGGATTTTTTTGCTTCCTTTACTCCTTTATGTGTATCTTTTCAAATCATTTGGGTCTGCTACAGTCCATCGACTAGATCCAAAAACAAACACGCTCCCCCAATTCCCTTTACCCTCTGCCTGTGCTTATTCCATTTTAATGGATGCCTGTGTTTGTTCGGAAGCAGGATGCTATCAGAGATCCGATGCTTGGCTGCACAGGCTGATCCCCTGCAGCCGTCTTGTGAATATGTTTACATGCATTTCACTCAGGACCCCCGATAGGTCCTTGGGCATCTCGTTACCGCCATTATGGAAAAGAAAGATTCATTTGATTTTGACGGTGCAATTGTAGGCTTCCTCATCACCACTTTGAACCAATACAAGCATTTGCCACCCACACACCTACACACCTGACATGATCCTGCTGCCCTCTACCTATAGAGAAATTAATATGGAACACCCACATTGTGCTGCCCGTCATGCTCTCCAAGCCTCCACAAGGCCACTGCAGGCACAGTAACCCCTCACCACCCCCTGCATCCTGCTTCTTACCGTTTCACACACAGATCAATAGGCAATTCACAAAGCCACTCACTTTAAGCGTAGGACTCGTTGTGGACATGTAATATTGATTTGTTTTGAGCAAATGTGCCCAAATTAATGAAGGCGCCCATTGGTGCTTTGTTTTTTATTGTCGTTCTCACCGTGGGGGTGTCGGGGGCACCGTGACTGCAATGTTGCAAACATGTACTTGGGTTTGAGCTTCACAAATTGTGATATTACTTCATTTTGCGTGATGTGTTATCGCAGCTGCATGGGTCACTTTCCAAAAGCTTGTGGCTAAATATTATATTGTAGGATACAGACATACTTGGCTCAATCAGGAGGTTGTCAGAACATTTCTAAGTGGGAACTATTCAACAATAATAACAACAATAATAATAATCATAATCATAATCATAATACACAGAGTGTAGAGGCTGGGACTTTCTCAGTGTGGCTGGTAACTGGTGTGAGAAAGGGCATGAAGGCTCTCGTGTGGCATTTGAGTGTGTGTTTTTATATCGAGCAGCTGCTCTGGGTGAGTCATTCGCACTGTGGAGGCCAAAATCTATTGTATCCATCATCGGAAACAAGCGAGCGGACACACACTCATGCATACACAGAGCACATCTGCACAGACGATTGCCAACAGACAGGTTCAATAGCCGCCATGGTGAAAATCACATCTGTCATTATCAGCCATTATGTGTGTGTCTGCCTTTGAAATATTCCTGATTAATAGGTTTGGTGGATGGCATATATTTTGGACAGAGATGAGAGGTGGGGGGTAAATAAAATGGGAGGGGGTTAGGGAGAAGGTAGAGAGACGCCCAATTGCAGTTATAGGATTAGTGAATACCTCCTCTCCCTCTTCCTCTGTGTGCATGTATTTATGTGTGCATATATTGTATATGTGTGAGTGAGAGTGTGAGTGTGTGTTGGTGGTGAAGTGGTGATGGTGAATGCGCTTGGTGGCACTGAGCGTTACGCAGAGAAGCTCTGGTGCCGATGTGGTTTTGAAAGGAGACTGCTGGGTCCACCGCTGAGGAATGTGTGTTGTGCTGTTGGATTTTAGTACGATGCGTAACGACTCTGTGTGTTTGCAACAGGAAGGTTTATGGGAGAGGTGTGTGTGTGTGTGTGTGTGTGTGTGTGTGTGTGTGTGTGTGTGTGTGTGTGTGGGGGGGGGGGGGGGGGGGGGGGTCTGTGGATTTGTCTGAGACGTGTCTGATGTGCGCTCACAGAGGAGGAACACGAAACTGTCAGTTCCCCAACGCACACGCGCGCGCGCGAACCCTTTTAATTGTCTGCACTCATTCGCCTTCCAGCCCTGAGCGCACTCCGCCATGAATCCGCTCTCTTGGAGGCGCATCCTGCATTGTTGCGCAAAGGAGAGCGCGTCTCCACGTCCAGTGCGGTTTAGCGGCCACAGTCACCACTAAAAATTCATCTGCACAGTGTTACAGGCGATCACAGGTGACTGGTGTCTGGGAAGCGCAACGATGCGTTCAATCAGAGCACAGGGCAGCGCGTCCGGTCCGAAACGTCCCCGGATCACCCGGATCACTGAATCCGAGCGAAACTGGAAAATGCGCAAACGCAATGCGCGACATCCCACTCGGCAGATATTAAATGACGCAAACACACTGGAGGGGCACGCGGAGTGAAACTTACCCGATGTGAGCAGCATCGTCCGAGGAACACTGTGCTGGTGTCTATATTCCCATCAGGCGCGCGGCTCCAGTGACGAGAGAGCCACGGCGCGCGCTCTACAGTCAGTCCACACTGTGTGGTCCCCCCACCTCTCTCTCTCTCTCTCTCTCTCTCTCTCTCTCCGTCACTTCTACACGCTGATCCAAGGCAAAACACGCGTCTTCTGCGTGAAGTCAATGCGGTCAGGTCCAACAGCAGACTGGAGACAGGTCCGGACAGAGACCCGTGTTCCCCGCGTCCTCAACGTCCCCGTCTTCACAGCGGCTGCTGAGGGCGCATCTCTCCCCTCGATCAGGTGTCAGGCGGAGAGCAGAGACGCGCCGCCGTCTCCTCACCACTCATTAATATCCCAACAAACCCCGACTCTCCAGAGAGCAGCCAATAGCCAAAGAGAAGCGGGCGAGGTGCGCGCAGCCTCCCTGCTCTGATTGGCTGAGAGCGGCCGTCAGTCATCTCCCAGAAGCCTCTTCTCATCAGCGTCTTCTTCCTCTGCTGGAGGTGAGGAACGCTGCAAAAAATATCCATATTCATAACTCGGTCAGTCACTCAGCCCTCTCGTGAGGTTTACAGAAGGGATTCATGTAAGAGAAGCAACTGCAACAGGCCCAGTTAGTGATGCTATGTTATTAGATGGAGGAAATGTTGGGGGGGAAAAACCTAGATACATCACAGTGACATTGGACCGACACCAATACAAGATGATGTTTGGAACATGTTTATCTTCTCAATGAAGCTGTTTCACTCCATCAGGCCTGGTGCCTTATTGTCATCAGACACTGTAACCTCTGCCCTGACTCTGACCAGTCACTACACTGACGCTCCAACAAAAACAGATCATCATAACTGCCCTTTACTGAGGACAGGCAAACAACAGCAAGACCCCATCACAACTGTTGTAACGTGGAAACACAATACAACCCACTTAGCAGGTGGTAAAGAGCTGCAGGAAATGAGGAAGTAATTACAGCTGCGACCGGGCTTCATATAAGGAGAATCCGATTTTGCAACTAGCAGTTAATGGTCTCACTCAGTGAGGCAACTTGGTTGCATCCTACCTCTGCCAATGATTCACGAGAGTCACATTATCCTTCATTTGTCAATGTGTGCGTTGAAAAATGTTGCATTTAGAATGATTTACATATTCATGCTGTGTAAGCATGAGAGACGCACTGATTATGCTGCGTAGCCGACAATACTCAGTCTCCTATGTGTATGAAATTGAATTCACTGTGGGTGAATCCGACTGATATTATAAAAAAACTGCACACAGCAATGTACAGCGCTCTTTGATTTTCTTGCTGTTGTGCAATGTTCAAACATCTTTCACTGGAGAGCTAGAACTGTCTGTTTCTGAGCATCGACTAAACGTCTCCTCTGTCACATTAAGAAAGGTGCCCTCAGACGTGTTTTCAATATGAAAATAGTCTTTTAGGCCCAAAACCTGTTTACATGTTACATCATTCTGAAGACTGAAGGTCAAACATCTAAGTAATCTAACAATAAAAGACATCTTTAGAGAAGTGGCAAAATATGTTTGTTTGCTATCTCTGATTCACTGCAGTACTATTAGAAAGAAAGGTCTTCATATTTGGGGGTTTAAATAATGGCATTTAATTTTTCACTATTTTGCAATTTGACTGCAAAACTGGAAACTTTATATCAAGTATTTTATTTTTACAATATTTTGATTCGCTTGATTTGATTCTTGGTAGTATAATGTGTCACATCAGCACAGGTGCACTGCCGCTTTCTGCAGCAGCTGTAGCCGGGAATCATCACAAGCTGTGGCAGCCTGGCCAGCAGCTGCCACTTTCAGTGTGCAAGTCCATTTGAGATGGACATTTTTTGCAGTGCAGGGTTATGAGGAAGCAGGCAGCAGGCAGGGAAGAAAATGGATATCTGTACCTATTAGCTCCCGAGCTCCCTGCCTCAGATCCCAGGAGGCTTTCTAACACAATGTTCTACAAACTGATGGTTCTGGAGGTCGAGCAGGGTTATCCACAGCCTCCGAGAAAGAGACATACCTCATCTGTCAGCCCAAAAGGTTCTGATCCAAAGACTGCATTACAGCAGGATGTTTTAACACCGCCCATGTCCGACTTCAGCAGGTCTAAGCCTTCACATATACAACCCCACTGAGCATTGTGGTGCTGTTTGATCTGTTAGTTGTCATTCAAGTTTCTGTCAAGCTTCAGGGACATTTGGTGGGTTCTGTTGGGTCATTATTACCTTAGATTCCCTTTTAAAACTTCAGAAAACGTATTCAAATTTCATGTAAATAGCCCAGAATAATTTATTTGTATCTTTTACTCATATATGGACAACCTTCATGAATAAATATATTGGCATGAGACTATTCAGACAGTTTTGTTTAATTGGATGCGGATGATGTTGCCCTGCCCCAGGTGTTGCTCACTCACACTCAGAGTATTCATGCAATTCTTCAAACACTTCCATATTTTACCTTTCCTGTACTTATACTGCATTTTTCACAGTGATAGTAATCATGCTAACAAAAACCAAAAGGCTTTTTTAATTTAGTCCAGGTACACAAAAGTGTAGGTATATGATAACATTTTGATATATAATAATCTATCTATATTTGATATATGATAATCTATATAATGATATTTGCTGCTGCTAATGGCAATTATACAAATATAATTTCTGTAGCTGTACTCAGAACAGCTGTAATCACTTATACCTTCTGAAGTGATTGGACAAGGTGGCGGCCAAGCTCTGCTGCCTACACACAGTAATAAACTTCAGAGCATGAAACGTTTAAAACATGCATTATCATTTTGTTGGATTAGTATGTGTTGTTTATATACGCATATATACAGAATGTTCTCTAAGATAATGATTGTGGAGACCATTTCACTAAGCGCTACGCCATTGCATATGCAGACTTCATCTCAACCTGACACAAGGAATTTGAGGGAAATTGGACCTGTTCAAAGTGTAAACTTGAAAATTTTTAATGCAACTTTGTACACACACGATAAGAGGGTTTTTTTTATACATACAACATTTTCTATAGTGCAACATGACCACAGTTTCATTAGCAACAAATGCAATTTTCCCCCAAACCACTGGTGCGAGTTCCATCAGTTGATTTTTTTTGATTTATTGCTGGGAGAGAAAACAACAATGCGGCCGTACAGTTGGCGTCTTTGCCATATCTGCTTTTGTTATTATTAATATTATTCTTATCTTCTTGAGTCTCTGATCTCATTACCAAGCAGGACAATTTTAAAATGTAGCCGATTTTTTTCAATCAAGTTAGAAATACTAAACAGTTATTTTACTGACAGATTATTATATCTTGACAAATAACCACTGTTAAAAAAATTAAATCAAATCTTACTCTTTTTTTTTCTATACATAAAAATCGACCCCTTATAGCAGCTAATACTTTCTTGGATGTTCAGAATAAGTGGCACTAATGGTTCCCACACCCAGACCTGACTCTGCATTTTTGCCTTCGGACCCTCTCTGCAATGAACCCTTTTGACCGCGGTGACTTCACACCTCATGAAGTCAGTGAAAGGTGCACTCAGCGCATCGTAAAGCCCCAGGTTGGCAGTGTCAAGGAGGAGCTGGGATTTTTCATAGTCAAAAGAATCTGGATATCACCGTGCCTTGAAAAAAAGAGCATCACATTTAATACTGTGAAACATCATTGTTGAGACTGGAGCTTCCTGTGAAAAGGCCTGAGGTGTTTACAGTATGAGTTATGTGCTCGCTCATTGTTGTTTATTGTAGAGTTTGGGGAATATTCTGAAGGCGTTTCATGGTGACATTTTGCGATGTGTTCCGCAGAGGGAGAAAAGGCTGTAGAGGGCAGTAGAATTTATTGACTGAATTTCACAGTTATAAATGGGTCTTTTACAAGTGACATAAAGAAAATGATCTGTTCTCGGCTGAGGCGGTGGAGATCTGTAAACTCTCCCTGTGTACTGCCAGCAGTCATGGCACGCGGATTGAATAAAGTTTCATTCAATAGACTACAGATTTGATTTTTGATAAATAATGGACATAAAATCAAAGATTAAGGCAACATAGTTTTTGCTCTTAAGAATTCAGGCACCACATCCTCCTCATGCCCTGTATGAACAGCCTGCATTTACATTTCCGTACACAGTTTGAGCTCTGTTCACTATCTGTCATATATGCTTTTTAAAAACCTTCGACTTGTGCTCAGCAAAGGAGAAAGTCTATGGGGAGATCTCCTGAACAATAATCATCTCCAGAGAGAAGCCATACACAAAGAGACCACTGTCAGTGCTGCGCAATGTTGCGCAAACAGTACATATCCCTCACAAAGCCACCCCAAGGCTTTAATGGCTTTCCTCAGACGGCTGTGTTATGAAAAACACGGCTGTGTTGCACACCGCAAGAATCAACTGTTGAGAAATCAAGCAATTTCATGGGGAATGGAGAGTGAAGTTTGTACTTTTCTGCAAACTTGGAAACTTATTTTAGCAAATAAACAACTTGTCGGTGAGGCGAGGCAGTCTTAAGCGACAGTATCCGTCTGTGAATCAGAAACATCAAACCTTTTTTTCCTCAATGTGAAATCAGTCATTGAAGCGACTTCACAGAGCAGGTAGCTTTTCATACAAGATTTTGTCGAGCTGGAACGATAGGTCAAGGATCTTAGCTCAGATCCTTTGGTTCAGTAAATTTACATTTATATACAAATCACAGATAAATGGAAAAATTGGTACCTCGAAATTGTTCTGAAGTACAGTAATTGGGCAAAATTACTTTACAGCACTGGAATAAAAACATTGTCACTGCTGCTCAATGTATATACCTTTTTACAAGCGAAACATTTCCTATGCAGCAAAGACAATGCACTTTCTTAGCTAAAAACAAAACAAACACGTGTCTTTGCTTGGTTTAAGAAAAATGACAATAAAACAATAATCTGCTCTATTTGCTTTGTATCTGCCAAGAAGGACAGCTTCTTTTCCTCCATGCTGTATCATGCTGCTCAAGCTTGTGACACGTGAGAAGAAAACTGTGTTTTTTTTACTGATAATTATATGTGATGGACAATGTATAATTATATCCACAAACAGCGACCCCCAAATGCGTTCAGAAACAGCATGCTGTCTATGATGTTACACATACTCTATTTAATGTTGTACTAAAGTACTAAAAATATCTCATCATGTAAATAAATATGTTACATACTGAGATGCGTGGCTTAGAAAATAGGCTCATTTGATGTTTGTCCTATTGTGAGGAAAAAGAACATCATATGTAGTTACAGTAAAGAGTTTGCACCATGTTCACTATTACATGCAAATAGACATCTCTAATGTTGTAATGGACAAATGCTTGGAGTCAGCCTGCAGGATCATGAGTGAGTCATTATACCACCGTATGTGGTGACCTACTTCCCATTAAAAGACGATCTGGCTGTTGTGTGGCAGGCACATTGACTTTATAACGCTGACGGAAGACGAGAGAGTGGAAGGGAGCAAAAGAATGAGGGAGTGAGAGACATGTCATGTTATCGCTGCAGACCTTGTTCTTCTAAAGCAGTCAAAATGCTTCAGTTGCACACCCACACACCTCTCTGATCCTCCTACAGGCGCACACACACACACACACACACACACATGCTTCACAGCCAGAAGCGCAGTCTCCAACTGTGGTCAAAAAAAGCCCAGCATACCTCAAGTGGTGATCAATATGCTGGAGGTTTTTAAAATAAGGTAAAAAAGCTTCTTTAACAACTCGTTTATGGAATCAGTTTCACTGGTAATTGGCCTAATTGGCCCACCCTCCACCTCCCTTACCTACCCAGCTTTTCATTCACTCAAGGTTATGCAGCTGACTTGTTTGTGAGCATGATTATTAAGGAATCTTAATAACGTAACACTGTTCTGCTAAAGCTTTGTGTTCCAGGCAAAAAGTCATCGCTCTCTCCAGGGGATGATTTATGTAGCTGGAGGACCTGAACATAAAGAGACAGCACTGTTCTTGTACAAACGCATGCAGCCAGTACTAGTTTTATAAATATGAATGTGGCTTTTTATGTAGCCCAGTATTTTTAACTCCACAGACTGATGCAGCATGACATGTTAACACCTGGCCTCGGAGCTAACCCAGGTTGAGTTTGCTAAACTATGATTTCATTGTCGCTGTGAATGTTTTTATGTTATGACGCTAAAACTTTAAAACACAATCGCTCCAGTACAAAGTTCAGGCGTACTGAGTGACGGAGCATGTGTCTTCGGGTCATTTTGACCATCTCAGCCTGTCTGGTTGAAATAGCACCAATAACAACTTAATGCCCAATCATGATCCCCGCGTTTTCCATTCAAAGGAGAGTTAAGATTTGTATTCCTCATCCTCGCCGTGCTGCACTCGCTCCTAAGCCCCGTCTACAGTGCAGCAAAGTTTACAGCATGAAAGCTAAGTTTTTGTCTGTTCACCGTGAGAGAGCTGAGGGTGAGGAATATTGCCCGAGGATGTTTTTTTTTATATCCCCACAGCCCTGCTCAGTCTCTGCTCTCTGCCCCCTTTATCTTTATCTCCTTTTCTTAATCACTCCATCTTCCTATCGCTCCCCTTTCTTTCCCACTGTGTCTCTTTGCGACTAACCTGAGTTTTTTCTCTCTCTCTCTGCAGTTTTTTTTCCATCCCCACTTCTAAATCTTTTAACCCCCCCCCCCCCTTGCTTTCTGTCTCCATATATGTTTCTCCTTCTCCTTTACTGTCGTGTCTCTTTTTCTGTTTTTTCCCCTCTTACCTATTCTGGCAAAGGCGCCAGCAGGTCTGTGGGTTTCCCGGGCCTCCCCTCTCCCTGTCAGCCGAGCAGCATCCAGAGGAGGAGGCAGCACTGTCACGGCGGACAGGCTCTGGGGAAGACGAGGCAGAGCGAGTGAAAGTTACAGAGAGTAGAGAGGGGGCGGGAAGAGGAGGGGGAAGGAGAAAACATGACACGGAGGAGGTGTACAGATGACAAGTCCCTTCATTGGGGAGTTTGTGTGAAGTGAAGGAGCTGCAGTAAAGCAGAAAGGGAAATACAGGAGGATGGAGAGGGGGCAGCAACAGCCAGCTTGTTGTTTTTTTTCTTTTTTGGAGGAGAAGCGGCTCAGGGATGGCATCTGTGCACTTCTCCCTGCAGGTTGGCTGATCTGCAAGCGCACCTCAAATAAGGTAGCCGAGTGCACAGCGCAGTGGGCAGATGTTGCTCACATCCAGCTCGATGCCTGAATGCATAATTTGCTTGGTGTTTGCATAAACCAAATCCTACCAGTCAGTTGAAGGGCACGCTGCTTCATACAACATGGATTTATCAAGGCAGGGAGACATGGGCAGCCCTGACAGAATGCAACACTAGAACCCATTTTGTTCATAACTGCATTCATGTATATATGATATGATATGATATGATATGATATGATATGATATGATATGATATATGATATATGATACAATACGATACGATATGATATGATATAATCAATTTATTGATCTATTGATGTAGACACAATGTGTGTGTCTGTGTGTGTGTGTGTGTGTGTGTGTGTGTGTGTGTGTGTGTGTGTGTTTATGTAAGGCTATTCTTTTAAACAAAGCAAGCATCCATGATCAGCTTTACCTGAATTATTGATACAATCCACTCTGTCGTTAGTTTAACATTAATGTTTAAGCGGGAACAGTATGTAGACTTCACAAGCTATTTAGTGCATAAGCACATAGTGCATAAAGAACATTTTGCTCATCATCCCTCACACTCACATTCACACTATTTTAGTATGGGGTAGATATCGGTCTGACTCCACCTCGTATAGGGGAAACACTGAAGAATCCAATAAATAAAGCACTTTCACTTCAAAGGGGAGATGCATTTATTTTGAACGATTCCTGGTGGAAGGCTGTGAGGCTTGTTGATCAGTGCTCATGCTATTCTCTTTGATGAACACACCTACATTTTCAGGTTGAGTAATCCCTGGCTGTGGAAAAAAAGCTCTATGGATTTCTGTTTGTCCCTCAGACGCTGCATAGAATGATCAATGATTTCTTTTCCCTCCTTTGAGGCGAACAAAAATAGTTTTACCAGCAACCTTTTGATGAGACAGTTTGACCGTGAGCAACACTGGTGCTTTTCTGCGTGAAGTCATTAGACGTATTGGCAAAGAAAAAGGTCTTTGCAAAAGGAGTTGTGAGCAGCAACAGTTGCTTATTTTTACCTGTGTTTTCTGTCACTGAGAAAATCAATGCAGCATAGAAAACAACACAAAAGTCCAAACAAACAAACTAGTCTTTTTTGGCTCCTATCTGAGTTTGACAAATGCTATAACGTGAAGAGAAATTCTGTTGTTGGTCAGCACAGTATCTGTAGGATTTACAGTACAGGACGGCATGGTAGAGTTTATGATGTTGTTTTGTTTTTGTGTGTGTTTTTTTAACCTTAATTCAGTAAAATGTGACACAGTGCTTTTCTGCATATAGCTGCATTAGAGGGATGTGATTCTTTTCCCAGAATCCCCTTCCCCAATCCCAGAAATAAATCCAAATCTAACAGTGCCTTTTGTTAAAGACTATTGGCTATCTCTTATCCGCCCATCAAACATGTTGATGCAGTGTCTGAAAAACAGAATATGTTCTTCCTTTAGCTAATTTCTCATATAATCTTACAATCAGAAGGTCTGATCTAAAAACATATATATGTTCTAAAGCGACACTGAATTTGGTATAGTATTAATGTTATTCTTGTGCAAACTTTCACAACTCTTGTCATTAAATTAAGTGGACTATAAAGCTGCACCGTTGAGCCTTTTCATGAAAAGGTTTTATGAGATCCAGTTGCCTCGAGAGGCCTAAACACACCTGAGCCCCTGTTCACAGCTGCTGTGGGCAGAAAAACATCTTCTTCTACAAAATGCGCACACATCTCTCCTCTAACAGGAAATCAGCTCCTTTTAATGAATCGCTGTAATTGTGTGAGTCATTTTTAAACTCATTGTATGCAGACTTAAAGCTAATCTACAATGTGCAATAAAAAATTACTTAGTATCTGCTACTTTGCACAATCACTTAGGCTTTAGTGATTGCTAAAGAATAGCTGTTAATTTAAAGGCAGGTATATCTCAAAGCTCCTTCTGCTTCCACCTACGATGAGTGTTGCAACAGCAACTTTGCGAAGGATAAGAGGATTTTATTCTCTCCCCGCTCTGGCTCACCTCTTCACCGACTCTGCGGAAATACATCATCTCGGCAGCCAAAGTACTCTGAGTTATGCAACGTGAATACTTGCGGACGCACTCTCCAAAGCATTTCTCTCACCCTTAACATAGGATCGTTACATCTCTCTTCCTGTTTGGTGGCGTTCTGTGTGCAGAATCAGGCGACAAAGACTGCCCTCTCAGTGAGAGTTTTCAATGGCTCCCTGAAATGCTGCTTGTTTCTCTGTTGCCTCATTATAATCCTTTGTGTGTCCTCGGTGAATGGCTGATGATGATTATGCAAATGTGCCATCGGAGAGCAGCATGGGTAATTATCACAGCAGAGAATGAGGCTTTTTGAAATTCTCTGACTGCTGAGGAGAAAACCATGAGTCTTCGGCGTGTGTGCGCCAGTCTATATTTATCAGTTTGGACAAGCCCAGGGGCTTTGCGATTGTGGCCATGCTGATACTTTCCAGACCTGTAGAGGATTTGGTGAGGGTTATGCATTTTGAGTTGTTTATACTCCACAAAATTACTCCATGTGCAGAGGAAGCTGATTTGTGATTTTTGTCAATTTTGTTGATCAGTGATTTATATTATCCCACCAAAACCCCCATTTTGTTCCAGCTGTTTCATGTCTTGGATGTATTAAAACTTGCCCTAGGGTCCAGCAATCAGTTATCTACTAACAGGCTGAGTCTGATTTTTATTACCCAGATTTTTATTGACACCTTTATGATCAACATGGAAACAGACACATGCAGAGCATCGTTATTCGCCCAGGCACTAATGAGGGCAGCTCAGGGGTGCAGTGGCCCCTGGTGAACAGGTGGGGTCCTGGCAGCAGACCTCTGTATCTCTCTCATAGAGTGAAATGTCTCATTACATGTTAATAGAAATACCTAGATACAGTGGAAAAAATACACGATTAGATTTAAAGGGACAAATGGAGCTGGGGGGGGGAGGAGGGGGTTGAGCATGGTTAAAGGTCTGTGGTTCAGGAAAGAAATCGGAAAGGCACAGACTCCCACAGAGAGGTCAGCTCAGAGAGTCAGCACCCAGACTGAGACTCCCCCTGACAGGGGTGAGGGGCTGTAGACCACCTGCATGGGGTCAGTTCACCTGCAGTGTAGCCTGAGCTAGACTCAGAGGGATGCTGGTTTTCATAGAGATGACAGAGACACAGCTCTTCTCAACTGCAGTAGTGGAAGCAGATAATGGGCCAAGGATGCATAGAGGCAAAACAACTAGAAACGGTCATGACTCTGACCTGGCATGTCACTTCCTCTCAGCATTACTTCTGTAAGCCGGTCTGGTGTTATGAGACTTTTTGACGTGACTACACCAGAAAAGTCAGAGTTGACCCCCAGATATGGATCAACGTTTTCAGCCGATCCATTTTCATTGTTTTAGAGAACAAAGGCACGTCATCTCCGAGCCATGCAAACAATAGGCCGAACCAAAAATCCGGACCCCCGGAAACGCAGAATAAATCATCATCCGAAAAAACGTTTGTGCTCCTCCCTTTAAAGAAAGAAAAGTTCACTTGTCAGTGAGGTCAACAAACTTCCCACTGTTCTTGCCTGGTCTGCTGCCAAATAAACCAACAGAGCAGAAAGGCCAAGGCCATGATGTGTGTCTCTGCAAGGATATGACATTTCCTTCTTTTCCCTCACATTCCTAATGCCATTATGTCATTCCAGCTAATGTAATAATCTTGCAACAGTGCACACTATAATGTTCCAATCAATGCCAATAAAACTGCTCTCCTCCCGACTATTAGCTCCACCTAAAACATACAACTCATCAAATCTGAGTCTGCCCCCCCTCACCTCCCCGGTCTCATCTCAGAGTAACCCGACACGACATTGAGTGATAAACCTTTATCATTTACATTAAAATATAAAACAAAAGCATTTCAGGATTGTCTCTGCTTTTGAAGATCTCTCATGTGAAGACAAGTAGGTCCTCCGTTTGTCTTTCCTCCCTCCGCTCTGCGGGACACTGTCAGAAGGCATGCATGGAACAAAAATGGCAGCATCGATCGCAGCAGGTCTAAGGGCTATTAAAACACATCATTATAGGGCTGTCTAAGCTGTGGTTTTTATGGGAGGAAACGGAGGAGGTTGATGAGGAGGAGGAGGAGGAGGAGCTGATAGGAAGGAAGTGAAGAGTCAGACATTCGGTATTCCTCTGAACCGTCTTGCCTGTGCCTCTCTCATTTTACACTTTGACAAGGAAATGAGGGGTTGTTATTTCTCTTTCTCATTCAGCCCTCTTCATTTTATTTTTTCACCTTCCCCCCATTTTTCATCCCTGTGTTTTATTCACAGAAAAAGAAAATTTCACAAACATTTTGTCAGTCCCACATTTGGTCCAGTGATGAATTTCTCTCACACACAGGGGGCAATTTGGCTCATGTCTTTTGATTTGAATTGTTTTGTTCCATTTGGCAGAATGATTTTTTTCCCTCTTTTTCATTAAACCCACAGGTCAGTTACACCCACTTTTATATGTTTGGCATAAAAAAGCATCTTATTCTGCCTCATTTGTGTTTTCTTCTGTTGATGTCTGCTTGTTTGGAAATACATTTTTACAAGATTAAACTATACCAGTGTACTACACATAATATAATCTGTGGGTTTGATGACCACATTGGTTTTTACCCATAGATTTAAAGCTGATAGAAATGGCAATACGTGTTGTAGGTCGAAAGGGTCTTACCATGGGGTAGATGATCAGTTGCTTGCCAGGCCAGAAAATAGGAAGTTGATGCTGAACTTCCTGACCACCAGAATAATCTCATCTAATCCAGTGGCAGCTCAGGACATGACATGTGGCCATCTGGCCTCATGGCCGCTCCGCCTCTGAAGAGGTTGTTCATCTGATGCCATTGCAGTCCTTCAGGAACCCTGTAGTGTGCTGTATCACAGTGGGCACTCACAGCACGGGGCCAGAACAGCAGGTATGTTGGGGCGGAGTGACAAATAGACTACCCGCTGTACGTAGGCTACTCGAGTTCAAAGTCAAAAGGTCTGTGTGAACAGGAACTGCATTTAGAGCCATGTCACTGTGTTGTGACTGATGCCACAGACATTGTGTGCAGGCAGGTCATTGACTGAGGTCTGTTCTATTTACCGCACCGTTGGAGGAATCAATGGGACATTTGGCTAATGAGGAATAACTGGAACTAATGTTTGTCTGCCTCACTGAACACACATGGCCCAGCGTCTGACTCTAACATCACATTTATGCTGATCATCCCACATTAAGCTGCTCATGTTATCAATTAGCAACATTGTGCTTTTAATATTTACAGTGCATCCTGCAGAATTTGATTGTGTCGTGTTCTCCAGCTCGGAAAAACACCGATAATAAAGTGGAAATATTAATGTGGTGTAAATGTGAAGGTTTATTTAAATAACTCAACAACACTAAATATAAATGAATTTCTATTTTATTTTATTGTCTTGTACACACACACACACACACACACACACACACACACACACACACACACACACACACACACAGAATGCGCTCTCCGCTAATTAATTAATCGAACCAAAGCACTTTCTTACACATTTTTTTTCCCTCTTAAATAAGCTTTTATTTTTTCCTGTTGATAATGGGAAATGGGGAGATGGCAGCTGAAACGGCGGCTGGCTAAATATGGGCCTTTCATCTGACTTAACTCTACAAATGGACCTCATTGTCTTGAGGAATTCGATTTTCTGCCATTCTGCGGGCACACTGTGTCCCTCTCCGGGGCCCGCCGGCAGCGAGCGGGACCCTTATCAACAGCACTCAGGGTGTGGAATTGAGGAATTGAGTTCTGCCTCAAGTCAAACCATGAGAAAGAACGATAGAGTGAACAGGAGTGAGAAGTAGAAGAGAGGCGGGGGATGCAGTAAGCAAGAGGGAGGTGATTCAGGATAACTCCAGATACCTGCGGTCTCCCACTTAGACACAAGCCACACACACATCCCATATGCACCTGTTCTAGCGCACACACAAGTGCATACTGGATGCACAACACATGCATACAGTGTAATCACACACAGACACACATGAGCACACACACACTGTGTGAAATTTGCCAGTAAACACATTAATGGTGTTCCCACCGGGGTGGCTTTTATACGCTCTAATTTCAAGTGTTATCTTCTCGTGCTTGGAGCCGATGCCCAAATAGAGCTGTTTTTATCCACCAGATAAGGGCTGCGTTCTCCTCTGGATGTGTGCATGTGCTTGTGAGTGTGCACGTTCACGTGTATGGCATTGCCTACATTTCCATGTTCTCTATTTGTATTTATTCCTGGCTCTCTTCTTATTGCCCTTGCAAGAGAAAAATGTATGAGAACATTCATTAAAATTGATTAAAGTGATTAAATTTGATTGCAGCTGATGTTGAAATTAGGGCTTTATGTAGAAGAGCCTCGGCTGTTTTGCAAACATTCCCCTGGTTATTTCAGTGAATTTCACATCACAGAAAAAGAGCAAGATGGTGGTTGAAGGGTTTGACAGAGTTTCAGGCAAACAGAGAAGAGATATTATCTGTGTCCGCTGGTGGATAAGAGACTGGACCCAGATGGTATAGACTGCAGGCAAAACCCTTTGTGCAATGAATCATCTATAGAAGCATTTGACTGCTAAGTGGCTCTAAAGTACCAGTGCAGTTTTATGCTTTGGCCAAGTTGATGTACACTGTTGATGTACACTGTTGAACCTCCTATGTTGCAGGTGAAAAGTGGAGAAATCTACCTGGAGGGAATAAAATTTCAGTCCGCCAACTCAGCACAGCATGGCGTGAGAAATGACGACAATAACTTCGTGCCCGTGAGGAGCATTGGCTGAGAGCCTACAGGTGAGTAGAGAGAGCAGAGAGAGTGAGCAGAGTAAATGACATAATTAAAATGGCGTGTTGTGTTGTAGCGAGATGACCATTGTGTGTGAGTGATGCTGCCGGATCGTGGTACCTGTCTGAAGTAGCTTGCGGGCTTTGCTTCACAATTGCCTTTTTCTTTGTAGTTGTGTATTTTATGACTTGCGCGAAATGTTTATAAATGACACACATAAGTTGTGTCCTAACTCAGGGCCTGCCTCATTTGGAGGTTGTATTTAAAGACTGATTGCGTCACTGCGGTGAGACAAAGCTATCCCATTTTGAAGGCTCCTTCCATCCCAGAGCAGTTAAGGATCCAAAGGGTGCATCCTTCCCAGCTAATCATATCCCAGGATTTTTATATCATTATTTATTGTAAGTTTTGACTGGTGACGTGACAGGGAAAATGTTTAGATTCAAATATCAGACTTCAACTCAGGTTATTCTATAGATTTGAAAAAAAAACTGACTAACATTTGTTTTTTATTGACATGACAAGACAAAAACTGTGGGGTCAGGAAAAGCTGTTAAGACAGTACAGCCAACATATGCTTGCACCTTTGTTTACTTAAGAGAAGTGGTGTCCTCATATATCAGCATCACCTAAGCCATGGACATGTAGTGACCAATCATTAATGAATATTGTGTTTAATACTGTCTTCTTCCTCAGGGTGAATTCATGCGTCTCATTAGCCAGATTAACCAGAGAGAGGCTATTACAGGTAAGAGCAGAAGCACACACTCATACTGAAACACCACCCGTATCAATCAGAGGTGATGCGGTGCCATTTACAGCAGGGCAAAGGCTTTGCTTCACCTTGCTCATTGAGTGCCATTCACCAGGACATACAGTAGTAACTAGGCCCAGTGGTGCTCTTAAACCACCTCAGGGCATCAAGCCAGTGTGCAGGTATCAAGGCTCGGTTAAACACTGAGTTGTGACATTGCTGCCAGTAGCTGAGACAGGACAGGAGTTGCTTGGTGCTCCGATATAGCTTCCACCCTCTGAGCTCAAAATATCTGAGATGTCTTTTCAGGGCTGCGGCTGTTAATCCATGTTTGGTGCAGCCAAGCTTTGCATCTCATGTAGCAGCGGCCAAGAGACAGGGCTGTAAAGTAGACGGTAATAAAAACAGTGACAGATAATTATTCAGTTAAGTTCACTCAATATTCCGCAACTGCACAGTCATTTGAATCAAAATGATGGATTTTCCCAAAAAAAGCCAATAAAATAACTAGTCTGTATTTCCATAAAGTTCATTTTAAATGGCAGAATAATGTGTGAGTGGGTTCTTACAAAGCAACAAATCAAGATCGCCAAATGACATTTGCCCTTTTTTAGGCATCTGTGTAATATAACAGCCTCTAGTCTTCTAAATGCTCAGGGCTAACATGCATCCTTGTCCCTCCTGCTGGGCAGTAACACACACAAACAGGCTTGTAATGATTTTTTAGCAGTGGGGAGCCGAGCTTCAAATGCACCTCTAGCAGTTGCACTAGAACAAATGGTGTTTCCCATTAATGTGTGCGAGCTTGAGTTATTAAGGTAAGGTGCATGTGTAAGTGCTGCATGACTGTTGCTGAAATTGTAGAGTGCATTCATGTGAGAGAGAACTGTTCCCAAGATGACCTTGACCAGTTTTTCACCTCGATTATTGTCTTCCTCTTATTTATGTGAGCATGAATGCGCACAGTGTGTAGTATACGTTACAACTTGCATATTTTTTTTCTTTTTGCTTTGAAAACCTACAACATGTTCGATGTTTACATCCTTTTTTATCTTAATTATTTAGGAAAGGTTGTTAAATGAGCACTTTAGGTTTATTACTGCACGTTGATAAAGCTGAGACAAAATGAATTGTCAAATTTTTTTTGTTAACAAAGGCCAAACTCAAGAACACTTCTCTGAGCAACTTTGAAATGAAATTATTATATAATAAGCAGTTAAAAAAACCCAACATCAAAAACCTCATTTAAATAAAAGTAAGTAACTGAAAATGAAAATGGTAATTTACAGTGAGACACAGCTCATAAAGCTTCTCTGATAATGTCATACTCAGTGTAATACTAGTGTATGCATGTGCAAGCCACTGATTGTGCATGTGCACAAATATGGAGTTAGGATCTTGTGTTTGTGTGTGTGAATAAAGGCCTGTGCAAATGCATATCTGCAGGTGCAGCACAACCACGAGCCAAACCACTGCTCGATGGACGTGTACATAAATGAGGTCAGAGTACTTCTCAGTCTTGTTCTACAGTCAGGTCTCACCAGTTTGTCTCAGGTCCTTTCCCCCAGCAAAATGTCTGTCATTAAACCCCCCAACCCCCACCCCCACAACGATGGCCATAATCCAGCTCCATTAAGATTGTGATTCCCCTTGTCCCCTGACGACAAGACGTAATAGCTCAAAAATATCTATTTAGGCGGATGGCAGTGGATTTATTAAGTGGGCGTATTTCATGAATGTGAATGATGTAACCTCATCTTATCATCAGCCAATGTTCTTTTGATTAGAGGCCTTCGTAAGTGTGTGTCTTTGTGAAGGGTTAGTGCCCTGCAGCTGACCCAGACCTATTGATAAAGTAGACGAGTTGGCCACTGAAACGTGTTCATTGCTTCTGCCATTATCAAACCTTAATTAAAAAGCGGTGGGTAAAGGGCACACACCCACAGGTGCCCAGGACTGAGGAGGACCTCTGAGGATATTAGTGCACTAATTTCTGCTATGATCAATGTAGCCTTTGTTTTCACTGCCTGCAAAATACTAAGGAGGGAGATAGTGCGTGCGTGTGTGTGTGTGTTTGTGTGTGTGTGCGCTCGTTCGCAGAGTGCTTCGGGGGGTATGAATGAGTGCAGGGCAGTCTTAAATGCATTTTGATTTATTTGTGTAGGAGCGCAGTATTTTTCCTGTACATTAAATGCTGGCTTGGAGGCCAATCTTTACCTCTGAGTGGAGGCTTGGTTTGGTTCAACAGGGAAAGGATTTCACTGTCAGATGCTCTGCACATGAAAACATGGGAAACGGCCAGAGTTATTGTTGGCTGCATTCGGAAGAAGCGGCTCATTTGTGTTTGTTTGTTTGTTTGAGTGAACCTAATCCTCTTTGACTAAAATAAGAAGACCTCCCACAAAATGTGTGAGCCGCTCCTGTCATTTGGTCACACAGGGTTCACCTCCTCATGGCACAGCTTTAATCCATTTGTCTTGTACAGGGCAACTCCTTGACCTTGTGGATGGAGATTAATGAAGAGCTCTAGTGGCGATGAAGGCTATCAGGCACCATGTTCCCTCGTCTAATAGAGTAGGAGTTTTACATAGCCAATTATGTGGCTTGCATTTCGCTGGTAAGCACAGTTCTGTCAGGGGCAGCCCAGTCTGCTGTGGTGTATCTGTGGTAGTGAATCAATTATCCGGGACATTTGGACAGAGGAGGCCACAGTGAATAATTATTTCCTTGTAAGTCTTGTTTTACTTTCGTGTCTGAATTTTTTTTTTTCCATGACGAGAATTAGGCTAGCTCATCAAAAGTAGGATTTAGACAAGCCACCTGAACAGCAAGTTCAGGTGGCTTTTTTTTAGCAGCCTCGAGTTTTTCTGCAACCTTCAAAAAGATTCAGCAAGGCATGCCTGTGTGTGTGTGTGTGTGTGTGTGTGTGCGTGAGCGTGTGAGCGTGTGTCTCTGCTATTCTGCGGTTAAATACTACTGTAAAAATGTCTAAAGCCTTCAGAGGTTTTTTGATGACAGGGTACAGAGTGTACAAGTGCAATTGTGAGCCATTACCAGTCTTTGCTGCAATTATTGTCAGCCAGGCTCTTTTGGTACTACACACTGTGCTGGTCCACACATTTTTTTCTTTTTCTTTTTTTTTTGACTCTACGGTACATGAAAGTTTGATCTGTGAGTCAGCTCAGTCTCACCATCTTGTCATTGGTGTGAAAGTAAAGACAGCGGCAGATGATGAGTATGGTTGAGGTGAGGAAACCATAGCGAAATCTACTGGAATCAATAAGTGTGTAATGGGAAGCTGTCAGTTCAATGTTTTAGTATCCTCGTTGGTAATAGCATTTCTGTCCCTTTTATACATAAGATATGGCCGTTTGGTTCAGACTAGGAGGAGCTAAAAGTGTGTTCAGCGAGTGCTCGTGTAATGTGAGGACAATGGTCCTTCTCTATTCAGAGCAAATGCATCTTTGATGGCGTTCATATGGCAGCACGCTGTTCACTGCTCAAAAAGTGTCAGGCTCATTTTAATTGATGGGAGATGATTTTCAACCCAAGGATGGGATCAAAAGATCTTCCATACCAAGTATCACTGTTTGGCTCCTTACTCTTGCACTTAAAAATGTCATCTTATACAGTGAGTCTGAAAAATGGAGCTCATCACCATTGTCTTTTACTGTCTCTCTGGGGTTATGTGCTTTGGACCCATAATTGATGCAGAAGTGTTTTAGTTTGTCGACAAAAGTGTGTTGAGAGTTCATTTCTTTGTCAGATGGACTCAGTTTTAGTAGCAAAGTCCCATAACCATTAACTTACATAGCATTTTTAAATTAGCAGTTTTTTTCTCATTAGCTTAATAGGTAATGTCCTCAGATTAGACAGCACAAGGAAAATGTTCTATTAGGCGCTTCAAAATGTATTTATATCAGCTCATTGTGGCATACAGGCCTTGTGATCACATTCTAATCCTAGCTAATACTCATAATGCAACTAATATGAAACTAATAGTCATAATAAACTGTAATATGATAATAAACAAATAAACTAATCATGCCAGGATCTGCTGTAAGACTGTGTCTTCTCAGCTTAGTTT
This sequence comes from Trinectes maculatus, assembly GCA_016785345.1. Classification (NCBI taxonomy): domain Eukaryota; kingdom Metazoa; phylum Chordata; class Actinopteri; order Pleuronectiformes; family Achiridae; genus Trinectes; species Trinectes maculatus. The sequence goes on along the minus strand of JAFBJQ010000387.1, from coordinate 1,276,195 downwards.
TCTGGGTCTAGTTTACATTTAATGAACTGTGGTGAATGCTGTCAGTCTTCTCATTCAGAGATGGAAGTTATAAAGCAAATATTCTTTATACTTTCCACAGTGGGGGAAAAAGAAAACAATCTCAGTTATGTGTGATATTTTTTTTATAGTGTAGGCTGTACGTTGCAGCCTATCACTCTCAGAGGATGACAGATGTCGGTGACATCATGAGAAACCTGGTCACATCTCTGCCAGTGCCAGCCACACGGCAGCGCCGGCTGCCCGTCTCGACTCCCGTGGCTCGACTGTTGCACTTAAGCAGCCTCTTAAGGGAGATCTGCAATGTAGCAATCAACCTTTCTGCAGTGACAACACACTGGCTGGGACCAATGCGAGCCCGCTCCCGTCCCTAAGCATCTGCTCTGTCCTCTCACTTGCTGGCCAGTTTCTGCCAGTCACATCAAAACTGACATGCGTCTTTTGCATTTCCAGCTTTGTACCTGTCACCATGTGTAACTGTTCTGCTCCTCCGTGCTCTCTATTGTCTCTTTCTACATTCAAGTCCTGCTGTAATGCCATCAGGTACAGTCGTTTGCTCGACTGGTTACTCGCAGGAAAAGATAGGTGGTCTCAACACACTTTGCCTGTGCGTTATGTGCTTCCTGTTGTCATTAGTGATACCTTTAACTACCCATTTTCAACCTTCCCTGAAAATCTGTCAAAGCTTGAACAAGCATATATTCAGCTTTTTTTTTCCCCGGGTGCATTATGTCAGTGTCGTAAAGGCTCATCCGGCTCATGCTGATGATGCAAGTACGGGATGAGCAGCAGCAAGTTTAGAGTCCGTTTCATCACAAACATCTCTAAATATCCTTTACACCAGATAAGAGAGGGAGTACAAAAACCTGAAAGGCTTGCTCAGCCTGTGACTGTCCCAAGTTTTAGGATACTCACATATGGTATACTGATAAGTGTAATGGTGTATTTAAAGAAAACAGTATTTAAAGCAGTCATTTAAGAAAATGACCAAAACCTACCTAATTATAAGTTTGTAGAAAATAATAAATCTTTTTTTTTTCAGTGAGATATCAATATTGCCAAACACATCTCTGAACTTTACGGGAAACCGTGGTGTGGAGTCAACTGGTCTCATTCACCTTGAAAAGGCAAAACAATTGCAATAATTCTGTCAAAATGATCAATGTTATGGGTCAAACCTCAAAAAAATCAAGACGTTATAAATCAGAACTGCGATTCACCCTGTGCTCAGCATCCGCAAGTAAGAGGAGGGGTGGTGAAGGGCAGGGGGCTGAGATATGCAGCCTCCAAATAATGAGGAAGGAATGAATTCATTTGGGATTTCTAATTCTGCCAGACTCTGATTAATCCCATCAGTAAACAAAGCAGAGGTCATCGTGTTTTGGAGAACTCCAATTAGAGAGTAATCAGTGCTAATCAGACAAGCTGCTCACTGACATCTTGGTGATTTCTGCAGTAAAGGGCTCTCTCGTGAATTGACTGCCCTCCACACTGAGAGCAACCGACGCACACTCTGTGATCCTGTGTTCAGGGAGTGGGAGGCTAAAGAAAGAAACAAGGCTAATTAGCTCTGCCATTCATTTGTGGCTGTGTGTGATGTATGATTGGGTGGGCTGGTGAAACATGGATGTTGTTCTGATGTTGCAAGTGTGTTTTAAGTCACTGTCGTGCTTTAGGTCTCTGTGTCTAAACATAAGTACAGTGATGTCTGGTGTCTGTCTCTCTGTTGACGTATCAAACCGTGAGAGTCGAGACTTGGTGACAGATCTTTGCTTTGAGGTCATAAGAGGGCATCCGCCGCAGATGTAAATGAACAGTGACTCACAGTTTTTCTTCCACTGCCTGGACTTGAATCATAAAAATGTTGCCTTTGTATTCGATTCCAGCCTCTCAAGGTCAAGAGCTGACAAGACGAGACTGTTTGCCAATTGACGGGACACTTTGCATTTGTAGCTAGATAGGGAGAAAAAAGTCCATTAACTTTTTATCCCCTTTCAAAAAGTTCCTGCACAGTGTTTGTGTTGAGAAACCACTCTCCGATACATTACTCAAACCGCACGTGTTTAACTTTTATGAATTAAAGAAATATTTATAGTAATAACAGATGCCTTCTTTCATAAACTTGAATAAGAATATCAATATCTCAGTGCACATAACATAAAGCCACTGCCAATTTGTAACTTTGTAATGTTCACACTTTTTCCATTGGTTTAAACTAATGATATATATATATATATGTTAGTTTGTGATATATAGACATGTTTGTAGGCAGGTAACACTCTGTTTACACTCAATCTCTCCCCTCATATCCAGTTTTTTATGATATGCTATGCTTATTTTGAACTTGTCTTCTCAGAACCTGGTAAGAAAATGAAATCGCATATTTCCAAAACTGTCAAACGAGTGTTTCAACAGTAAATATTTTCTGTTGGTTGTTCATGCATGTAGGCTGTGTATTCCTATCTCCCTCTCCTCTCTGCAGCAGCCTGATGGTCTGCAGGGAGCCCTTATCCAATAACCGGCAGGCCATCGCAGCTGCTGTTTCAGTCATTTCAGTGGAATACTCACAGATGCAGGGTGTGTTCCCTTCTGGCCCATCAGACCAAACAGTGATGTAAAGCTGTACTCATCACTATTACCTGTCTCAGTGATGGAGACATTTATAGGCCAAGGAGTGCACTGCAATAATGAGTTTGTGTTTATTGCTACCGTGTTGCCAATAGAAATGGCAGGCACTAAGTGATTTGTGACTTTAATTCCTCCACCTGGCCCTCCAATGGCCTATTGTCCCCCCACACGCCCCAATGTACATAACTGATATTGTTAATGGCTCGTACACGGGTGATGGCTGATGATTTGTTGGTCATTCATACATCAAGGTCACGAGTTGAATCATATTTCTGACAGCAGGTTGTGATAACAAAAAATCAAGAACTTGTTATGGCGTTTCTTCCATAAGACAAAACAATGTGATCTCCTTCTGTCTTGGGACCCTGGAAAGGTTCCAGATCGATGTTCATTATGTCACTAACGTGTCTATATTGCCTTTTCTTTGTCTTTATCCTGAGAACAAATGTAGTTAGGTGACTCACACTGCAACAGCTCCTCTTGTTTCATGTCAGTTATCGGGCAGCTTTCTGCCCCTTATTCCATTATTATTCCATTATTAACATTGCTCAGCAATTTGAATTTATTTTCATCCTCGTTATTCAATTGCGAATTCTCAGTGAGGAATCAAAGGAGGGAGCCACAACCAATTTGCTGACACTACACAATATAACTTCTGTTCTGTCATGTTTGCAAAATCCCTTGCCCAAAAAGAAGTGCTTTGGGACCATAGACTTTGTTCTCTTGAAAAGACAAAAAAGAGCATTAAAGCCCCTTTGCCTAAAAGATTTATTAAAAAAGAATATGGCCTCCTCTTGGCTAGCAAAGCCCCCAATTAGCATCTAGTTAAGCTATTTGGAGGAATGTAACTGCAGAATTTAAAGGCAGTCCATTGGGAAAGTCTCGCTAAGGGAAGAAAGGACCCTTATAGCCTCCTTAATTAAAACATGATTTACGCTTAGTCCCAGCTATGAAGTTACCTTTGATGGTTTTTTCGTCAATTAAAAGTAAGTCCAACAGAAGATTACTTAGCGCTCATTACAAGCAGGTTATTCTCAAGGACATGCACGGTTTGGCTTTAAGGTAAGGGGCTGCTGGGCGGGTTAGTGCGAGGAAAGAAAAGGGAAATTTACAGAGATGAATCAGATTTCATCCTTCTGCGTTACAAAACTCTTCTATCGAGGTCTGATCTCACATGAGCCACATTAACTTGTTTCCCTCCTCCACTTCTCCACCTCCTTCTCCCTGTCACTTATCCAGGCCTCCCCACAAACAAAAGCAGACATCTCGTTGCTGTTGTCAGATGCATGCTTCTCTGTGCTCTCTACATGTAACGGACACGGCTGTTATCAGCTGAATCCTGCGCTGTGCATCTGCCAAAAGTCCTCACGCTCCATTTACGCCCGGCCATCCAAACACCTATACAGCACTTATGCACTCAAGAAACTCTTAGCCAGCCTGAAAAAGAAGGGCAGCATGAATATTTAACAAGAAAGCTGCGTCTAGATACTGGCAGGGAAAAAGAAACAGGGGGTAGCTGGTCTAAATATCTTTACCTGATGAGACTGAGGTAAACAACAGCATGGGGCGTTCCTCCAGGTGCCCCAAGTGTGTATTCTGGACATGCATCGGCTCTGATGGAATAAAAAACATCAAGACACCAGTGCTAGATGTTGTGTGTACAGTTCAGGAGCAGCAGCACACGAAACCCATTCTTTCACCAATTTATTTTAGAGAATTTCATATACTTTCTTGGAATCAGTGTTCTTCCTCTTTTTTATACTTTTTTTATTGTACCTGCTTTAATTGCTGTTCCGAAGCTGCCATGAGGTCAGACAAGAGGAACTCCTGGAGCTGTTCAATATTCAACTGCAGATTCAATATTGTTAATTCCCCTTTTGGCCCAGCGAAAACAGTGGGCCATGATTTAGGCTGACAGCCCAACAGCGGAGTATATATTTGAATGAGACAGTAAGATATAAAGCTCCCTTCTCTTGACATTAGTCACCTTGCACCCATACAATCTATCTAATACAGCTTCTTTGCTTCCTGGAGATTTCCAGTCACAGCTGCTCCTCCCCCTACCTCCATCTCGGGATAGTAGGTGGAGATTGAAATGGAAATCGACGGGATCAAATGGGATCAGCTATGAAATCTGCTGTTTGACAGAGAATGGAGGAGAGGCGGGTGGGCAGAGCGAGAGGTGGGAGGGGGGAGGTGCTTTCTGTGTTTGGGGTAATATAATTCACAACTTGGAAAAAAAACAAGATATGTGGGCTCAGGCAGATAAAAAGCACAAGACGGGCTGTGGGATGATAGACAGTTTATGTAAGAGGCCATTACCTTTATATGCAGTGCTGAAAAGGCAAATGCAGGCATTGTAATGTGAGCCCCCCAGCCGCTGGCTTTCTTAGCATCCAAAATGCTAAAATCACACCAGGCAAACTATAGGTGCTGTAAGGATGCTATACATCTTTGACCTTTTTTTTGGAATAAAAATAGCAAACCAACAATGCGTTAACCTATTTTTTTTAGGGTATTACAAACTTCTTCCCAGCGGTATACACCTCAGAGCCTATTTTTAACACTGAAGAAGTAAGCTTTAGAAATGGGTCACAACTATGTGTGTTTAATCTTTAAAGCAACATCATGCTTTTGTTGCCCTTAAATCGCTGCATCACATCATGATGGTCCACCAACTTGTAATAGACATAACTGTGCCTCTTTTGTTCCCAGTCTGGGCCCTGAGTACCCATTATTGCAATTTTTGACTTTAGTGAGCAGGTACAATGTCCCACCAATGATGTGTTACGGAGTGACAGCCAGTGATTTAAACTTCCTGGTTCAAATAAGTTCCAGTGAGCAATGCTGAACTGTAGTTTAGTTTTTAGGGTTTTTTTTTTTAAGGAGGGGAAAATAATGCAGGTTTTGTCACGCTTACAGCTATTTGACATATATTGTCCAAGATCACAGTGTTTTCACAGTGTGGCTCAGTGTGTTTAAGTTTCATATTTATTTTTTTAATACGATTACTCTGCCGACCAGTTTGCTTTTATTTCTTTGCAAAGTCAGCAACTGAGAGGCAGTATGGCACAGGGAGCTTGAATATGAGAAACAAGAATCCATAGACATGAAATTTGCAAATATGTGGCATACGCCACAATGGTACAGCCAACAGAGCTTTACAGCATCTTTAGGATTGAAAGGAGTTTTGGCACATTACAGTCTGTCAGGACTTACTGATGATACAGTTGCAGTACTTATTAGGTTTAAAGTTATTTGACTATAACATATAAAAGATAGAATATCACAAACATAAAACTTTCATTTCATGAAATATTTTTCCATGTTACAAAGTCTAAAAATGCTAATATTGCAAGGAATTTCTGCCTGTCACTAATAAGAAACCGTGTCAGAGCTCATCTTGCACTTTGAGTACTTAATCCATTCTAACCAGCAGAGTGGCAGAGTCAGTCCTCAGGCTGTCAATCAAATGGAAAGCCAGTGTTGAAACCTCCATGTGAGCACACTGTTAAGGCATCCTTCATTACCACAAGCGCCACAAGGGTTCCCTGACCTTTGACATCCCTGGTAGTCTGAGGCCTTCTGGGCCTGAGTAATCTGACAAACTGCCTGACTACGTGTCCGTGTTTTAAATTGTTTGGGAAAATGTCAAGTGTTTTCCACTCATTTGTTCAGTGGCATCCAGCTGAGTTAGACAGAGGAGCAAACACTGAGTCAGCACAGCCAGGCAACCGCTGTGTAGAGCTGATTTAAACCACCGCCGAACCAGGGCTCAACTTTCATTAGCCGTTGTCATTATTCCCTGGCCGCTGTCTGACAGATGGCATTGTGGGATATCGGATTTTATGGCAGGTCATCTTTCATATCCAATTTCTTTTCCCATTTGATGAGAAGTTCTCGCTCCAGTCAAATTCATTTTGCAGTTTGAATATTGATCGAACACTGCAGTCTCCCTTTCGCCAACCCATCTCTCTCTCTCTCTCTCTCTCGCTCTCTCTCTCTCTCGCTCTCTCTCTCTCTCTCTCTCTCTCTCTCTCTCTCTCTCTCTCTCTCTCTCTCTCTCTCTCTCTCTCCCCCTCTTATTCTTTTCTGACATCTACAGCAAGGCTCTTAAGACTTAATGGTCTTTTGCTCTTGGCGCTCGGTCTGTAACGCCGGTGATGTACAGCAAACCGCACTGAAACATGAATAAATATGAGATGAATTTAGAAGACAGTTGTTAACCCTGCATTTATCAATTCTCAATCTTCAAGTTTGTATTAATATAATCATTCCCTATAATTACTGTAAGGCCTAATTACCAGAGTACATTTGAATAAGATTGAATCAGTAATGCAATACAAACAAGTCTAATGGCACACAGGAGCACAGTGGGGCTATAATGCTGCTCTGTCTAATCTTTTATATCAGCAAATCCTTTGAGGGCTGTTGAAATTAGCTTTGGCTTCACCCTCAGATAAATTGATGGCTTTCGAAAGGTACTGTCCCTCTCACAGCCACTCCACAAGGACGTTAGGGGTCAAGATCTGGCTCTGATATGGCGGATTATTCCGTGTCCCTCTCTTTCCCTTTGACAGAAAGGATATAGACAGGGAATCAGCGGAGATATGTTGCCTGTGCAGACCGTGACCTGACAAAACACTCTTCCACCTGTTTGCACCGATAGAACGCCTGCTGGAAAAAGAGAGACCGTAATGATCCATTAAAAATTCAGTATTGGGTGTAATGAGATGATCATACCCTGCCAGTAGTGTCTTGGATCTGAGGAACACTGTGTAATAGGGTCGCAGAAGCCCAATATTGTATTCTAGCTCATAAAAGGCTTGAAGGGGACTATAGACATAAGGAGGTCTGGTAGATGAATATGTCTTTATCATGTAAATATGACCTGCTTCAACAGGGCTGGGAAAATGGGGCCTTTGGTCAGAATGAGTTTTGTCATATTAGTGTAAGTAATGTCTCATTTCTGCTTAACATGATTTAGTAAAACAACCCATAATATGACTTTTTCAGTTATGCACGGAATGAAACAGGCCAACCTAAAACTCGCTAAGCATGAAGGAACACATTTGTCTTGGTGAAATATTGCAATTTGAGAGGTGATCATGCATGAGATAATGGAAATCTCAATCTGGACCTGTTCATTTCCAAACCCCTTTGTGCTCTCCCGGGCTACAAGGCAAGCTGTCAGCATGGCAACGCACAAGTGTTCGGAATGCAAAAAACTCAAGCGTGTTTGTTTTTCTGCTTCGTCAACTCGTTTCATGCTGCAGAGAATTAACATGGCTGCCTCTTCTTTCTTTCCCTTATATGCACATTAGTTATGCATTCTGCCAGCGTCTTTTGGTGATGATGCATCAGTCGGTTCGAACATCACTGTCTATCAGAATCCCCATGGGGTGCGATGGATCTCTGTTGACCAGCAGGGTTATTCGCTCATGCACGCTGGGCAGTGCTGGCAGGAGTCAGCAATAAAGAGTGGCGAGCCAAGCTAACAGTGCATGAAACACAGAAGCCTCATTGGTCTACTGGTCTTCCCCAGGGTTAAAGTGAATGGTGAACATCACAAATAATAATCTGTGTGTGTGTGTGTCTGTGTGTCTGTGTGTGTGTGTTTCTGAGAAGCTCAGCAGCGATATCTCCTGCACAGCATCAGACTAGTTGCCAGGGAGACCCTCATCCCTTCCCTGAGCTCTGGAGCGAGACATTACAAAGTATGGAACAACCTGGAACTGAGCTATGATTGGCTGGCAAATGTCCCCCGCTGTAGTATCACAGGCGTTACACAGGAGCTGGTTGCCATAAGCTTTTGTCCTGGGAACAAAGGCCTCAGAGTTTCTCAGGAAACGATTGGCGGAGGGGGGGAAATGAAATGTTTGTTTTTCTCTGTGCTTACCAAAGGTGATTTGTGTTGCATTTTTAAGTCTGTATTATTGCACCAATCAGCATTTACAGAGAGAGAGCTTGCGTGCGTACATGTGTGGGTAAAGGAGTGTACCTCCTATTGTTCTCCACAATCCACTGTGATTCAGGCTTTTCAAAAGAGCAAGCTGCCATGAAAAGAAAAAGACACAACAAAACCAGGAGTCGACAGTCATGCAAGCAGCTCAGCCAAGGCTGTTTTTATCATACTTTTATAGTCATAGCCGTGACTTGAGTTAAACAGCGACACAGATTTTTTTCAGTATCTCTGTACAAGTATGCCCACAAGCACAGGAAGCAGCAGAAATCCTCCTAAGGCAGTGAATTATGCTCAAAGATAGCACTTCATTTTGAAGATTTAGATTTAATGTTTGATTTCATTTTGTTCAACGATTTTTTTTTTTCAAATGCAGTTTGCATTACTGATGTCACTAGCATGAACTATTCTTGTCAAGGCACTCATAATAGATCATAATACCATGGCTACCGTGTAATCAGTCCATCCTAATTACTAAAATCTTTGCACGTGTCCTCAGGTCTTTTTAGAGCTCACCCTTTGTCTTCCTGGCTACAGGAGTCACCTAATTATAAATGTGGGTGGTCTCTTGAGTGCATATTTGTTTATTTATAAAGTTGTTACTATGTTTTTTCAGCACAGGAAAAACATAGCAACAGAAACCAAATGGGCAAAACTGATAACAAGGTAGAATGGAACTCAGTATTGCTCATACTTTCACCAAGGCCAAACAATCCTACACGTCTGTCTGGTTTTTATAATTCAAAAACAAAAGGGAAAGCAGAGTTTTCTGGTGGTGAGTTGCCCCTAGAAAATCCCAGCATCAAGACAAAAGTGATACATTTCTTGGACCGACATTCAAATTTGCTGTGTTCCTCCCTGGAACATCATCCCCTCACCGAATTTAGCACAGATCATAGCTTGAAGTATTTTTTGTGAAATCCCTTGACGAATAAACAGTGAGACATGGTAAAAACCAGAGTTAATAAATGAGCAGTCTTACTAAATATACAAACAAGACAGGCTCAAAAATATGGATGAGCATCATCATTGGCTTTTGTTATGGCAGATTGCCTGTGTTTGCCATCTGCTTCTCTGATGCCAGTTTCTTCAGCCTAAAGTGAGATACTGTCTCAAGGTAGGCGGCTCAGTGTGGGCCCACACCTACCTGACTGATATTATTGGTACAGTTTTGGTATAATTGCTGTGTTCATATTGTCCCCCTTTACATAAACATAAAAATACATGAACTTGCACAAAAATGAAAAGCATCAGAGGGAAAATGTATACGCTGTTCTCACACTAGATACTATTTTCATGCAGCAGTCATACAGTTCTCCACAGGCAGGCAGACCTTACCTTAACACTTGCCCTACTCTGTGCACAAAGGCCATATGGGAGCATACTGTGAGTTTGTGCTCTGCATTAACTGTGCCATGGCCCATTGTATATTTTTCAGTGATTGATCAGTTTGTTGTCTCTCTTGGTCAAGTCAAGGCTAATAGAATGTCTCTGAAGATGGACTTTAGAATCAGAAATTGGTCAATGCACTTTTTGTTTCTTTAGTGCTGTTTGATTGCAGGCAGTCATAAACTATGTGTTTATTGAGATCTCACGATTAAGGAAACATATTGGTGAGTGCTGGCCTTGCCTGTGAAAGTGATGGGTAATGTTTCACATGAAAACTGACAATTTGAGTCACATTCTACAATTCAGGTCACTTCACTCCCACCAGACTTTTGACTGTCTGCTTGCTGTATTTGTTTTGATTTTTTTTTTAGTTTTTCTGACATTTTAAAGCACCAACATGGCTGCCTACCTGTCACTCATACATCAGAAACAACAACAGTGAAATGGAACATTGGGAATGGAGGTATAACACTTACATAAATGCAGCTCTGAGCAAATTGGCAATATTCCACCAAATGGTTTTAAGGTGATGCTGTACTTTAAAGTTTTTCTTTACAGATAAATCAGGCTCCTAAAAATGAAGTATCTCCATGCAGTCCTCACTTATTACTCTGCCATCAGCCTTTCTCATGCATCAGCTCTTCTTCTCTGTACTGTAAGGATTTGGAGAACTTCTTAAAACCCAGATTCAGGGTTAAAGAAAAATTGGTGCATCTATTGAGGCTTTTAAAAAAAATGGCTGCCAAGCCTCAAATAATTAGGTGGTGGTAAATATTTAATGATGGAGTGATTTTAACGATCCTCAAATCTTTGTCAGTTTCGTAATAAATGCCAAAATAATGAAGTGGCTGCTCTGTGGGCATTAAATAATTGTAACTTTCACTTGAAGAGGTACAGTGGAGTTTCTGTTTTTTGGTGTCAAAAAGTAAATTTGGGCATTAAGTCAAACAGAGACATCAAGTATGTTGGTATGAAGGACAATATTACAGCATGCTGTAAATGGACTTTGGTTGACATGCCAACTGGTGCCTCGCATCCAGCTCGGCTTTCATTGGAAGCAGAAAGAACAGATGTGTGAATATTTGATGCATGCAAGTTTGAGCACATAAAACTCTGCATGTCGCTGCGTTTGTCTCGGCCTCATCTATGATGGATGTGCCACCCAAGTTCTTTTGGACCCGTGCACCACTTGACAGCTTGGGAGGAGGCTTTGGGCCAAAAACCAAAGCTGGTTTAGCGAATAATTCACTTTCTGTTTAATTTTTCACATCACATGTGAGTTTCCCCGACACCGTGGCTAACAAGAGATTACTTATCTCTCTGCAGAGATGCAGCATTCATGTTGAGATCGCGCTATATGAGTATATATGAGTATAATTCCACCTATAGTGGTGCATAGCTTAATGCACACATAAACAGTATCACACAGCTTGTGCTTATCACCTGTTTAGATATTCACAGCATTATTTAAATGAAGGAGACTGCTTATGTGTAGTACCCTCATTCAATTACTGTCTTGAATGCTCATGATCGACAGCTGAGCGTCGGAGTCGGGTCTACAGTAGAAAGTGAAGGGTAAATTGATTTCAGTGCTGAAGCAGAACGAGTCAGGTGTTGTTGAAGCGTGTTGAATTACATTCAGACAGAAATAGTCACGTGTGATGGGCAAATCAGGGACACAAGGTAAATACATACACACATATGTCTCTTGGTGCATTCACCATGTGTGATATGAGTCACAGGAGAAGTTTGATATTTTTGGGATGGGGGAAAAAACAGAGGCAAATATTCCCGCCTTTCTCCTGTTCTTCTTTCGGGGGAAAAAGATGAGGACTAAGTGCCATCTTTTCCAGGACATGTTCAAAGAGGGCACAGTTGGTGGCTGCTGGCAGCCGTGCAGCATCACCTCCTTCCAAAAGATGAGGGAAATATTCATTCAGACCCTGTTTAAAACCCAGCCTCAACATCAAACACACTTCTTGGACAAAGATTACAGAAATTTAGCAAATCGCTGAGGACAATTTTTGATGCTACAAATACAATTTAGTTGGCAGGAGCCTCCTAGAAGGTTCTGTGTGAACACAAAATTCGGAGGACACACGGTCCTTACGGCACCGTTTGTGTCATTGAACTGCAGAGCAGGTCTCCGACCTGCAGTTGCAAACCAACATGAGCCACCTCTTGGTATGTTAGGTTACAGCAGCAGACGTACAGAACTGCAAATGCCCCATTCACATTTCAAATGTCTCCGTCGTATGAATTCAGATAAGATCTGAGACACTTTAGTTTACACTCCCAACATTAGCTATTCGTATATAGATCTTTCTCGACAAGATTAAAATACCCATTGCAATCCATCTTGGTTTTCCTCGTCCAAGGCCAATTAGCAGTCCCAGTACCTGGCTGCATTTTTTTGTATCGATTTAACCTGTGCGTTTTTCGAGATGAGCTATCTATCCCTAACTAGTTGTTTCAAGGCAGGTGAAGAAAAAAATTAAATAAACCAAAGACAGAATTAAAGAATAGCATCCATGCATGTTATTTGTTGTGTGGAATACTGGCTTAATTAAATGACCAGCTCCTGTGCGGCTATATACCACAGGGGGTGGGTGGAAAAATATAAGCCTTTTTTTAATGTAACAATTTAATCCTTTAAACTGCGGGTGGCCCTAAACAGCTCGTGGGAGAATTTATAAATACACAAAAAAGAAACAAGGACAATTTTTAAAAAAACTGTCAGCATCTTTTATATGGACTACATCATGACCAAGACAATGCTCTGTAGTTGCAGGGAAAAATATTAAAAACAGTCCTAAACTAGTCCTATTTCAGTGTTGACTATTTAAGTGAAAAAATTATTAGACAGTAATTTAGTACATTTTATGTTGCCTGAATGGATCGAGACATTTAGTTGTTTTTTTTATGTTTCTGACTTTTTCTCACTCTGCAGGGGCGGTTTATGTAACTGTTGACATAGTCCTGGTTTTTATCTGCTCAGCTTCTGAGATACCCACCACAGCCACCTCCAGACTACACTGGAGGTGAATGTAATGATGTCTGTGGAGCTTTCAAGACTGAGAAATGACATTTGAAAGACTGGGTTGTGTGTCTTCCCAGAAAAAAAAATGTCCCTGTTAATCCACAGAGCTCCAGTTTTCCACTCGAGCTTCTTCCTTACTGACAACAAAATAGTCCCTATATGAAAACTTTTGATGTTGAGGTCTGTGGATTATCCTGTGTAACCAGGACATTGCTTCTGGTAATTACTGTTCCCTTTCCCATTTTTTTCAATTATACTGAGGGAGTGCACGATCAGCAGTTCAGATGCATTTACTTGCAATTTCTTTCACTTTCTTTTTCTAAACTGTACACTTTTACCACGTTTATCAGGGATAAACTGCATATTAATCTTGCACGTTCACTTGTGCATGATTTGCCCCAGCCGTTCTGCCAAATATAGCCACTGCTGCTGCTGTAAATACATAAAAAGCTCATAAAAATAATCTCCTTTTCTCCTGGTGTGTCAGAGCAACCACACATTCTCTTCTCCAGGAGTTTTTTTTAAAGAATTGAAGCCATTTACATCACCAAAGTTAAAATGTAAAATATGTGCATGGATAGTTTATTTGATAGTGTACGCCTCACACATTTATTTGTTTCAGAAAAATGCACCCGTTTGTCCTGACATGATGTCTTCTTTTATTAAAAATATTTCTATAAATGTATTTATTTTTAAATCAAATGAAAGTGGCAGTGAATCATAGTACCTACTGCTGTGGTGTTATATAAATTTGAAATGACACTTAATTACATGTTCTGCAAATCTGGAAAGTTACTTATCCTTTTATAGTTGTCACATTTTTTATTTGTTGTCTTTCTGTGCACAGACTGAATGTGTTTTTGTGCTTCAGGACTTTCACTGCAGGGATTGCCAGGGTCTGAGAAGTACACACATTGCTGCAAACCACATAGCTATGCCTTGTTAAATGCGTTTTTTGTTTGTTTGTTTGTTTGTTTTTTATGCACTGAATTCTGGTTTTATCTGAGATAGTGGTGCAATGTTCCAGCGCTGCCACGCTCCCACCCCCTTGTTTTCAAAATGTTGCGTTTCAAACCCTCCTTGTCACCTTTAAACAGGCAAACAGTTCAGTTTGCTCAGATTTATTCAACCCAGGTAAATTATAAATAAGCATTTTCAAAGTTGCAATTAAAAAAATATCTTCCTAACATCACTTTAAAAGACATTTGGAATGGCCCCATAGCACATTTGCAATCCCCATAGCATGTCCATTTATGCATGTCTCGTGCTAAAGATAGCTTCTACCTTGCATTTTTATGTAGTACAAGAGAAAAGGCAGGGAGATGGAAAACTGGTTCATGAGTTTTCTTTTATTTTGTGAAATGTGTAGATGTAATGAATGCAAAACCATCTTGCGATATGGCTCGGGGCTATATGTGAAATTAAAAGCCACTGGTGACAGTTTGACACTGTATCTGAACATGAGTTTGAAGGGTTATGCAACAGAGTCATTTGTTTGGAGTGCCACATCCATTCTCTGCATAAATCATCATCATTGTGCATTTCCATCACATTCACTTCTCAGGCTGAAATATGTATTATGTTTCCCATTATTTTTTTATTTTTTTAACTTACTCTCCTCCTAATGTGAAAACGCTGAAGTTGAGAAAAAGAATACAGAGAATAACAAATGTTGCAGTACATAGTTTTGTCTGTGTAGGATTCATTTCAAAAAAGGGACCCTTAACTTCAATTATGAGACACACTTAAAAAACAAAAAAACGAGTTAGTGTTTCGAGCTATAAATAAAACATTGACAATATGATAGACATTTTTTTGTTTGCACCATAAAGCCAAAATATATTTTTTAATCTTGTGGCTTCTTGTTGTACCATTGTCTTGAATATTACCTTAAAAGATGTGTGGCTGCACAAAAAATATGAGGCAATTTATCTAGAGTTCAATGGTGCCGGTATGGCACTTACACACTTTATTGTGCGTCACATGAAAGGCCAGGGTCACTGAATGGACGTTTGCTGTGCACTGAGTGGAGACGTGCAAGGGCCTTCACAGCAGCAGAAAGAACATAAAGATATACCACCTCATTTCAGTCTCTCCCTGCAAACACACATCTCGCTTGCTTGCACACACGCTTGAGATCCATCCCTGTGGGTGGACAGAACCACTTCCTCAGCCACGCTACCTTGCATAATGCCTCACTGCACTGCGTAGGGAGCAGGCAGTGCACTGGCAGTCCCATCACACAGGAACAACAAGGCTACTCCATAGCAAAACTACAGCTTGCTCTACCAGTCTGATTATGTGTTGACTTGTTTGGCCCCAAGACCTGTGAGCTAGCACCAGCAGTGCTCGTGCTATAGATCAGCACTGTGGTCTGAAAAAGTTACCACCTTGATGAGCAGTTCAGAATGAGCAATAGATTTCTCTCTAGGTCACAACTCATGTTTGGCAACAGGAAATATACCTACAAGGCTTGAGAGGGTGTGAACTCTTTTGACCTTTGCCATGTCTTCAAAGCCCTAAGCATAGTATTCTACACACTATTTACAGCTAGATATGGAAATAGGTGCTCACAAAAGTAAAACTTCCTGTGCATTGGCAGGCCAGTGTTGTTTTTACCACAATTTATACAGTTTATTTTATTGTTTTCTCTCTAATACAGGATTGGAAATGATTCTAGATAGCCTCAAAAATGTGAAGTTCTGAATAAGCTGAGTAGCTGTTGATGTCTGATGTCTGGCTGGGCATGGAGCCAGTTGTTTTCCCATGCAAGAACATTCTTGCCTGCTTATCTTAAACCTCTTATACATTTTTCACTTCGTTTTCTCAGCTGGATTCGCCTAATTTTATTCCTCACTGCACAAACTTGAGGTTTCAGTAACACAATGATACTGGCACAAAAAATATTGTTTTGTAGTAATCTTATGTTAGTTATTGTTACATACGTAAATATGTGTAACAAATACACAGAAACATTTTAGATAAAAGTATTTCATAACAATTCATTTGTAAGACAAACTTGCTTTTCCCTTTTGGAGTAACACTGGATGATTCGCATTACCTCTAAATACAGGGGGTCCTCGAGTTACGACGGAGATCCGTTCCTGAGAATGTGTCGTAACCGAATTTCAACGTAAGTCGGAACATACATTCATATGTAAGGTACATACATACTAAGTTGTGCCACTAGATGTCGCTATAACACCACCCTAAAATAAGAGTTTACTGTGGTGAATTGCCTTTTGTCACCGTAGAGGTTGATATCGCGAGTGTAATGAGCATTTCCTTTAGATTTCTGATATCAACCTTGTAGACCCTGTGTTGTGAATAAACCTACCGTATTGCCACGATCCCGAACCCATCTGTGTCCGTGTGCATCTCCTTACCGGCTGCCGCTGCAACCCCGACCAGCCGTCCACTTCACATAAGTAAACACAACGCAGAGTAGCCTAGCTGTGGAGGTGTTGGAGAGCCGGCACCAACTAGTTCCCGTGCGAAGTCTGTACGTATTTACGGGGCAAGCCGCTTAAGCCGAAACAAGTAAGTTCATGGGAGATGTGTCGTAACCACGAAAACGTCGTATCTCGAGACCCCCTGTATATCATTCACATGGGTGTTTAAGTTCTTGCGTATTTGCTGTTGTGTTGTATGATGCCACAAGAATATAGGGCATGTTCATATGCTATACTGGTATTTAGAAGTAGTAAATCAACATTAAGGTTCCAAACTATTAAGATCCAGATTACATAAACAGATTCAGTATATTATTACTTACTGTATCATGATCAGATTAAATTAATAAGATGTGTTATTACATAACTTACTGTAATTGTGCTGATGCGATATAAGGTTTATTTTTAGAACAAACACACAACTTTGTTGCTTGTGTGGGGTGTAATGACAGTTACAGAAATATAAAATGGCCGATTAACCATCAAACTGGAACAATATGTGTCAACCAGATGTGCAGCATTGAGTCCACTCATGTGTGATCTATGAACAAGTCTTATGAAAATGCCAAGTCCCGTGTTTTTTTTCCTCACAGAAGGACTTTAGATCCTAATGTATGGGGAGGGTCAAGGGCAGCGAGTTTGTATGAGAGGCTGGATCAGCAGCAACTGTTTCGAGCTGAGTGTAGGGGGTCACATGTGTTCATAGTAATGAACAGTTTCAACAGTGATGTGCGCCCTGAGGCAAAAACCACTCCACCACGATGCTAAAAGCAAGCTAGACATGCACTTACATACAGCACTCAAGCGAGTTCATAGCACTCTTTAACAGTCGTAATGCATCAATTTATACGGCAGCATAAAGCTTTTGTCATGTCAGACCTTTTATTTAACAGTACATGCAAGTGGAAACCGGGAATGAATCATTTGGAAAAGTGGTTCATCACTGTTGTGAAGACAGTCTGACTCTGAGGTAAAGTTTATAACCTGTTATTTGGAACATTCAAAATACAAATACTTCTCTGAGCAGAAGTCGAGATCAGTAAAAGTTCAAGCGTAAGCACAAGGAAACTAAAATGCATCTTTTCACCCTTTCATTTTGACAGTTGTGTTGCAATGTTTCCTCAGTGGCTCTGAGAAAAATACAACATCAATGAAGACCAGAAGAAAAAGCAGCATTTTGCTTTTTAGCACAGCTGCAGTTATTTGTTTTTAAGACAGTGAGTTTTTGAGAAATGTTTATGTATATGAATATCAAGGCAATTATAAAAAAATGTTACATGATGTTTTCAGGATAGGGATCTACTTCAGGGCAGACAAAAAGAAAACAGGGAAAAGTAATATGGTTTTAAACTTTGAGACAATGAGCCTAAGATATAGGTTATAAAGCTCACCATAATGAAGTTGGTCCCAATATTTTATGTAGCAAATATACAGTATCATATAATATATTTGATGTGCTATATTCTGTAGAAAGCAGTCTCTTTCTCGGAAAGCTCTTTCAGCCATCAGGCATCATAAAAAAAGATTCACAATAATTGCCTTCCATCAAACAAGCAGTGAATTCCTCTTGTCATATCCACAACTATCTATAAAGCACCAGCTCATAATGGTGTTTTTAACACCTGCATGCTTATACAGGCAACCGTGCCCTCTTGTAAACATTTAGCTCAACAGTTTTTCTCTGCCACCAGTGATAGATGCACAGGTAAAAACTGCAATATTGGCATCCGAACAATAGGCAAGACGTTATGGAGCAGTATTTCTCCAGAGAAATCTAAAAATTATGTTCTCTGAAGGACATTGCAGACCGAGCATAAAAAACGCACGGGGAAAAAATGGAGGGGCTGCTGGTAGTGGAATTGCAGAGCACCCTGTTTTGATCCCCAGCTGTTTACACACAGTGCTGCAGAGGCTGTAAATTCCGACGAGCTGAAGCATATTGGGCATCATCTCCGGCACCCATCATTCCAGAAATTGCCTCTCTTTACCCCTCTCTCTGGAGGAGTACATGCTTCATTGTCATGCCCGCAGAGCCCTTTGCGCTGTCACTTTGGTGGTGACACTCTGGGGTGGGGGTGGGGGGGCATAAACAACCAGCCTCGACTATATCTCAAGGGTAGGTGCCTGGATTGGACGCCTGCCTCCTCAAAGATATAAAGGGTCATAATATTTTCCTTAGCCAGATATTTTCCTGCTCGTCACGGCCGGGGATGGTGGGCTTTAGGTGACAACATGAAGGCTGCTACTCAAACTCCCATTGGCCGTGTATGTGAGAGACCGTTTTGCCAATAGTTAACATATCTGCAGTTAGACAATAACTGATTTGTTTTCATATGGCGTGCAGTGTGCTGGGACGGAAACAGGACAAACGTTTTTCAGCCAAAGCAATTTAGAGCCTACTTAATTTTAAACATGGAGCGTTGTACTGTGTGAAACATGGAAACGATAAACATACAAAAATAGAAACATTGCAGTTGATTCTATTCAGTTGTGTAAGAATGCTAAAGATAATCTTTTATCCAAAACAAAACCAAACCGCACTGCAAGACACATCTGACCCTCCTGTAACGTCACTGTTTCTAAAGAAACCATCTCCCGGGATCTTTGAAACTAATTTTCTGTATAAGTATTCAATATGCAAAGACAAGTCTCAGTAATATTTAACACGTGTAGTGTAATTAAACCGACCGCCAAGCAGAGCACATCTAAACTATTTCAACTTCTTTACCAAGGCTGACTGTAAATCTGTCAATTCCTCAGACTCTGTCAGCCTATTGTATAAATGTTCATTCTTCACAAGGTCACACAGGAGACCTGTGCCTTCTTCACACTGGCTAATTATCACGGCACCATCTTTTATTGAATCGGACACTTTGAAGAGCTTTCTGTCGGCCCATCCCTCATTTTTTAATAGTATTGATTTTTCAACGATCATATCAGGCCTCGTATTTTCAAAAAGATGCTGCCAGCTTTTTATTCTCTCGCACTCCCGTGCACTCCACAGACCTTTCGCTTTTATTCCCGTCCAGAGTATTTCAGAGTTGGCACAGCTCAAACTGTTAACACACATTTTCTCCTCAGCAATTACCAAAGGGGGCAGAGACGGAGAGGAATTGATCTGCCAGCTCGTGGTACAGTAAACAAAGCCTTCTTGTCCCATGTGTGCTGAGCAATTATAAAGTGCAAGAAGTTGCAGGTTATGCATCAGCTATAAAAAGACGAAAAACAGTTGGAACGACAAAGGTGTTTGCAGAGAAACACTTACAATTAGCTTTAATAATGTAGTGTATTACTTCTAATAAGCACAGGTTGTGCCTGATCCTTTCAGTACACATTCTTGATAAGGTGGATCGGTTATTTTTCTTAAGGCCCACGTCATCTCCAGGCCCAAAGCAAACAGCTCATAATGTCCCATGTCCCTTTCCATGGAGTGACTCAATTCATTTCATTGTTTTTCATGAGCTTGTTTGTCACCCCCCCCCACCCACCCCCTCCCCGCCCCCTCCTCTGTCCACCTTCTGTCCCCCCCCCCCTGTCCACCTTCTGTGTGACTCTATTGTCTCTGGCCCCTCCGTAAAATCCATTCATGCAACATTAGATTTAAACTCTGATATGCAATGTCCCTGAGCGCTCAGCAGAGATGGATATATGAATAGCATTTAGGAAAATAAATTGATCTTTGATGCTTGTCCTTCAGGGGGAGATTATGTGACATTGGTTACTGTCAACAGTCTGTTCTATTTCTATTTTAGCTGAGTGCCATGGGTGAAAATACACTCATGAGGTCCATTGGAATCGAAACGAGATGGGCTATTACCCTTCAATGTGATATTTCTGAGGCGATGGAAATGAAAAGAGTTCTCATTTGTGCCGCAGTGATCTGGTTATTGCTCTGATGCACATAGTCAGAGGGAACCTGTGAGGTCCACATTTATCAATTGTTAAGTATGTTTGGAATGTTAAGTGCGGTTCTGAATGTGAAATACAAGGGGCAAAACATATTGTATTCATAAAGATAACCATGCTGTCATATCTGCTGGTGCAGTTGTAACATTTCAGTGTTGATATATTTGTATCTCTTGTAAACTCTCTACACAAGGCCTTATAATGATTTTTTCCTAAGATATATTGGATATCACCCCTCCACTCGCTCCTCCAATTACACATGAGTAATAGAGACCATTTGCCTAAAACCTCATAGTCAGCATGGAGCCATTGCAGGCGCTTGCAAAGTTTTCAATTATCAATATACTATTTAATACTTTGCTGCCAGGCCAAACAGCCTGGCCTCTCACCAGGACGAAATGGAGAATGTTATATCTCGAGCACATCAGCAAATGGCTGCGTGTGTTGCAACAGGGTTCAAACCAAACTCCATCAATCAAACTGTTCTTGGGGCGAAGAGGAGCAGAGGGCCGCTTAATTACGAATGGGCGATCATGTTAGAGCGCACAGAGTAATTCCAAAAGCTCTGTTCCCCTGCTACAAGTTGTTTGGGTTTTGTGATCAGGAAGTGGAAAACACTACCGTGAATGTGTCAGCCACTATAATAACATTCAGACTGTAAAAGCAGATGGACGCCATTGCCGGATTTTTTTTTCTTGTATTGCTGTTTGGCTGCACAAGAGCACTAATTTAGATGCCCATTGTGTAACAGCCCCACTGCAGTGAGTACAAAGGACCCAAGATTGACCAGACTTTTTAGGAAGGAAACAAACCAGTGAAAGAATTTAATATGGATGCGTTTTTAACAGTGATGAATTGATGTAAATAAACATAGAAGACAAGGATCTCAAAACAAAGAATACTAGTACTGTATATTTAATATACATATAGGAAATTTTGAAGAAAAAAAAATAAGGTAAAATAGCAGGACGACATGTGAAAGCCAAAGGAGAAGTTTTTGTGTTCATCTCTGTGCTGACAGACAGATGGACACATACCTCTATGTGTGCTTATGCACCTGCCTGTCAGCTGCCTGTTATGAGTGAATGTGTGTCTGTCTTCTTATTGTGGCTGAGTCAGACACTCACCCGCTGCCTGAGAGAGAAGTCAAATAATCTCTTCTGCAGTGGGACTTTTGAATGTGACTCAGATGTCTACCAGTGTAAACTGGTCAGATACCCAAAGTCTATGGCACAAAGGATATGATAACCAGTACAATGTTGTATCCTTCAAACGTGTTAAAACATGCACAACAGAACTATAATGTAGCTGAGATAGCTTGGATAATCATACTGGGCACGTTTGTTAATATTCAGGAGGTGAAGTTTTATCGCCCCATCATTCATGATATTCTTTCAAACAGCATTAATTTGATTTCATGATGTGTAAAGAGAATCATAGGAAAGACTATTAGGCACAACAGTCGCTGCGTGACTATTTGATATGAGAAAGGGAATCCCAAAGGGTCGAGCATCAGTCAAAAACCTGCCGCACTTAGGCATGAAAGTAGAATGAGATGTGATTACCATATTAGAGAGTAGAGTACGAGGAAAGCTCAAATGCATTTATAATTAAGTGCTCTGATGTGAACAATAAGAGAATGTGCTCAACTAAACGCTTTCAGCTGAAAACTGGCAAACAGGAAGTTCAGGCGCGTAATCAATAGTGTTATGACATACAGAAACAGGCTGTGTCCGAAATCGCCCCCTAACCCCTATATGTGAGCACGCCATTTTGTAGTGGTGTCCGAAACCTTAGGGATCATAGCATGTCCACTATATAGTGCACTCAATGTATCCCACAATTCACCGCAAAATGTAGTGTACATCCGATGGTCACTAACCGGACCAAGATATCCCATCATGCATTGCCAGAAATTCTCTGGGCTGCGCGGAAGTGAAAATAGCGGACGGACGGGAGGGAAATATACATAAATATAATAAAATATAACAAAATACGAAAATAAAAAGTACAGGAAAGTAATCAAAAGCCTCTAATTTATAAAAATGCAGTGGTAAACAAACAAGTATTTTGTGAGACGACAATAATGTGGTACCTTTTAATTGTGCGACAGCGATGACGTAATTACCGGCGCCGAGAGTAGTGTCCGAAAGTGTCCGAAAGATTTTTCTGTTGAGCTCACTACATAGTGCACTACATTTATATTCCCTATGTAGGGAGTAGGGAGTAGGAGTTAGGGGGCATTTCGGACACAGCCACAGTCTTTTCTTCTGGTGGAGAAGATGGAGGTTTGTCAAACCCTCTTGATGTTCATCCCATGTAACACACTGTTGATTTCAAGAAAGAAAAAAGAAAGCACAGTTACATAAAGTGCAAAATACAGAACATAAAGTACCGGCCTTGTGCTCCAGTTATTTCACACATACATGAAGTACATTTAAAAAATGCATAAAAGTAGTGGACTTGCTCCAGTTACTGCGCACCGGGGGGATGAGGGGAGATGATATAAAAGCAGCATTGTTAAATGGTACCACTGCCCTGGGAAAGACACTGTTTTTCATCCTGTAAGTCCAGGCTGCAGTGTTTCTGTATCTCCCTCCAGAAGGCAAGAGGTTGAACAGGTGGTGGGGATTGTACTTTAATGATACTGTGAGCCCGCCTCAGGCACTGTGAGGTGCAGACTGACTCCAAATCCTGCAGACGTGTCCTGATCCTATCCTGTGCTGAGTTCACGATCTGCTGGAGAGCTTCTCCATCAGCCTGATTGCGGTATACTGTCAGCATACCGCACTGTCATGTCAGCGTGCTCCCCAGTAGAGGCTCACAAGTCGTTTTTGGGGAAGACTGGTTGTCTTTAGTCGCCTCAGGTGGTAGAGGTGCTGCTGGGCCTTCTCCATTATCACAGAGGTGTTGGCGATCCAGCTGATTTCCTCCAGCCTCATTAATGTGGACTGGGCAATGTGCAGTTTGTTTTGCTTTCTCGTAGCCAATGATCACTCCTGTGGCTTTTTGCTATTAAATGACAGGTTTTGAATATTTTAGCACATCTCTCTCCTGCCGTGTTGACAACGTACTTGTGTATTATTGGGTGATCTTTTTTGTCAAAACCAAACCTTAAAAAAACACTCATAAAATAACGAAGACGTTGGGGCACAGACACATAATGATGTGGCATCAGATCAGAAATTGCTTTTATGTTAAATAGGGAGAGAGACTCTTTTAAGTTAAAAAGCTTGTTGGGGCATTTTGTTTGTTCCTTTACAACACTTAACAAATGCCTTCTCTGCGCAAACACAGTGTCCCCCCTATGAAGGCAGAGAGGATGTGAGGATATGGAGATATTCCCCACTCTCCTTGTCATTATGATGAATGGGCACAGAGGTGTGGTAGTGGGTAGGGCAGGTTTCTCCTTGTGGAGCGGTGAGCCATCACTCAAGCAGAGTTCAGGAGCCGTGATGTCCATAAACATGCACATAAAATCTGATCCCTCAGCAGGTGGTATTCTGTCCTTGGCAGCGGAACAAGTCAAATTGGCGTACATTACAATGATGGTAGGCGTCCCCGAGGGACAGGTTGTTTTTAGTTGTCTGTCACAAGTCGGACGTCAGAGGCTGCCTAACAGCCCTCTGATAGGATTTGATCTCTGCGCCATGTAGTCTTGACTAAATGTAGTCTTGACACTCAAAGCTCCCCATGAAGAGTAAACGAATCACATGCCACCCATCCAGGTAAACCACATTCAAATGACAGGTAAGGGAATTAAAATCTAAACCTTAATTTTAGGTTGTTTGTGCATGAATAAAAATAGGCAGTACAACTATTATGTAACACATAATACCACGTTGCATCCTGGGAGAAACTGGATGTGTGTTTTTTTAAAGCTCCAGCACGGCTCATAAACAACATATGCTCGGAACAATTATGGTTACCCCGGAGTCAAATTTAACCTTGAGTCTTTGTAGCAGATGTTGGCAAAAAAAAAACACACAGATTGTAACAGATCTGAATGCATGATTCATTAGCATTGATTAGCTACAATATTGGTCACCAGTGTCTGCTGCTGTGCAAGTTACAAAAAAGATCTGCGTGATATACAAAATCATTTCACAGATTTATAGCACTTGACTGTTGAGAAAGTCAGGCACCATTTTCTTGTCTGTCTCGCACAATGGGACATATTAGTCATTGTCACAAGATGCATTTCACCATTAGCCTGTTGCTCTGTAAGTTTTTCTGTGAAAGGTTTGCCCTGCTCTAACAGAAGCTACCTAATCACTGGCTGGATGTTGGCGGGTAAGGTTACGTAATTGTGTGGTTTAATGCTAACTAAACCTTACCATAAATTTGATGCCAGTAATGTACAAAAGTTGTTCTCTGCATTAAATTTGTTTCATACAGAATACATACACGACCTTTTGACCCCCTCTAATGTCTTTAAGTGATGTACCTTACTTAGTGTAAACTATGAACCAACCTCATTCGCTATTATGATATTACAGAGGTTTGCCAAATATGGACCATTTACACACTTTCAGCGGCTTCCCTTTTCCTCGACACTCGCCTGTTCGTTTGAAATTCTATTATGCAAATCACGGCTGAGGTCGAGCCATGGAGGCACTCTGCCTCTTTTCATCTATGTGCCTTTGAGAATAATTATAATTCTTAAAAGCATATCATTTAGACCCTGTTAGGGAGAGGGTGCAATCTGTGCACGTTGGGTCCTGATGCACTTGAAAGTGATGACTGGTCAGAGGTTGCGGATGCTGAGCAGGCACTGTTGTGAGACCTCTGAAGACCTTAAATTTTTATGAATACTTTTGTTGTACAACCCAGATGAGTGTTTACACTTAAACACACCTAATAGCAAAAAATAAAGACAGTTTTCATAGTGTGCAGATATTAACGGTGGCTGGTACAATACAACAAAGTGCTATGTGGTAGTTGTATACACAGTAACCAATGAGCAATAAGGAACAATAAGACAGAAGTCAGCTCCATACATTATTGTTATAATGTCAGTAATAATGTATGAGCTCTATATAAAATGTATTGTATCAGCCACTATGTTTTTTTTAACTATGATAACTTGCTCCTATGTGGATTTTTGAACAGCATTCAGATCATATGCTCGTTTAATTTGCCACTGTGACGTACATTTAATCTGTAATCTCTCTCTCTAAACTCACATTGCATTAACTTCAATTAAAATATTATACAT
Source organism: Trinectes maculatus (assembly GCA_016785345.1). Taxonomy (NCBI): domain Eukaryota; kingdom Metazoa; phylum Chordata; class Actinopteri; order Pleuronectiformes; family Achiridae; genus Trinectes; species Trinectes maculatus. The sequence continues at coordinate 1,250,582 of JAFBJQ010000387.1, read as the reverse complement.
AATCTGGTATACTGTACTGTACACCGCAGCACTGCAGTACCCTCCAGGCGAGAGTAGTTTCTGTACCACAGAGCTAATACCATCTGTTCATGTCAACACGAGCGTAGCTGAATCAGTCAAAACCGTCACACAAACAGTGAGTTAAAAATGATGCTTCAAGAGGTCAAGCACAAATCATAGCCAAGGCAACTTTTGCATTTAAATTCTCTTCTGTGTGAAATGTCAAGTAAAAGCTGCGGCAAACATCTCTTAGTTCTCCTCATTTTTTTTTCAGTGGTCACTTAACTTCATTTGCATTAATGTCAGTTACTGTATTTACTTTATAGAACATAGAGCATTTGCTCCAGCTCCACTTGGCCGCTGTGACTAATATTGTTTTGGGAAATTCACATAGCGGGTAGGGAAACTGAATTGCCTAATGTAGTGTAGAGAACAAAATGTTTCGTAACTGTATTATTTGGCTTGATGAGAGTGCCTCGGGTGGTTGTGTCGCTTCACCGTTTGGCCAGGCTTCTGCTACTGTATCTTTCAGTACAATAACTCCATTATCATCGCAACGGTTCTCAGTGGTTTTGCTTACCTTGTCTTGTGGGTACCATCACATTTTTTTCAGGGAATCTACTTTTTAAACAACATATTGCACACAATTTTCTTCACTGGGTTGACGTTAACTAGCACCAATTATGCAGTACTTTGAGGAGGAGAGCGTGAAAAAAGAGAGGTAGAGGGAGTGTGGTGTAGTTGGAGAGCATGAACAGTGGGGCTGAGGTATGATAGCCATTACAGAGATGGCAGCTTTGGCCAGGTCAAGGATGTGGAGGTCAGTCACAGTGGGACTTGGCCGCACATCCACTCTCACCTGCCAAGCACCAAAGGCAACTTCAGTAGCTGAACAACACATAGCTACAAAAGGCGATAGGAGGGCCGTCCTTGGCTGCGGTGCATTCAACAATGTCATCCTCGCAGCAGATGGACATTAAACTCTGGCTACAGTTGTGAATTGCAATTCACACCAGGAAAAGCCTTACATGAAAAAACACTGGCCTCGCCAAATCAGACTTACAAGGCAAGATCAAGCTGGTGTGTCACATTGTGATGCTGGAAGGCCAGCTGACCACTAATCTAACACATTCAACTGAATCTCCCTGTGATATTATACTCAGCAGTATCCAGGGTTACTGAAGAAAAGCAGTCAGTTAGTATTACTACCCGAAAGGCTGCACAAATGTAAGTATTTACTATAGGTAGACAAAAATGCATAGCGGTGAGATGATAGTATCTTGAAAAAAACCTTATGACAAGGCTGCAGATGGGTGACAAATTAAAGGAATGATCAGAATGAATGAGTGGAGAAACATGACAAATACAGATGCTTCCACACAGGTGCTGTGTGGCAATTAAGCAATTAACTTTCAATCACGCTCTGCGGCATGTGTAAAAACACTGAGCAGGCCCAGTTGACTCTGTTTTTGTATCCGGATAGCAAGATGAAAAGAGGGAAGTGAGGGTTCACGGAGAAGATTGAGCAGGAAATAGGGTAAATTTAATGACCGTGATGCTTATGCATTAATGTGATATGCTGGCAAATAAACTGAAGAGAAACTCTTCCCTGCATGACTGATATTGTCAGTGCAGGACATGGTCACGCTATCAGCAAGATCAGTCTGTTGACAGTTACTTAGTGGGGGACATTATAGTGTGCCTGCAGTGCATAAACCTCTCATTGCAAAGATAAATGCACATCTGAGGGTTCAGCGGTGCAAAACTGGAGGTCATGGTCTACAGAGACGTAGAAAAAGGAGATATATTCAGAGGAGTCATCTTTCATTATAATCAAGTGGCATCTACCAAGGGAGCGGTGCAGGCCGGTGTTGTGGGCACATTGAAACTATTCTGGTGGCAGCCTAGTATTTTTAAAATGATCATATGTAAGTAGTTACAATGTACTTTTGTGGAAATGCATATTATCCTGTATGTTAGTGACAGCTAGTGAGCATTATAGTAGGCTTTAGCTCTGGTTTATTGAGAATTGGTGAAAATGATTTCTGTTCTTCTGGTAGAGGACACCGTTCCACCATGTCCACCGGACGCAAAGAGATCATCCTCCTATTATGTTTTATTCCGCTTCCAGACAGATAATGGTACGTTACTGGATGCAGTTGCTGTTACACTACTCATTACTCATTACTCTGTGATAATTCCTAATCTCTATGCTAAAAATATCCTGGCTTCACCCTCTCTGGCCATTTTGAATTGTCACAGTGCAGCATGTTATGAGAATGGGGCTTCCCTTATTGACTGGCAGTCATTTGAAATTAAGCAATTCTGAATCGTCCACGGCTCAGTGGAGTGTTAAACATGTATTCTGCAATTAAGCAACGATAACAAATGCGGCATTAAAACTCTGGGGCATATTCTGTCAGTGCCTGATAAATAAAATGTTTAGAATGACTATGGGGGATGCTTAGTACCGCCGCTTTCAACCAAAGCATACGCAAGCAGTATCAACAAGAGAAATGCCACAGCCTGTGAGTGACAGAGTCATGTGCTAATATGATTCTGATTCATCACAGAGGTGTAGGAAAATAAGGAGATGGAATAAATTCATTTCAGGAAACGCTGAAAGAAATAAATCTGCATCCCAAATGTCAGACAAGATATTGAAAGAAGACGGAGAGTCAAAGGCAGCAGGACTTCTCCAGCTACATCAAGGCACCTCGAGTTCAGTGGCCGTTAATGCATTCCAAACACCGAGACAGTTTCTTCAAGACCAGCTGTCCCTGGCTGCAACCCAACCGCCAATCATCTCACAGGGACAGACTCATTCCAAAGTTGAGCCCAAGGCAGAGTTGAAGCAGAGTACAAACGAAGGAGAACACATATGGGAGAGGAGCGAGGTGAAGGGGGAAAAAAATGAAATAAAGTGCGGAGTCTGGGAAGTGAACGATAGCCCCCGGTAGAGTTAGAGCTGTGCATAAAATACCTCTGGCTCTCAGACATGGCTTTGATTTGATTTATAAGATGACCTTAAATAGGGAAGAGGAACGAATGACAACATGAAGGATGGCCCGGGACTGACAAAAGACACGCTCGTGATGAAGTCACCACTTTTTCTCAGAAACTGCAGCGTAATAAAAAAAACGCCATATTCCTAATACAACCTCAAAAACCATTTTGTCACACAGGATTTACATTGGCTCTAAAATACTTATCTAACCCTAATTCTAATGAATCACAGGCTATGAATTGCCACGCTTAGTTACTGTTGCTAAGCCTTTAGCTGAGTATTGTAGCATTATAAATATTAAATTGATACGTGGTACATTTGCCAGTCAAAGGTCAGTTGAAACTGTGGATCTGTGATTTCATCATTTCAAGTCTGTAACTGCTGACCTTTGTCACACGGGAATGCGAGCTGCCGTATTATTTCATTGTTGTTATAGACTTAAACAGTATGAAGTTCACACTTTCCAGTGAGGCTTGGAAAGTGTGAACTGTTGAATCCCTTCAACCATGTAATGTCATGTAGTATCTCACAGAACGAGTTTGGTTGTCGATGCTGGAGTGTGAACTTTCACATATTCAAATAGAAGCACGTCAGATCAGATATAATTGTGAGTTAATGACATCCAGAGCTGGGTCCAATACGCTGCATCTGACATCTGTTAGTCATTAGTGTTTATTTTTTAGCCAGCAGGCCCTGCAATTATAAGCTCACACATATATTTACACTAAGTAATTACTTCAGGTAGTAGGCTACTGAAGCCTATGTTTGCTTACATTAAAGCAGATAAGCACACCTTCCATTTAATTCCTTACACTTTATAATTACCTTTATATACATTTATATACAAAGTATCTCCATGTGTGCAGAAAGCAGAAGCTTGATAGGTCTGCAATGCCGAGTTGCAGTTGCTAAACTATAATTATAGAATCACTGTTAGAGGGAAAATTTCAGCAAACAAAAATCTACATAGTGTTAATAGAGTGTCTTGGGAATGGTGGGGAGCAAATCAGCAAGTCAGGGTAAGTCATGCATTTCATGCATACTGACTTCCGTTTCCATGTGAGCGATATTCACGGAAGGGAGAGATGTTAGTATGTTATGCAAAGAGAACTTTGTCTCCGATGGGTTTTTGCATTTGTCTTCTAAGCCTTTGAATTTGAATGATACTGAGTGTGACCCTGACAGTCCCTGTCTCACTGCAGCGACAGTAGACTAGAGAAGGAGGGGGCCGAGTCGAGGCAGGGAAATTGTCCTTGAAACAAGCAACAGTGGCTTTAAGTAGAATGTGACATGACTCTCCAGGGTCTGACAATATTAATCTATCTGCCAGTCACCACAGGCGCTCAGTCCACCCAGGAACCCCCAGAGTGTGTATTAATTAAGAAACTGTCAGGATACACAAAGTATTTGGTGCATAACAAGACAGTATCTCAAGTCATTAGCCTGGACACAACATGGGTTGCACAATATTTTTATGTTATTAATTTATTACTAAAATGACATTTTAATGGAGGTGGTTTTACAAAATAATGTCAACACCTTTCTACTGCTGTGCTGTAAAGTGCTGCAATGCTTTTTTTTTTGCTTTGATTTTTTTTGTTAATTCATCACTTTAGCTGTGATGAAGTGAAGAGATCACTTTTGAAACAAGTGAAATCCAGCATTTCTGTCCAACCAGGCCTCTAATCTAATCAGGGATGGGAGTGAGGGACATTATGTGCAGCAGCTGACTGTGTTTCCACGCTCAGCTATATAAAGAATGTGGTAATGTGACTCAATGACAGGGACTTGGCAAAAAAATGAGGCTACCTTCCTCAGGGGTCTCTCTCTGTTTCAGACCATAATTGAAAATAATGTAAAAATAGTCCTGTGCTGCGGACATGGGTTAACTCTCGGAGGACAAGGTCAAAACCTCTCCTTTTACTTTAATTTCCACATGATTAATTACACAACTGAAGTTGGATTGGGAAGCATGTTTTACAAGTTCTTTAGGATGTCATGCACTGATTTCCTCAGCTAATGTGATTAAAAACCACACAGGGAGACTGGTTCCAGGGGCGGAGGACGTAAGATGTGCATGTGTTGTACAAGACAGATGCAAACACAGATCTGCTTTATTTATATATCAGCTTCCTGTTTCTTTTCCCTCCTTCGCACCTCTCTCTCAACAAATTGACATGATAGCTGGAAATCTGATTATCTCACGCTGATCGTCCTCCAGAGAATGATTAAAGATAGACTGTGAAATCAGGACACTCACACCAATCAACTGTCAGATTTCAAGTACATCACATGCAGGGTTTTGTTGCTATGGACACTGCTAGTATGAAGAGCACCAGTTACATAAATCTCAAGGCAGGCACTCAGTTTGATCTTGCATAATTGCTCTGATTCTTGACTCGGAGATATTCTTCTCCCTGCAAAATAATTTCATCTGTATCAACAATCAATCAGGGAATAAACGATATTCTTAGATAATAATGAGCGTTTCAGCCCTTAATCGTTTTAGAAATCCGTGATGCAGCTGAAATAATCCTCTGAATTCCTGACTGATCAGAGAAACATGATTCTAATCTCGAGGTCCAATAGGATTACTTCAATAATGAGCAGCGGCGAGGGATTACACAACAACACAAGGCTGAACTTGTAATGTAAATTCAATCACTATATGTAAAATTTGACACATTTACCCACAGTTAGGGCTTTGAATGGAGACTATAAATTCTCTTACAATGCAAATCCATGCTAAATTGGAAGCTTTTACTCACATCTGCAATGCATTATTGTTTTTACAGACTTCATTACACTTATCACTTCACACAATCAGCTTTAATGTGCAACACAAACAAGATCAGATCAAGCACATGCATATTTGTATCAAAACAATGCAATATAGTACAAATTGAAATGACCTAGAAGTAATGCATTTTCATCTTTGAATGGAAAAAAACATTGGTAATAGCACTGACAAATAAGAAAATAGCAGTTGTTGCTGACTGAATTGCTATATATCCACAAATATTAAAAAAAAGATTTGTAAGAGGGAACAAAACCTGTGATTTACATGAGTACATGAGCATTTTCTCAATAGCACACGGTCATTTACTGCTCACTAGCCTTACTTACTAACACATTAATCCTCATTGTGTTGCGTCACTCCTCTGTGACAAGCCTGATTGATCTGTCCATCTTGATACGGTGTCTTTAACATCTTGCAGAGTATAGGTCAGGGTAGATGAGCCTGTCTGCTATCCTGAAAAGAGAAAGCATGAAAATATACCTTATCCTTGTGTGTAAAGGGTGCAGGTAAATGTAAGACAGGGTGGAGGGAAAGTAATAATAAAAGTTTCCAGTGGCTCGGCATGTTACTGCCAGCCAAGATCACTCGGACTTTGAAGTTGGGGAAAAAAAGAAACATTCCAAAATCAACAGCTTCCGTAATCTGCAAACACAACAGAGACGGAGTTGCTGGTGGGAGCCAGTGCCGAGGGGAGATCCAAAGCAACTTCACATTTGTCAGCACACACACATACAGACAGCACATGCACACAGCACGCCCTCTGAAGACGCACACAAATCTGTGCCGTAACGTTCATACACAGACACAAAGTACAGAGGACCGACTAGTGGGGTTTGTTGTCAAGATATTACAGAGACAAAAAGCCAGCCTCCCCTCGGGATGACTGAATTTGATCAAAGCAAAGCTTTGTTCCCAGTCAGTATCACTTTTCAACTTCTTCAGTTAATGAACAGTTTATGGTGGCTAATGAAGTCATCAGTGGCTAATGAAGTTGACAGTGTATTTGTGTTGTTCACAGCTCACTCCAAGAATTACGTTGTTTCAGTATTGGTTACAAAGCCGAAACAGCAGCCAGAAGTGAAAAAGGGGGAAATGATTTCACAGACTATCTCCCGTCCCACCGCGAGAGCAAGCATGTCAAGGATAATCTATGTTCGCGTATTTTTGGACCATTTAATTTCTCCCATATCCCATCACTTATGAGAAATGTCACAAGTAGAAGCGTGGGGAAAATTTGTCTCCCGTGTGATCTGTCCTGCAGCTACGCCTCGGAGCTGCTTGCTCAGCCTTCCACATGGCCATCTTGTTGATGTGCAATAAAGCACAACTGCAACCGTCCATTAATCTAAGGTTGATAAGCATAATTATGTTGCACGCATGACGGCCATTGAAAGACTGGATGCATCGTACTACATAATTTTACACAGAGGCTGGGTGGCCGGGTTTACAAGAAGACTACATTTACAGTCATGCTGTAATGCTTGTTTAGATGGAGAGTGAATGAGCCAGTCTGCGCATAAAATTAGCTTCACGCTGAAAACATCCAGTGTTTGATTAAGCTGTCACGTACTGCAGTCAATGATATGAGTTCCATCTTAATATGAAGTGTGCCATTTTGTGCCGTTGATTGCTTGTGCTGTACAGTAAATGTGCACCCCACAAATGAATGTACTGTAAAGCATGTGCGCAGCATAATGTAAAAAGGTCCGTTTGTGGGGGCTGTAAGAGGGGAAATTAAGGGATCGCTATATTAATTACAAAATATTCAATAGAACTGAAATTGCTGAATAGTGGTGTCTAAATCTAAATATGCACATCTGTTAGTTTGTTTGCCACCTAGAAATTTTATTTACCACTCTTCAGTGCCAATCTATCGGCATACCGTCCCCATACAATGCGTCAACCACATATGTTCATTTGGCAAAGACAATAACAATATCGTATATTGTTAGACATGAATCAAACGTCCATATTGAATGGTGAGAAGGAGCTGCACAGGCCTCTGAATAAAGCATGATTAGACTGTCAGAGAGATCCAGCCCCACCTGCCAATCTCCTGCTCGTAATAAAAGTCTGCTTGCTCAAACAAAAGACGGTATGTGCCTTCCGCTACACTGGCGTAGCAAAGAAAGGGAAGTCACATATCACTTATGGCTGAGAGACAGTTTTACTGCAGCAGTAACTCTCCCTTCTGCACAGATACACACACACACACACCAATACTGCAGGCCGAACACAGCGGCATGGTTGCTAGGAAACACCTTGGGGCCAGCTCCCTTACTATCTGACCTGATTAGTTAATTGCAAAAAGTGAGCAAGTGGCAAAATTGCTCTAACTGTCATCGACTCACTCGGGTTGCAACTCCTCAGCAGTTAGCAGGTGATTGCTGTTTAAAATCCCCTCCTGAGTTACCATGCTGAAGGAAATGAAGACACAGGATAGGAGACTATGGACTGTAGCATTGTGCACGAGCGCATCAAATTGGTCGCGGTCGTTGTGAAGTGACAAGCAGTTTGAATTCATTAGAAAGGAGTCGTTCAGCAGTATGAGAGTTAAAGATCAATACCACTGGCACAATGAGCCTGGAGCTTGTGGCAAGTTTAGGTGAGAAGAAGCAGAGACCTGTGACAGAGCCAGGTCTCTGCTTCTGGTCTGTATGCAATGCTCAACAGGAGCATGGTAAGAACCCTGTCATCTAATGCTCAGCAGAGGAGTGAATGTGCATATTCCTCAAAATGTCAAACTATTCCTTTAAATAATTTAGTTTTCATGTGTCTCGTATTTTTATATTAATGCCAGCTTGAGGTTTAGATTTTGAATATGCACTATCTGGAATAGTGCAGGCGTCAGATTCTGTTTCAGTTACCGCAGATAATTTAGCTCCTCCACAAAACATGTTGTTTCCATAGGGATTGAAATATAATGTGCCATGTGGCCTTTGTGTTTCCACTGATCAGAGAACATGTATATTGCATGTAAATATCACTTTGCGTGACCAGGGTGATCTTTGCTATTCGCCATGTTTCATCAGTCTATTGAAATATAGGCGGGAGAAGACTTTCACTCGTGCCAGAAAATGACCTTTGGCTCTGAAAGGAGTCATTGGTTACCCAATTAAAAGGAAATGTCACGCTGGTAATTGCGTCTCATAGTGTGAATCATCCACACAGGACAGCTCACACTGAATCAAGGGACAGGCTGACATGTGGCACCAAACTCTCACAGATTCTCTTTCATTCCCTGCCTGTCTGACTTTTTTCTTTTTCTGCACTTTGAAGTCATTGGTTGTTTATCTATCTATCTATCTATCTATCTATCTATCTATCTATCTATCTATCTATCTATCTATCTATCTATCTATCTATCTATCTATCTATCTATCTAGCTATCTATCTATCTAGCTATCTATCTAGCTATCTATCTAGCTACATAGCTATATACAGTATACAGTGTAGCTATGTAGCTATATATGTTACGATATATATTTAGCTATTCTGTAATTATTCTCTTTTCCTTATATATTTAAGAACAAAAGCCACTGATTTGATGATATGATATTTGATGATTTAAATGTACGTTACAAACACATGACGTATCAAAAGCAATTAAACGACTACATAGTTTGAGGTGATAACATTTAATGATAACATTTAATGATGTCCAAAGCTCAAACTACCTTTATATCTATCAAATTTATCTGTCTGCCACGGTTCCCCTTTCATGCTTTTCATCTGTGGAGCCCAGAACAGGGTGTAAGAGCAACGTCTCCAGTTCTGGTCAAACATGCGACAACTGTCAAAGACCCAAGGTCCATTTGAGGAGACAGAAAAATGAGATGAGCTTTTTTTTTTTTTTTTTAAAGAATCATTTGATAATTTGATTTCCATGAAATTATTTCAAATCAATTATTTCATCGCATTAGGTCTGGGTTTGCTAACAGTTCTATTATTTGAAATAAATGGGCTGAGATCATGGCACTGGCCAACATCATGAAATTAGCCCGTGCTACACTTATGGTGAAATAATGTCACATGGAGCTATTAGAGCAAGTCGTGAAAATAATACCTGCTCGCAGATCTTCCCACATATAGTTAAGATAGACTTAACAGTCCGCATACATTGTGTATTAAGATGTAGTGTGCTTGTGACAGAAGATTGTATAATCTTAAGGCTGTTATCTCGATTGCCCTTTTTTTTTCCTCACAAAATGTAAATGTTAAACCAGATTCGGGCGCAGATGGCCGCTCTGCCTCTGTCCTACAGCACAGCAGATGGGAGGTCTCAGCTTCACGGCCTCACATTCATTTTGCTCTCTGTTCCAGTTGTAAATCAAAGTTTGATGAATTTTTTTCCCCTGTCCTACTATCTCCCTCTCTCCCCCTCGTTTGTTACCTCTCCCGGCTCTTATCGTCGGCCGGGACAGCACATCCCACAGCCTCATAAATAGTGTGAGAAACACTCGGCGCTCACATATTGCACGGTGATAGTTTATTGTTTCAGTAATACACAGTGTTGGACTGGGAAAAAAAAGACTTGCTATTTTAAGGATTGTGTAGAGTCTAAGCTCGAACAGCAGCAACTCATTTTGTATAATCTGTTTAATAATCATGGAAATGCACAGCTGGTCCCAGTGGTCTCAGTGAGGGTGAACCTGTGAAATGTTAGTGCATTTTACTTTTGATAGGATTATCTCCTCCATTATGGAGAAAGAGGGGAGTGTTGCAATGTGGTGACGGCTTTCTGTCATGCATTGTTCCAATGTATAATTGCTTCCTTTCATGAATTTTGTGGAGAAAGGTTAGGCTGGTAAAGTTATAGTTATTCGGCTCTATACTAGATTGCCTGCAGAATTCTGGGCATCTTAACTTAAAATTGCATTTGTGGATTTTGTAGGAGGTTATTTTACTTTTTTTATTATTTTACTCCCATTTAGGAAATGTAATTGCTTTCTTTAGAACATAACTTTTACAATCGACATTTTGCACTATACTAAAGTTGGGTTAGTTGATTAGTACAAAGTGATTTGAAGCCATAGGCTAAATTACTTCAGTAGGTTTTCCTCACACAAGTTCATGTTTATTCAAATTAATTCAATAATTCACGGGGATTCGCTGTTTTGGTTGGGAGGAGATTATGAAGTCCAAAAACTTTTACAGCTGGATTTTAATGGCATGTTCTCATATACAGTGCTGGCAGATGTTCGTTAAAATGGAATGGAGAGCAGGATATTTCAAGCACCTCTGTTTTAATTAACCAATACCTCTGATAAATATTTAAAACCTTGGCAGTGACACTGCCACAGAGGGAGGCACCTAAGGGTAGATTTAGGCATAAGTTTGTAAGATTGTTTATATTTTAAACGACCAACGTGCCCTGTAAAATATTTCAGGACTGTTGTGGAGGGTGAGACTTTAGGTCTGTGTGTGTAAAACTTGTAGACGGAATAATTGAATGTAAAAAGCTTGACAGTGCAACATGCAGGGTGAATGTGCAGACGTGATGGAGTCAGTATCATGGGGGAGAGTATAGTTTATGAATTGGTGCAGTATTATCATTGTGCATAAGAGGGAGTCAGGCAGTGTTCATGGAGGAGCAGCTCCTTCTGCAAAGATCTGTTGAAAGTGCCATCAAGCCGATCATCACAACACCCAGTGGAATTGTGAACAGCTATACTGAAAGCTAATTTGACTGATTAGCCTAGTTTGAAGTGAGAAATTAGTTTCATGGCATCGCGCTTCGCTGCCTGCCAACTGTCATCTCTTCACTGTGCAAGCAGTCGAGCGAAACAAGGACCATGCATCTCATTCTGATGCAGGATCTGAATGGAGTGTGAAAACTGGCAGTTTCCTCAGTACGGATGAGACAAGACAGCCGATCGAAATCCAAATTAAAAATGAAAAGAACATGAGTGCTAGCAAATAAACAGTCCGCTTTATCTTCATTGATGGAAGGTGTGAAGATATGAGCAAACAGTGGATTGAGGTAAAAAAAAAACAAAACTCATTTCTCTTCATTGAACATTGTACAGCCTCATGATCAATAACAGAAATGGCAGTTTTATTTATTTGCCACTGTGATCAAGATGTAGTGTTGGCTCACCTCCTTACATTAAAGCAATGATAAGCTTTCTGACAACTCCTGCATTAGTCAAAGCTCTGCAAAATGTACTGCGAGCTGTTAGAGAGGAGATATCACCAGAATGGTTATGAATGGCATAAATCCATCAACAGGATCCATGCCATTCTCTCATTTAATACCCTAACACACTGAAGAATGTATGGGCCACGCATCATTTGGGGACGCGAGGCATTTATTGATGTAAATGTGGAGTGGTCTGATAGGAAAGAAAAAGAGCTTGACATTATCTGAGAGCAGTGTCATTTAGTAATTTATGGAAGACTCGCATTCGTTAGTGTGTAAACTGCATTGCACCATTTTGTCATATGCAGCAACTATGACTCCAGGAATTATAGAAAGAAAAAAAATCATAACTTAACATGAACAATGTTATTCTGTAATAACTTACCAGACCCTACTGATGAGTTTTAAACAGGCTTTTACCATATGGGACCTAAATGTTTAATATTACTTGTATTTTTGGAGGTCAGGCCAGCTACCCCATTATTATTCAATCACTGATTTATGCCAATTTATCGCCAATATATTATGTTTATTATCTTTATATAATCTTAATTTTTATGTGACATTTAAAGCTGTGCTTCTACTGGATAGTAACACGTTTTTTTAAAACATTTTCAAAATCAATATTAACAGCATAGCTGTGATGTGGAGCTCGCACAGTAAGATAGTGAAGTGATTCACGCAGGACCTTGTTATCACCAAAGATTTTCTGATGTAACTGGAGGAAAACACTGTCAAACAAGATACTTCCCTATTGCATCAAGATATTCTTAACATACTCTGTAATCAGGCAACTGAATTTTATGACATTATGATATTAATAATAGCTTACACTGTAGGATTAAAAGTTACCAGTCAAACTGTAGGAACACAACACATTTTCCAAAAATGTCTGTCATAAGCCAGTGGCTTAGTTGGGAACTGTAGAGCCTCACTTTCATTTTGCGCTTACATTCAGATTTTCATTGTTATTTTAAGGGCACATTATCAGGATAATAATATGTTCCTGCACAGGCAGGTGGAACATGCCTGCACACACAGCTGGCTGTTTCCTCTGCAGAGAATCTGCAATACAAATCAACTGAAGTGCAAGTGCACCTGGCTGTTCAGAGGAATGGAGACAACTCTCTAATTGGTTTATTGCATGTTACACCCAAAACACACTAATTATTAATGAGGAGACTGAGTACAACCTTTTCAACTACTGTATACACTTGGTGGCGAAACCGTTTTTAACACCGCTAAACCAGTAAAAGTGGATTTTCACACATCTTCAAGACACCACTTGCTGAGATCATTAAAATAAAGCTTGGTGTTTTTATTGAAAACAGACGTCAGCTGTGGCCAGAAATGACACTGATGAAAATAGTGAGAGTGAAACACAACGGTTTACTTGCACGCAGTGAGATAAATATGATAAAACCTCAACGATGGAGAACGGGAACAACAGAGTCAAGTGATAACACTGTCTTAATTTGTCACCATAAAAAACGCCTTTTCCATACAAGTAGTTATGTTGTCCATTGGTAGTACTGTGTAAAGGGCTTAATTATAGCCATTTCAGAGCAATTTACTCAAGAGAGTCTTGGGAAACATAAATAATTCAGTCAAACCATTTTCCTTGTAATTACCACTCTTGTGGCTGCTGTTCAGCAAAAGTTCATTGTGACATTTTAATGTTATACTTTAAAAACAAAGCATCGCACATCCGACTCTAAGTTTAATTTCGCCACCGAATTTGAAAAAAAAAAACACTTGTCGTTAAGTTAAGTTGCAGACTGGTTCAAAGGCACCAAACATCGCCACTAAGAGATAAAGTATTTTTGGTGATATTAGGTTCTGAGAAATAACATCATTAGCATGAGATGATGAGAGGAGATGATGAGATCACTTACCACCTCAACGGGTGTGTAAGTCAGACGCACATTACCTGTGATGTCAGCATTTCCCTCAGAGGGTCAGTCTCATTTAGAATCTGAGAGCAGCAGGTTTAACACCTCCCAATTCACAAAGACTCACAGAGACAGAAAAAGACCAAAAAAATCTCCACGGTTAAAACCTGTCTCACACACACACATACACACTGCGTGAGTTATGTATGTGTTTGCACCACGCTTATTGCGGCGCGCACAGAAAAAGGTCAGGTGCCATGTTTGAAGCGAAACGCTCGCTTCCCGTTTGGCCTCTGCGGCGCAGCTTGATGAAGAGCTGTTAAAGATGCAGCTAAAGCGTCTCCAGCACAGCGGGCATGCCAGTGAACTCAACCAGAAAATGTCCTAAAGAGAACATACGGATCGAGGCAGATGAAGAGGATCAGGTGTGGGAGGGGAGGAAATTTAGAGGATGTTTTATTTCTAAATCCAAAGTGGCAGCAGCTCACACTCCGCTGCCTAGAGTACCAATCATAGGAAATTGTGAAGTAGGTATCCATTTGTCAAATTATTATCAGAAGCTGATATTGAAGTAATACTGTTCATATCTCCATCTCCATATGGGATTCCATTAGGCAGCAATGCTATTTGCAATTGTGTGTCTTTTTTTAGTGTCTTATATACTATTTGGTAGAAAGCTGGAGTATCCACTGTGCTGGAACCAGCATATTGCCTCTTCCTCCAGCTTCCTCTTTCTTCTTCGGGTGCCATCCATCAACCGCTCGCCCCTCACTTTGAAACGACCCCTTTTGGTGGATCCTTTCCGCGGGTGTTGTTAGATGCCGCTTTAGAGGGACAGTAGTCATTTGGCAAATGGATTCTGTCAAAATCAAAATGAACAGCATGTATAGTATATGAAACATACACAGACGGATGAGGAATTGAGTCCCTGTCAGTGGAGTGCTAGAGTGCAGTGTTGCTCCTGACGTGGGCTGTATTATTCCCATAACCTACCTACTCAGCAACTGTATGATGTCTCGCAGCTCTTAACTACGCAGTATTTATGCCTTCTGGCTGCCGCTGCTCCATAAGTGTCACAAATATAGATTGTCTGAACAAATGAATTAAACTTTTATTGCAGCAGACAGTCACCGAACAGCGGTGCATTTACTCACTCATGGTTTGTTTGGACAGGTTTGAATGATGCCATTTGCATGCGTGTCGTACCAAATAACCAGAGTGAGAGGCCTCGTCCTGCTCGAAGGATATTGTTTTCATTTAAATGTTCCCTAATGCACTTTGCTACTCGCGCCTAAATGCAGCCTGTCGGTATGCTGCTTAAGTCCGTGGCCCAAAAATAATCTGCACAAAAGAATGCAGTGTGTGTGATTGCATCTTTAGTGCAAACACTATACACCTCAAGGTGTGTGTCGCACTGGGTGGGTGATGGATTATCTGTCTGGCAGGAAACCGAAGAACACAAGCCGAACATTGTCCCTATCAGTGGATAGGAGCGTCCTGATGCTGACTTTTTTAACCCGTGGCAAGCAACTGGTTTTGTATTGTTTCATTTAGCTGCAGTTTGGCTCTTTCAGCTCACGCCATTAGGTTCCTCTGCCTTCAGTCCTGTGTACAGACAGGCCACAGCTCAGTTAGACTGAGATCAGATAAAGGACCTGACCACTCAAACAGATTCCACCTCCTCACCGTGAGGATGCTCTGTAGGCGTTTTTTGTTTAAGATTTAAAAAATCATCAATAACTGCCAATTACAATGGCAGCCTTAGTATGACCACCGCCATGTTTGACAGACAAGGTGATGGTAGTGGGTGTGTATTTCTCTACACTTCACTCTTTCCATCATTTTGATTGAGGTTTATTTCTGTTTCATTGTTTCAGTCTACAGAGTTTTGTTTCAGGAATTGAAGCAAACTAGATATGTGCTGATTTTATCACATCCGAAATGTGACGTTGTTCATGTTGTTTTTACTCGGTTGTCGACGCACACTCACATCCCAGCTGGATGTGCATGTCTTGCCTCTGACTTTTATAACCTGTGGCAAGCAACCTGTTTAGAATTGTTTCATTTCGTTTAAATGGCTTTAATTAGCTTTCATCTAATTGGCAGCGGGAGCGGATGCCCTGGGCAAGGCTCTCGCATCCCTGAGTTGAACAACTTTCTATCAGTTAACAAATGAGACTGAGGCATAACTCTGATGAAGGACATTTTGCATTCACCAAAGCAATATCTAAAGCAGGCCTCCGAGTGCCCATGCTGTTATATTTTTATACTCTAACCAGAAAAGCTAAATGCCGAATGCATGTCCAATGCTGGAGGAAAAAAAGCAGGGGAGGGTAGAAGGTCGATTTTCATTCCTGGCAGTAATTTGTGAGCGTTTTATCAGTGACTGTCACATCTGACATATGGTGCAGTTTATCTGCATGCAGTCACATATCACAGAGAGAGAGAGCGTCTAAGTGTGACAGGGGTGGGCCACTGAAAAGGCAAATGCAGGACCTACATGTCTGAGAGGAGCACAGCTCTGCATGTAAAATACTAAAGGGTGCACGCGGGTGTTCCTGTGAGGAAAAACATACACATACATATCCTGAGATCAAATTGATTATATCTGAGGGATTTTTATGGATTCCAAATTTGATATTTTTACTCAAATATTTAACTGCAGCATAGATTATGCAAATGCTACACACATCTGTCACATTGATATGCTATATGAGTGCATGTGTGCATATGTGTGCATAAAACATGAAAACAGACACATTGTCTCAACCTGCAATGCAAGGTTGCACATGCCTTGCATCTCCACTCCCTACGCCGCCATGTATGTTTACCCACAGGCGTCAAATGACAGAGGGGGCAGATCCCACTCAGTTTGACCTATCTCTGGTGCCACCCGTCCTCTACGCACCCATTAGCGAGCAGTCTTAGTAAATTGAACTAATCATCTTTGATTAAGTGCAGACTCTGGGCTTGTGATGCAGCAAAGACAAAGGTCACTCTTCATAATGGGATATGACATCACAGCTTGAAATGCGGAGGCAGCGTGTCGTGCCAGTGCTTTTGAATGCACACAGAATGGGGTTAGCAGGGGAGCAGCAACAATAATTGCACATCACTTATTTAGACAGATCTGAACACAGCCTGACTGTAATGTGAACACTTACTGGAAAACTAGCACCATTTTAGAAGTGAAAATGTGCTCCGACTTTCTGATGGCCACAGCACAGCCTGAATGGATTGAATGGATTTATGCTGTAAATTACAGTTTGTGTCACCTAACAAGCAACAAGAATACATGGACACAAAGAGATGGGTCTGTGTCAATTTTCATACCTTGGGAGACGGAATTGATTCATGCATAAAAGATCATTGTGAGTCTGAAGTGATTGCACTGTGACTCCTCCACTACATCAATATTTTATTAATTTGTTTTAAGGGAAAAAAGAAAGAGTACAAGTCGACTTCATCAAAGCAATTTCTGAGGGTTTCGTTCCTCACCTCTTGAGGCACAGAACCCAGAATTTCTTGACCCATAAACGCTTTTGAGTTGAGGAAATGCTGCAGTGAGATGCAGAAATATAGCTGACAGACAACTATCTGCTCTCCTATAGCGAAGACCGCTGTCTTACCACTGTCGGCTATGTTTGCGTCAGGGTGTCAGTTTCTTAATCAGGTGTAGTTTCATACCGTATGGATCTGCAGACTGTTGAGACTGCCAAGCTGCCAAAACCTGCAGCACATCACTAATGGTACAGCACAGCCTGTTGCTAATTTGGAAATCTGCCCTAGAACAGTACATATGGAATATATATGTAGGTGGAGAGAAATATATTACTACTTTTTTTACTGGCCCATTTTGTCGAAGGGTCTCGTAGGGGCTAGACTGTTAACACGTTTTCCAACAATGTTGAAACAATATACACAAGTCGACGAATACAATTACGACATTTGTTTCCCACAGTATTGTCAAATAACCTATAATCCATTTACGTCTTTGGGCATTCATTTCATTTGGTTCGTTCAGGCTTCAATTTGTGTGCTTCTGGACCCAAATGTTTGCAAAGCTACTTAGAGGCACTTCTCTGCAGGGACTGCAAAGCTTGCCTTGTTTATAAGAGCGGGAGAAATATGATTTGAATAAGCTCTTAATCTGTGGAGAGATGATCCAAAGGTCTCTGCTGCTGCTGCCTCACGTTTCAGGACACGATCTCCGTACAATGATGGGATATTATCATTCTGCGGCACATAGACCGGTGAACGAGAGGAAATTATCTAACATCAGGAACGAAAACAGGAGGAGAGATGGAAAACCTATACGTCTCCCTTTTTAATGTCCTCCAGGAAATATCAGTCCAAAATCACTGTAAACACCGTACTTAAGCTTCAGTCATTATCCATAATGTATCAGAAAAACCCAGTGATAGTCACAGAATTCATTTATCATCCCCATTGTATAAAAGTACTTTTATACCTACTTGTAAATTAGAAAATGTTCTTAAAAATTATTCCACTCCTACTAAAGAAGTTTTTAATCATAGTTAGAGAGTTTGATTTTCAGCCTGAAATAATGAAGACAAATGGGCCATTTTCTTTTACAGTATAATAGTATGAGTTCAGATATTTTAGAAGTAACTAGTGTGGTTAAAAAGAGATGTATTATGTTGGCATTAATGCTCATGCTCATACTGATTTGCGTGTTCCTGTGTAAGTGAAAGGTGTCTGTAGTAACATTATAGCTAGTTTGTGCTTGTTGGGTTTTGAAAAGAACTTGGAGCTGTTCATCTTTTCCTTTATCTTTCATTGTTTTGACAAACTGGAGATAAATTGGCTCAGATAGCCGAGTTGTGCAGACAGTTTTTGAGGACAGACAGCACTTGGCTAATTACTACTCTGAAAGACGACAAAACAAATCTTGGAGCTAGATAAATTTAGACCATAGTGCACTTGAAATCACTGAGTTTTCATCAGTGTTTTTTTTATACGTCTGTAATTATCTTGTTTTTCTGTTTTTATTTTGGGGGGGGGGGTGTATTCATGAGCAGCGAGTGTGCAGCTGAGATTTCAGAGGGCAGAATTAAACTTGCAAATTTCTGTCATCTGTGATTAATGCCAATACATATTCACCACCAAAAACAAAATTAATGTTGGTGCCACTCAGGGACAGACAATGAAAATCAGGCGAGTTCTTAAGATGCTGACTTTTTTTTCCCTTGTGTTACGATGTTAATGACAATGACGAGAACAAAGAAACACGAGGAGTTGGAGGTAAGGCTTTATTGGTATTCCTGATCAGCAGCGTTACGCTTCAATGTAATTTTCACATTAAAATTCCGCTTGTGATGGTGAGAAATGCAGCAAATGAGGATGTGTCCTAAATTCATCTCTCTGCGGGGATTTGGAAAGCAGTTTCTGCTCCAGTCTGAAGAGAAAAAAGCCTCCTGATGGTAGCTACATTTTCTGCAAACATCAAATTCACCCCAAATTATTTTCATTTTTAAACCGTACAGCATCTAATACTGAATCGCAGGAGCCAGGAATGGATGAAAATCAGTGGTTGGGAGAAGGTATGCAAGATGAGCTTAGTCTCCGCATTAGGTCAGACAGCAGCAGCGATTGACATCAACCCGTTTAGTTTCTGGCAACGCTCAAACCCTCCTCATTTGCCGAATTTTGAGGAAAGCTATTTGATGCTGAGAGGCATCCGGCCCGTCTCCCTCTGCTGCTGCTTCACAGCAGCCATTCAGCTTAGCAGCTGAGTGGAAGTGTAATTATTGTTCAGACAGGATTCACAATCTTAGAAAAACACAGAAGGAGATAAAACCACCCTTGCAATATGTACTACTGCAAGTCCTTTACATTAGTTTACATAATACACACACACACACACAGCATATAGTGCATAATGTAGCACCAGAATGTGATCTTCCGACATGTTTACTTGGTTTAATGTCAGAATGACTGCAATGGCTTGTAGTAATGAAACCCTGTCTTGAACAGCTTGCTTGTCTCCATTACCGGCCAATTTTCTATATATCAGTGTATGAGCAGACCTATTTCTTCTGTCGCTTTAGGTCCAATGACAAGTCCTAATAAACTCCTTCGGCAAAGTACACTTCACCTGTATCAGCACTATGGCTTTGCAGTTTGTTCCACGTCTCCGCAATGAATCATCCCTTTCACCATTGCTCCTCAGAATCATGTTTACCTCGGAGATTGCATCAAAACACAGGAGCCCCTCCTCGGCGTTATAACCCTGCTTCTCTCCGAGTTGTGGCTTGGGGTTATGAGATAGTGAGCTGTACCTAATGACATTTCTTCTTTGCGGCTTCCTTCCCTAAAACACATTCAAGGAGGCTTTACATTGACTCGGAGGACGAATCGCTGAAAAAAACCCCACTTTAGTCATATTTGTGTATATGCGCTTGTGTGAATGCGAGCTTCCTTTTGCGTGTGTGATGTTGGGATAACAATGTTTGAATGGTAACAGTTTATAATATACAGCTCTCGAGGTGCCGTGCCGTGAAGGATGCACGTAATAAATGCGGAGATAAAATCAGCAGCAGTGATAGTCTTCCTGGACTTTATTATGGGGTGGATTGGGACCCTATATAATAAAGGCAAGTTTAATAGGCTGCTCTGTCAGAGCTGTGCTGAGGGATGAGAAGGGTTCCTGACATGAGCTAAGCCCCTGAGTTCTCCTGACAGCAGACTGTGGACCGTGGAGGTGCAGTCTGTGCATAGTCCCAATCATTATCCGGTTCCACGCAAGCTAGATAGCATGAAGAGCAAGGATTTGCTACCTCTCAATTATCATCATCACAACCACACTCAAGGGGTTTACAAGTATACAAAAACAGAGTGTATGCTAGCGATAACACTGAACAGGGTTTGTTCAAGTTAACACCCTTCATAAAGCCATCACACTGTGCCTGTGGCCGCCACGTCGCCTCACCCAATTAACAATCAATTAACTGGCTCCAAGTCTTTGCTCCTGCTAATGGACTATGTGTGCCTGGATTGATAACGCTCATCGTTGGTGTTGATGCTCTCATACCTCGATCACAATTATATTTCAACAAAAGCTGAATTTTTAATCTAGAGGATCTGGAGCGGACAGAAAGCAATTAGTTTAGGGTTATAAGTTAATTGGCTTGCACCCCATGCTTTGTTCCCAAATGAAAGTCTGTTGTATTATCGAATATGTATTTCCATTTGCAGGAGATTGCGAGGCGCTAGCCCTACACTCACAGTCACACTTATTTGCGTTCTTGCCAAGTTACTCATGGGACCTATAATACAAGTCTTGCATCAGTGTTATATAAGCAGCACCTCTACAGATATCTAATTTACATATATACAGCAACTGATACGTTGCTGTAAAGTTAGGCTTTTACTCTTCTGATCTTTAGCGATGCAGGTAGACTGACTTTAAAGTGACTGACTGGCCTACGCCAACCAGCTCCAAGCTATAGCTGCACATTTACAATACAGATGTGAGATTGGGATCGGTTTTCATATCTAACTAAAAGATACGATTTCGATTCGTTTACTGTTTCTTCCATTTCTCTTTGTCCACTTTGTCCGCCAGATCTTTGTCTAGTCCATCATCCTCGGTCCAAAAGAGCTTTATCCTCCTTATCATGTCATATGAAATGAATTTCCTGGATCCAATACATTCATCTCACTCAGGCCTCCTATCTCTGCCCCATCTCTTTCCACCAGCTTCTTCTATTTCCTCCTGCAGCCCTGTGTTCCGTTTCCTGGCCACCTGTCTAACCCCTCCCTGTGTCAGTCTCCTCTCTCTTACCTTGCTCCTCCCTCAGGTTACCTTCGATTTTCCATCGACTATCTCTGCTTCACTTGCCTCGGGGCAGTTTGTATGTATACTTTAGAAATTTGAGTGGCGCTTCCCCGCAAAGACTCAGACACAGCAGAGGAACGGGGCACCCCAAAGGTCAGGCCTGTGATGGGCATGCTGGCCAATACTGACGGTGACCCACTGTGCTCTCAGGCAGCTTGTTCAGGTCTACAGGAAGAGAAGAGAAGAGAAGAGAAGGATCTTAAAGTCTTTGTTGGTGACACCACTGTGTCCCCTGTAGAAAGGCAGATCAGCTTCTGTCACCTTTCAGTTGTCACCTCATAGAAAGTGTCACCCCAACACACACGTTGATCAAATTTGTCACTGCCCCGCTGTTTCTCTCTTTTACACACACACACAGACACAAACACATCATGACAAGCGAACACCTGTCATGTCTGAGTGACAGGAGTGTGACACTGAGAGTACACAGCAGACACACTTTTCCACAACAATGCAATTAAAAGCTACAATAATTGCCGACAAGAAGTGAGCGAGGCTGTTATGCAGTCAGGGGATTTCATGGATTTAAGATGGCGACATCATAGAGGCTCCTACTTGATGATGCGAAATCCAAATTTTCACCTTGACAGCAGTTCCTACAACTGTCACCGCTCTTCTTCCTTTCCTTTGATGCATACTGGAAACTGGACTCATTGTGCAGCGCACTCTGGTCCTCCCCATTTTCATTATCATCTTTAACAGCTGCTTGTTCCATGTTTACAAGCCCGTTCCTTGGAAATCATGGCATCTGTTTTCCTCTTCCTCCTTCTATGGCTGTGGAGGAACTGAACAGATGACCTCTACCTCCTGGTGGCCAGGACAAGTAATGCAGCGGGGGTGTTACTGGAACAGCGAAAAGATTGGTTGCACACGACTGAGTAATTTGACTAATATTCATATGAGCGATATGGTTTTCCCGCTTTTCCCTTTTCAGCCTTATCAACCACACGCTGAGGAATAGTAATCTGAAATAGCAAAACATCTGAAAAAGCACCTTAATTGCGAAGAGTTTGTGAAATTGGGTTTGGGGGCTTAAGTCACTGGTGTGTAGTGAATCCATGCGTGCATTGGCAAGAGCACTTATTGTGCAGCCCGATCACACATATGCAAATTCCCTCACATGATCCCACAGCACTGAAAGAATTACAGCGAGCATCCGTCACACTGAAAGTTTGTATAGTGGCCCATATAATCACTCAGCTGAATTGAGGGCAAGTGGGAAAGAAAGAAAAGACAGGATTTTTTTTTCCTTTTTTTTCCAACATCAGTATTCACAGACCAGAGAGGAGAGAAAGAGTCCCAGTGAAATGCTGCACAGATGTTTTTCACTCATTTCCCCTCCTTACTAAACAAGAACCACCCACCCCCCACCCCCACCCCCCAACGGGCAGTGATTGGGTACAGCTTTTTAGTAAATATTTGATAGTGTGGCTTTGTGTCTTTGCGACATGAAGAACATCCACGAGGAGTTGTTTTTAGGTCAGCTTCAAGACCGCTCTCCTTCTTCTTCTCCTTCTTCTCCTTCTTCTCCTTCTTCTCCTTCTTCTCCTTCTTCTCCTTCTCCGTCTTGTTGCTTTGGTCTGGTGAAAACTGTACATGACAGTGATGAGTGATGAGTAGAATTTGTTTGAAAGTTGCCTTTGCTCGTAAAAAGCCATCTTGCATGTGTGTGTAAGTGTTTCAGGAGATAACCGAGCTCCCCCTCCAATCAGTTCAGGTCATTTGTCTCCGTTAAACAATGTGCCACCTTCTGTGAGCGAGCAGGGGACTGGACAGAACCACAAAATACAATGGGAATTGAAATGCTGATAAGCTGTGGTTCGGTGCCATGTGCTTCACTGTGTCAGATTGTTGGTTTATTTATCTGCACAATCTACTTGTAGTAAAGGCACACAACTCGTGAATACGTAACTATACCAGAGTGAGGCTTAATTGATCACAATTTTTTTATTGTATTGGGTTTTTTTTTTTAGAAAAATCCTGCAAATTTACTATTAAATGTCACATTTTCCTCAAAACAGTGGTCTAATCCTGACGACTGAACACAACATTTCAATACAGACTTGTTCTGCTTGTGGTACACTCCTGGCGTCACTAAGTAGTTGCACCACCCACAGACTTTAAAGTAATGGTGTGTGCGTGTGTGTGTGTGTGTGTGTGTGTGTGTGTGTGCATAGAGGAACCAGTTGGCGCCGTCAGCGAGAGGTCACCTGGGAACCAGTTAATGGGAAAATGTTATGTAAATCCAATCTAATTAAAATTAGAAACCAGACTAGTCAGGTCTAAGGTATGGATGATGGAAGCTGGGATGTTAAATCATATTATTACTCTGCCTCATTTACATAACCTAATTTACCATCCTCCAGCAATTTCTTTTCACAATCATATATGGTCACATACATCCAAACAAATTACCAACTTCATTGGGCTCCGGTACGGCGGTTAGTTTAGCGTCTGTGCTTTTAAGCATTAATTCTCTTCTTTTTTGGGCAGGAGAAAAGATGTGAGCGAGGCCTCGGTTGCTGCCATCACATCTGACAATGTGTCAGATTTCTTCTCAAATTGAGTTTGCAGGATTATCCTAACAGCTTCGACATGTTAGAGTCACGCTGCAGGCTGCTAGTTTAACACCATGATTACACAGCTTGTCGTTTGATTAGGTGGTTTAACTCAACCCTGATGCAACATCGAGCCTATGTGGGTGTAATGTGCAGTAGGCTATATGTATTATATTTATGCATAGTGATGAGAGGAAGGGAAGAGTGTTAAATTAATCTTTTTCAGTGTCATGCATCCATGCATCTCCAGCCCACATAGGATTAAGAGATGCATTAAAGAAATCTTCCAGTTTGAACTGATCCGGTCAATGTCTTTCTAACTATAATGATTTCTTATTTCTCTTAAGCATTGTTTGGTATTTTCAGCTTTATCAGGGTTGAATGCGGGAGGATGGATGATAATAAGGTTGAAAGTTGGTATTGAGTTGGTATTGGGGGGGGGGGGGGGGGGGGGGGGGGGGGGGGCATATAAAAACAACTTTCAACTGGGACTGAAAGAAGTAGGAAAATGATTGCTAGAATACTGGCAAGGCTATCAAGTCAATTTGCATTAATTACCTAAAAACAAAACGATATGTAAATGATAAGAGAAGGAATGAAATGTCACCCTTTTTTGTTTTGTCTCGAAAGCCTTCGTCAATTTAAACCAGTTTCACTTGCATATTTCATTTGCGAAACAGAAAATAATGAGAAAGCCTAAAATGAGTGTCTCTTGTGACATTGTTGTCCATCCATCCATTTTCTACTGCTTATCAGCTGATAAAGAAAATTGTGGATTGACAGACAAAGATTGATAAATACAGCACTTGCCCATGAAATTATAGTAAAAAACAACACAAAAAAACACATTTATTTATATTGCACTTTCAAAAGAGCAAACTTCATATTGTAGCTTATTTGTAGTATATTGTCGGTTCTTCTGACTCCTATACAGGAGCAGTTAGATTCCATGTGTCAACCGCTACTGAACCTTGCTCACATATATTTCTTGTGTGTCCTCGTCAGTTTTTCATCATGACAGCGGTGTCATATGCCATACACACTGCAATGAAACATACCTGTAAACCCTTAGCTAGTAGAGAATCGAACTTCTGACAATACATTGTTTTGATAAATGTGGGCTACCCTGCATCACTGCACACAGCCAGTTGTACTCATCACGGAACAAAACATTGTTTGTACTCCTGCCTCAGTACGTCAATCTTTTGCGTGGTACTGCGTACATGCAGTGTTTACATGTGTGTGAGTGTGTGCACGCACATAGGTAGAGGCATTTTTTTTCTCAAGTCCCATCAGCAATGAGCACAGTGTGTCCCCACCCCCTCTTGCGTGTGGTTGTGCTCAGACAACAAGGTCAGTGTGACTCAGACAGACGAGCAGAAAGCTCCGGATGCACCTCTTCCTCCCCCAAAGGATGAACACACCTTTATCAGCAGCTCATAGCCCACAGTCAACTAATATCCACCTGTGATTAACCTCGTATTACCGAGCCTATCTGGAGTTCAGAGCCTTAAGGCTGCACTGACTCATACTGTAGCCCCATAAAATGCAACATTAAACAATTATGAGGCTTTATGAGTGCACCACCTGACTGTAAGCACATTCCCGGCCAGTGTTGTCTTTGGAGGTGGGCAGAAAGGGGGGTAAGATTCGTAGGGGACGGAGGTGGAGGCTGATTAACCTGCCAAAATGACTGACCCTGCATCTCTCACTGCTTCCCTGGCCTGTTTTTTTTTTTATGTGGCATCAGTGAGACACCACAGGAGCGGGATATTGTCCAAACAGGGACAGCTTGCACATGAGAAGCAGTGCATGTTAAAATGAGCCATACATGAACAAACAACTTTTATTTTCAAATTCTGTGCAAAACCAAAAAAAAGACACCATACTACTAGTGTCTAGTTATTAAATGGAAATAAGCCGTCAATGAAATGGTATTAGTGTATCTTGAATTTCCTTGTGTGGCATTAATATACATATCTTATCACAATATAAAAAAGATTTTTCACGTTTCAAGTAGTGTTGTTAAAAAATCAAAGCTGAATATATTTTTGTTAGCTTTTTTTTCAGAGTTAATTGCCTAGCTAGGGTTTCTCTTGCAATCAGAGTGACAATCAAGCCAAGTCTTTGTTCTTACGCGAGTGCTTTTGTACGTGTGCACATTTTATGTGTGCATGTGGCTGGTGCTAGCTGCGCCTCAATAAGCCTTCCTGCAGGTCACACCTCATCTCCTCCTTCATATTTTAAGCATGAAATTCTTCCAATAAAGCCGCATTTTATTGGTGTCAGATCGTTTGCTTGTAAAATGGTGCATTGACTTCATTCCCCTGCTGTCCTTCTAATTTTTATTCATTTGCAAGACCTATGATACATGTGTGTGTGTGTGTGGGGGGGGTTATGTATGTGTGTGTGGCGCGCGCGAGAGAAATAGAAAAATGAGCTCCTGTCGAGAGGCTCACTTTAATGTATTGTAACCTTATAACAAGATGGCTGCATCCCAGTCGGTGACATTGTGGCATATAGTGCAGAACTAGTGAGTGTGTGTGTGTGTGTTTGTGTTGTGTTGTGTTGTGTTGTGCGGGGGTGTGTATTGTTGAGGCTGTGTTTTAGCTCAGGGGAGCTAATGAGGCCACCAGAACCAACAGAATGATGTGTCACAATGAAGGTCACAAGTTCAATCCCTGTGTGTAATGTCACACTGGTGACATTCAGGCAGGAGGCCTCTTTAACTCAGCAGCCATGTGCTGGGCTTTCATACAGTGTGCACAGTATAGACACTATGGCTGAAGCACTATTATGTTCCCTTATCCTCAATTACAGCATGAAATCGTATCTTCTTCAAAACATCTGAAGGGCATTTGGCTGCACGAGCAGAAGAGCAGGGAAATCAAGGGATCGCTTTCAAAACGTGTTCACCTATGCTTTTTTTATCTGTACCATACACATGATTTCATCCAAGGACCCTATTAACCCACAGGATGAACTTTGGTCTCCCACTCAGGTATCCTCATCTCAGCGTGTGATGAGGGAGACGGGGTCAGCAGTTTTTATCCCCAGCCAAGATGTAAGGATCTTTGTCGATCTGGTCCCTAGAGGGCTGGCTGTAATAGCATTTTCTGTAGAAATCACAGGACGAGACACAAGCCGGGGCTGGGGTCAGCATGTAGAAGAGGAGACTTGTCATGGCCGTGGGACTGTAACACAATTCCATCCTTATAAACAGCCAGCGGCTCCTTTGGTCAGTGTGATGTATGTTCACTTAGAGCGGCTTGTTACCATTTATGGGTCAAACATGGCTCTAAGTATGTGTGATGATCAATGCTATGTCATGATCAAGGTCACTGATTTGCATATTACAATAATATGCACTGACTTGTTTGCATTATACTAGCACCAATTATGTGTGTAAAGGCCTGTGTTACGTAGATTACAATCCTGAAGTTTTATCATTAATCATAATGCAAATATCTTACAACATGTTATCTAATAACACATAATCAAATCTCATGATCTTATAATACAGGCCATATGGTGCGTGGTGCGTGGTAGCACAGCTGTGAATGTAGGCCAGCCAGTTGCTCATTGCACTGCGTTCGCTCTCTCCATTAGGAATCTAAACAAGGACAACCTGTCTGTGTGTCACGTCTGCATGCCCCGCCGGATTTCAGTCAGTCATCTTCTCAATGATCCCCTGGTTATTGATCACAATAGGAAAATGGTTTGATGA
Organism: Trinectes maculatus; assembly: GCA_016785345.1. Classification (NCBI taxonomy): domain Eukaryota; kingdom Metazoa; phylum Chordata; class Actinopteri; order Pleuronectiformes; family Achiridae; genus Trinectes; species Trinectes maculatus. Next base: position 1,222,595 of record JAFBJQ010000387.1, on the reverse strand, counting down.
TTTGTCAGACCAATTAGGTTTTTATTTTATTTTTATTTTTTTTTTAGAAAAAGGTGAAATGTTATCAAAATTAGTTCATTTCAATATTTAATTTTTACTTACGATAAGTGTCCTTTTCACCCACTACTGAAAAGCCTGAGTTGTTTGTTCACAAAACATAATGTTAATATACGTTTATTTAGAAATATTTGTATTATATATATCAATTCCATTATAGTTTTTCTTCTGTAATCTTATACAGAATATAATATTATATTCATCATTCATCATTTGTCAGATGCTTATGTCCAGAGTGACTCTCAACAAAGAAGCACTTCACACTGCAAGTAATTTTAGTTCATTGTTCACCTTTATAGAAATGACAAGCATTTTCCTGAGCTTGAATATGGTTGAGAACTCCTGAAGAAAATAATAAGTAGACCTTGAATTGAACCATTGAGGTTGAAGCGTATCCAGGAATTTATATGGCATTTACAGTAGAGTGTGACCTTCATAACACAAGAGTAATGGCAGCCGGTGAAGTCGTCGCAGAATGTGACACACACCACTGATGGAACAATGCTTTGTTTGCACTTTTGAATCATTTGTGTTGTGTACCAGAGCGTTTCCATGAGAAAAGTCAGGAACAATAGAAGTTTGTGGAGCCACTGTGGCGTGTGTGTCTGCGTGTGCGCGCACATTGCTGTGCCAGGAGGTCTGACAACAGTCTCTGACACACTGCCTTCTGTTTTAAAAAAATTTGGGGGGATAAAAAAAGGTCCTCCCAGCAACTAAAGTCCAGAGGGGATCTCGCTTGCAATTATCCACAATGTTATGACATTTCCATGCTGTGAGAAAAATAAAAAAAAATATTACTGCTCCAATTCAAACGCCTGTTTTGGAGTGCATTAGCTGTACATATCTAAATAACCTATCTGACATCCCTGCAGGCTGTCGCTGAAGGGTAATCCACTCTGCAGCCTCTGGTGCCATCAGTCTAATGGAGGCTTCTGCATTGGAATCAAAGTGCCAAGCAGTGTGTGCGGAATAAATAGCGTTCACTGTCTTCACTGTGCACCACATAATTAATGCATGGCTAATTGAGATGTCATGCGGTGGAGAAGGGCTGAGGTCTGGACTCAGAGTGGGGCTGAGAGACAAGACAGTAAAAGCAGTGATAAAGTCTGTAGGGACACAGCAAAAAGACATATTATGCAAATATGGCTTCTTTTGTCAGGTAACGTTCATCCAGCTTTGCATCATCAGCAGAGGTACAAACTCTTCACATGTGTCCCGCTCATAGACTCTCAGGAAATCAGATTCAGATCTCTGTCATGTTGGTTTTTGCTGCATCTGCTTTTGTGATTTATCATCACTGTCGCTCAGCTGTCACATGTTATTTCAAAGCCAATGACAGACACGGAATACTTGGCCAGGTCAGTGCTCCACATGTGTTCCTGGGTGAGTGCACTGGACTTACATGGGGAAAGTAAACTTTGTCTATAATATCAAACAGCAGTGCCTGTTGTGTGTTTTTCACTCACTCGGCCCCTGTACTTTTCTTTTTAAGAATCCACTTTAAAAGACATTCTGCCAAATGTCTAGTTGACGTCGGAATGAAATTTCAAAGCTATTTCCTGACGATGAGTCATTCCTTTGTTTTATTTTATTTTATTCGCTGTAGTTTAAAGAAGCCTGAGTCTGAGAGGGAATTGCACTGAATGATTGACACTGTGAAGAATGAGCACTGTGATACTGGGGTGAAGGTGGCCAAGAATGAGAGCTGGGTACTTGCCTTTGTAATGGAAATGAACCTGAGGTTTAACTGTGTCAGAATCTTTATGGAAGCTAACCACACCTTAGGTAACCTCCAAACCTTTGAGGATCAAATGTTGAACTCTAATCCAAATACTCCTTCAAAGATTATTTCTGTTTACATCTCGAACCGCACTAAAGTGAAGATCTCGTGTGTAGTGTCTAAATTCACAGGGAATTGCAGAGGTTGGTATGAAAAGCCACATGTCAGATGGGATTCTGCAGACTATGTGATCTGCTCTATTCCACAAAGGAGACAGAATAAAAGATGTTCTGCAACATGTCGGCAACAGGCTGAAGACTGCAGAGGGAAAATGCAGAAATAGAGGAATATTCATAAAAGGCCAAACCTGCAGCGAGTGAAGCTCAGAACAGTTGGCAGAAAGAGGGAGGTGAGGCCGGAGGCTGCAGCTTAGTCTACTCTTTTCATAATTCTTATATTTCAGCAGCAGGTTCATTGCTTGTCTATTAAAGCTGCAGATAGGTGTCTAATCTTAAAGCTTTCTGGAAACCAAAAAAAAAAATCCAAGTTCAAATCCAGCAACATTTTTCATTTTTAATTCAAAGCATATAGTGATGTGTGCAGCAGATTCCCTAACTGCCCACGTGCTGTCATTTTAAATAAGAACGCTGTATTCTTCAAATACAGACGATTCAGTCCTGTCCTGTGATGCTTTTCAAATTACTCACATTTTCACATCTTGCCATTTATAGGCACAAATGTGCCAGCCTGTTATGGAGATGGTAAACATATGTTGTTTTAGACAAGAACATAATGTACCTTACCTTTCAAATGCATTAGAGAATTTTCAGTTCAGTCATGAAGCAATTAAGGAGTCTGACTAATTACTTGACTTACTTGACAGTACATGTGTGTATGGATACACCTATATATGTCTGAAATATTTTCATTCTGGTATCCTTGCACTGTTGGTCATGTAAATATACTCAGTGAGTTGATAACTCTACCTGCTTCTCGCATCCCCCTTTTCCACCGGACCATTGCTGTCGTGAGGGGATTTTGATACCTCTCATAATTTGGATGCTTTTTGAATTTGAATTTCCCTCCGGCATACCTCTGATTCTGATTTAGGGAATGTTGATTGGTAATATAATGCTGCCATGAAGTCATTTACTTGGACCTTGTATATTTTGCAACTTCATTTAGACCTTTATTTAGACATATTAAATAATTAGCACCATTTACAGCACATCAAATTAGGTATTTTAGGAGTTTTTTGATTCTCGTGTTTTTGCTCAGAATTTCTGAGTAGATGTGTAGCTGCTGATTCACAATGGAAATGTCAGTTTCCATATCCATTCTTATCGGAAAAATATAGCACGAAGCAAGATTCCTGATACACAAGCCAGTGTTATACAATGGTTTTTATCTACTTTACATTCTGAACTGGTGGTGGCAGTATAGGTAAGGATGCTGACACTATAATAAATAAGGGCTCTGACTTTCTACTTTCAATGTTCACTTTTTCATACTCTCCACCAGGGGCTGTCCAAGCATCACCCTGCATTCATCCATTCATCCTTAAGTGATGCATGAAATGAATTAAGATGCATAACAGTACAGTGGCAAGAAGATCGCATTTCATTCACCTCACAGGGTAATTGGACTTAACAGGAACTTTTTGGTTTAACTTTACATTTTAGTCTTTGCAAGATCAACTCATTTGTAAGTGAAAAGGTATAGTTTCAGTTTGTTTTTTTAAAAAAATGTGTAGTACGTTGTGATTGTAAGTAGAACTATATGTCCAGATGTGCAATACAATGTTGGTAGGGAAGAACAACAAAGTTCCCTGGTGTTTCGTACTGTTACTCATGTTGGTTTGTGTTTTCTTTTTTCTTTTATGTATTTTTTAATGCTGAATAGATGGCTTTCTGATTGGACACAGATGGGGTTTCCGTGGTAATATCAAACATCCCACACAATGTTACAGTATATTTGCCCCTGCTTTGACTCCTAAAGCAGAAATAATTTCAAAGCTTTATTATCCACTGCTGTCAGATGTATGTGAGTGCGAGGAGAAACAAGCAAGAAATAAACCAGAAGGAGCAGCATTTTGCCATAAATTGCTAATATTACCGTGCAGTTCAGTTGCTCAACATGGAATGTCTTTAAATTACCCGCTCTTGTAACGATGTTCTATCTACATCCAGATATTTATCACTGTGTTTGTTGATGTGGATGTGCTGAGATTCAGAGGAGCCTTGCAGCGGTGTCATGGGAATGATTTAGTTAAACATCTGTGATGGGAGGTGCCCACTGAACAGGTCAGTGACATCCTCTCTCTCTCTCTTACACTCCCCTCTCTCTTTGCTATGTATCAAACCCAGGATTCTCCATACGCACTTTCTCAAACAGGATACTAATTTACTTCATGTGTTTTAGCAATTGCAGAATACTCTGGTCTTTATGTTCCTCATATGATTTCTTGAGTGTTACTTCTATCCTTTAGATGCATGCATGCTCAGTAATGGTTGCAGCCTGTTGAGAGTGGTAGCTCTTAATATGTGTAGTTTTATTCTCTCCCTCATCTTGTGGACATTCAGTCCAGAGCTCTGTGTAATGTAATGAGAAGCAAGATGAAAGAGTTCTTACCTTTGAACCACATTCTTTACATAATTGCACTGAGTCTTTTTTTCTGTCTCATATAGATTCAACATTTCATCATAAGTCAACAAACAGGGTATTCTGAGTTTGCTTTGGTTTGACTTGCAGCCAGTGTGACGGAGTCCACAGGGACATATCCTGGGGCCCTTGAACATGTGAAAGAGTTAGAACTTGAGCCAGGTGGGTCACCGAAAGGCTTTTAATCTCTCCTTGGCTCTTCTGCACGCTATGTGTAATTGATCATTGTAAATCATTTTATACAATGGAAATTGGCCATGGAAGATGGTCAGAGGCCTGAGTGCATGGAGAGGTTTTAAAGCTATTTCCATCATGGATATTAACATAAAAAGGCTTGGATTATATGTAAGGTGTAACATTATATGTACTCTTGTAGTGATCCACGTGTCAACATGGCTTGACCTAATGTTGTCATACATGAAACTGATATACATTCTCTGTAAATGCAAAGTTGTTTCAGTTTTTAGGACCGGAACTGTTAGAAAGGGATATCTCAAAACATTCTGAATGTATTACCATGAAATTCAGTACAGACATTCTTAACATCCAGAGGATGAAGCTTACTGGCTTCATTGACTCTCCTACTCAGCACTGCTACCACAACAAAAAAAAAATGCTTGTGCGTTTTGTCAGATCAGATGAACAGTACTGCAAACTAGCTCACATGTGTATATATCAATATCATTGTTTTAATAGATGTGGTTCAGTCATAACAATCAATCTCTGTCACCCTAATTACGCAATTGGCTATCACTGTTTTCTGCATTGTTGTGTTCCATGAGGTAATAACACTCAGAACAGATCAAGGGGTCAAGGGGTCATGCTGGATAATGCTGGACAATGTGATATCTAAATAATCTGTTTTGTTTGTCGAGATTAGTTGTCAGTGTTAGGTAAAACATGTGCTGTACACACAAAAAACTAGTCCATATGTTTACTGCTGCGGGTTCCTGTCGTTTTTGTGTTTGACAAGTCACAGCAGAGAGACACAGAAAAGAACAGGAAATAAGGGAGAATAATAAAGGTCCTGGTTTTGACTCAGGATGCTGCAGGTATTTGGTATGCACATCACCAGCTGAACCACCGAGACATCCTAGATACCAATCATCCATCGTACAGCATATACAAAGTCTGGGTATAGCTGCAGTGTGTATTAGTCCTTTTCAGCATTCATAGCTTTTAATTTTTTGTTGATTATATTGAGACCTGCCTTGACCCTGGGAGGGTTTTGTATTGTTGTCATGGAAATGATTGTTGTGTCACTGCTGTTGCAGAATAACACACACAGCTTACATCATCAACAGCAGAACTTTTTGACAACTCATTATAACTTTGGACCCAAAATAATCCTCACCACTAACCTCAGTTTCACACGAAACAGCAACACAGTCTTTTAAATTTGATTGAAAAAGTAAATTCTGATGAAATGTCAAAGCTCTGTGAAGAGCAGTGTGGTGATAAAACATTTATAATTGGCTGTGTTGCATCTGATGTAACTTTTCAAAGGCACGTGTGTCAGGTGGCAATACAAACCTCTTTGGCCTGGGGCTTTAACAATCTATGCATCTCTGACAGCAGCTGTGAACAGCTTACAGAAAGCAAACCAATCAAATAAACTATTGTCCATATGCTCACTGCTACCTCTGCCAGCATTAATATACCTTGGACTTAAGTCTGTGCAGTTGTAGCAAGTCGCTTTTATTCAGTCACAGAACTCATTTGTTAGGAAAGTTGATGAGTCAAAGTATAAACTAAAGTGTGTAGCTGATGTAAAAACCTGAGCGTATGATGCAAATATAGCAAGTTACCACTAAGTACGAGGCACTTTCCTTATAAACATGCCCCAGCTATGGAATCATTTTTGGCAATCAAATTATGCCATGAAGTGAGTTTGGATCAGGGTAATGAGGGTTTTCAGGGGCCAAGATGTTATGTTCAAACTGGATTGTTAGATAAGGTCGACGGGTTTATCTTGAGCTGCATCACATTTCAAGTGGACGAAGATAAACAAATTTGAAAAATTTGTTAAGGAGGATGGTCCTAAAATCCCATTCCTCTCACGCACTTTCTCTCGTTTTGCTACATACACACAAACAGCAGCGACTGCACAGGCTCAACACAATATACACATACATGGATTTGTCCGTGCACACAATTAACAGACTGCATTTATTCTACTTTATCTTAAAAACACACACACACACATTCAAAAAGACCACTGGCCCATATGGAGCTCATTTCTGCACCAGTTGTCTAATGCTCTTAAGTTTATTCTTTGTTGTGAGCATCATTGTTTTAAAGGGGAAGACAATGCAGGGCAGTGTCTACATGCTGCTGTATCATCGTAGAAAGTAGAACACTGCGGCTATTGTGTTTGTCACCTCCTGCATCCTCAGCAAAACTGCTGACAGAGGATAGGTCACAAATAGCTGGGCTGCATTTGGTGGAGGGGGATTAAACATGACACTGCCCTTACATTACAATACAGTACAGTGGAGAAAATGGTGCATGATTGTCATGTTAAAGTTTTATACTAACTAATTATATATTATTATTTATATTTTTTTTCTGGAGAAAACATTTAGAAGAAGAAACACATTTATTGATCCCACATGTGCGAAATTAATTTTACTGCATTCCACACATACAGACAGTACAGTACATAGTACACAGCAGTGCAGAAAGCACCCCTATAGAAAGCGCCCAGCGAGCGGATTTGGGGGTTAAGGGCCATGCTCAAGGGCACAGGGTGGCGAATGGTGGCAGACAGATGGCGGCGCCTCTCCCGATTTTCAATCCAGGATATAAACCTGGGCTACAATCAAGCTGTTCCGGTGCTGAGCCGGTGACCTCCAGGTCCAAAGTCTCTTGGTCCCATGCCCGATTCTCCGACCACCTCGCCACCATCTCCACCATTTATGTTAAAACTGTGCTTTGTTTCATACATGAAAATAATTCAGTGTTTCCATTCAACAGTTTATAGCTTTACGTTTTTTTGTACACCTCCTTTTTAACAGTCTAGCCTATAGAAATAAAACGCCAGGAAAATGAGTTTGTGGAAATCGAACGCAGGGCGAATATTTTTGCGTCTGATGGGAAGCAGGATCATTTAATTTTCAGAAAATCAGACGCCAGTGAGTTCTGAGACTCAGGTGTCATTTGTGATATATAAGTGGTAAAACCTTGGCCTACGTGTTGTTGACATAACATTATAGAATTGAGTCAAAGGTCACTTGAGGTCAAGTGTGGGTGAGCTGTAAAGATGTTGTAAACAGTGTGTGTTTGTGCCCTCCCTTTGTGTCCATCATCAACACATACATCATGTGCTCTTCTTTCAGACCTGGACCATGAAGGCCTCTATGACCTGCAGTTCCTGCAGCACTGGTTATTGACGCATCTCAGGTGAGATGTTCGGCCTCAGACGGGCCTTGGAAATGCGTTGGGAGTGAGGTCTGAGCACCAGCACCACCAGCAGCCATGGCTCCATGTGAGATTATATCCTAATGGGAGGGGCTTGTGGGGACACTGGGTTTGGTTTTATCGTCGAGTGTGGTGGAGGATCGACTGCAGACTGGCTCCCTCTCCTCTCCTCTCCACTCCTCTCCTCTCCTGTCTCACCCGACTCAGCAGCTCGCCTTTGTCCCGTTCACATCCACAGGTAAGCCTCTGACCTGTCTCACACCCGCCGACGCTGCACAGACTGTCTGATCCGACGCGCTGTGACGCCACGTGAGGCGATCTGCGTCTCGCCGCTCCCTCTTTTGTGCGCTCCCCCAGCTGACGTCGACGTAAACTTATGCGCGCGAGCTCCCCTAACTTCTCTGCGGCTCGCGCCGCGCCGTTAGTGCTTTGTGTGGACACAGCGGTCCTGACCTGTCCCGCGCGCGCACGGCTCCACATTTTCATCGAGCTACATACGAAAGGGTAGGGTAAAGGGGGAGGAAGGGGCGGGGGGGGGGGTGTTGGGGGTGTTGCCCTCCAAAACTGAGCAGTCGACATGGTGCTAACTAAAACCTGAAACTTTTTAAGACTTGAGGACAACATAACAAAAGTGGGTTGTCAGGTTTTGGCTGTAGTAACAGTCTTTGTCAGTCAGATCCCCCACAATCCCACAAGTCACCCTGTGTTCCTGCATCCCATAACCGCAGAATGTGGATAAACCTGTTGAAATCTGACATGTCCCGAGTGTAGTCCCGGAGTTGGCTTCAAGGCGAGCGCGCTCCCCTCGCAGATCAGACGTGACCGTGAGTCACACATGGCGGCTGCCCTTTGGTGTTGGGACGTGACAGCATCTCCTGCAGACAAAGCCGTGGGCCAGGCTCCAGAAAAGCCAGGCCCACTCATCCGCTGATGAATCCGCTTCCCACCGCATCAAGGTATCGCGTTCTGCCATCCCACCACCCCCGAGGGCAAAAGACGCTCTTCAGCTCTCATTGTATCCGAGTGTGGCAGCGAGTCTTTTGATCTCAGCTTTATTACACAGAAGTATCTGTGAAATGGAAGCGGGGGGGATGGAGGAGGGCGGTGGGTGGGAGCTGAAGAGGGTACTGTATTTGCTCTGTATTTGTTTTAATGCTTCCAGGCCAGAGACTGCGCCGTAATTGTCCAGGAAACTGGATCTGATAAGTTGGGCAATGTTTGGAACGCACGTAGAGAATTGCCCTCCACTCCTTGTATGGTTCAGGACCAACCTTTTGACAGATGATTAGAATAGTCTCTGGAATGCAATGCATAACAATCCTCTAGTGCCAATGTTTTTGTCTGATCTGCCCCCACAGGCCTGTCAGACGCCCCAAAAACCCAACATCAACATTGCTTAATTATTCCATGTGTACATATAAACTGGATGCCATTTAACCATTGCAATTATACAACAGTAGATATTGCTACAACGGAGTCATACTATTATTGAACAATCGATGTCTGGATCAGCTTTATTCCAGTTTCAATTATGTTGCTATAGGATGAGCCATGACCTCTTTTCCTCACCATTCTGATAAAAACATTACAGTGCTACTTCCTGCACTACAGGCCAGTCCTAATAATCCATCAGAGGGTGTTGCGACACAGTGTGTTCCAGCTCTGCCTTTGTGCCGACACAGGGTTTGGGAGTCATCAACAAAAGTTGGGAAACCTGTATAAAGTGTTTGGTTTAACTTTCAAAGCTTCATTTACGTCCGCTCTGCCTGGAAACCTGAAATCTGTTTCTGTGTTTTTCTAATTTTTGTAAAACTTTGCCATTTATGACTTAACTGTACCTTTTAAGCTTATTCAATGGATTTACACTAAGAAACTGAAAAAAATTTAACAGTTCACATCGACGATCACATTTAATTGTCAAACATTAACCTTATTTGCTTTTCGGTTTTCTCAGGCAATCAGTTGACATGTTGTGTTCATGTGTTACAGATGACTCCGTATGTGGATCACATTTTTCATTTTAGTCAAAGCAGCGGATCTGCTCTACCTTTGCAAGTAGTCATGGCATCTGCACAAATGCCTCTGGTTGGAAATCACAGCTGTAGGTTTTTTATCCAGCTTTGTGCACATTTAATACAGATATACTTTTTTTTTCTCACACAGCTAATTCTAGGCAGAATCACGCTGTAAACAGCAGGCATGACAGTCAAATGCATGTAGTGCTTTGTCGAGTACTTAGAAGGGGATTTTATAATTGGCATGATATGATATGGGCACAGAGGAATCTGGAGGTAATTGCACAGAGTGATAACAGGGGTTTGGCAGTGTAGGGCGAGAGCCAGGGCCAGGGTTAGGGCTGGGCTGGCAGGATGTAGGGAACACTGCCATGCATTTCCGGAGTCTGGCTCTGGACTGCACAGTGCGGCGAAGGCTTCCAGTTACTGTACACTGGCTCTCTCTCCTCCTCCTCCCTCCTCTCCCTTCTCTCAGACACATCAGGCTATTATTGTGCCTTATTCTTATTATAACCAACATCCGCTAAAGCACACTGCAGTCGTGCATCTGTCCATATACAGTTATGTGTTTATATGCATGCAGTGTATGTGGCTGCTTTGTTATAGTTTGATCCGAGATGCTCTTTGTCCAGAGCAGTATCAAGTTCCAAAGCAAGAATCCAGAGTTTCCCTGCAAGGCAATAGTTTCTTACCACCACTGAGCAAAGGCAGCCAACCAAGTGGCAAACTGAATTTGAATAGAGTGGAAAACTGGCAATGATAATTTTCTAACACAAATGATCCAACCATTCTTTTCTTTTCTCAATAGATGTTTACCTACGAAGAGGTTTTTTCAAATGTGGTGAGGTTTGCAGCGATCTCACTCTGACACGTCGGTCCAAACATACATTGTTTCTGCACAGCAGGTGCCAGGGCTTTTTCCTCTAGTTTCTTCTCAGAAAGGACCAGTAAAAACTATGTCAAGCACGTTTCCTGTGTTCTAGACATTTTGCCCTTTGGCTTAATGTTATGCAGGCCTTTTTTGATCGATGAAAGTGGTTTGCAATGGAGATGCAGCCTCATAGTGCAGAAACACATGCAAAATGCTTGCTTTCTGTTTCATCAGTGGTGTCCTTGTCATCAGGGTCCACCGCTTGCTTGGAAGAAAAGTTGGTTTTAGGTTTTGGGTTTGTGTCTTCTGGACAACAGCAGGCGTAGGACAGGGTTCAGCTCATTTGAAGTGATTGTGATTGACATGCAGCTAGCGCTCATGGGACTCTGGCCCTGGACTCTAGCCTCACAGCGTACTTGCTGTTTCCCCTTGCCTTTGAATTTGATAGCATGTAATTTGAATGCGCTGCATCCAGAACCGCACACTAAGTTGTATAATATGGTGAGCTTGGACGGGCTGGAAAGGAATTTTTAACTCTTTCACCAAGTAGCAACGGTCAACAAGTGGACAGTCGTTAATGCTGCTTAATTGCTTGTGAAGTCACATGAGGGCATGAAACTTAAGATGAAGGTTTTTTGGTGCCAGGAAAATATGCAGTAGGAGTTTTGCAGATGCCTGTGACAGAAATTCAAAATTCCTCACATCATGAAATTTCCTCTGTGTAATTTAGCTTTATATTCTGTTTGTTGTTCGTCATTATGCTGCCACAATGACATGGAATAGTTCTGGGTATATATCCACGTGGGTCTTCGTCTGCCATTTGTTCACTGCACACTTCAACTCTGGTTGTCTTTTGTGTGATGGAGAGGGATTTTTCTTTCATCTTTTACTTGACCCGTACCATTGCCTTTAATAGGTTCACTACCAAATGATGGTATGATTAATTTGAATATTGAGTACGCTACACAAAAAAGAATGTCACAATCAACCTTCCTCTTAGAATCTGTATCTTTTCCTCCTTTCTATCCAAACTATTCCCTGAATGTTGGTTCTCCTGACTGAAGCAGTCATGTGGGCATGAAAGACCTGCGTTTGAATTCCTCTGGGCTTTAGTCACACTCTGTTGAAGGGGGTTTGTTAGATCAGCCTCTCGCTCGTGTCGGTTTCTGACTTTAAAGTGCGATCACTCAGGGCCAGATTGCCTAATAGGCAGCATGGCATGTCGGCGTTGGTAATTGGCATGTTGGTCCACCATCTGCTAGTTACCAGATGCCGTGTTCCACCAGAAGTTTCATAGCTGTAAAAAAAAAATCCCCATTGTTTTCCTTACCCCAAACTAATCTCTTTTTTTAAGTGGGTGATGATTTAACTCCAGAGGCAGCTTTGGTTTACATCGTAAAAGGTAAAACCTCCTCTAGTATGCACGTGTCCTGACGTTTCTTGGGGTTTCGGTGGATGATTGATTGTGCAAGAGTGAGGTCAGTGCTCCCAAGCAGTGCTTCTGATGTCATCCCACAAAGATGCATGTTCTCCCCTTCGTTCCCTGAGGCAGGTTATTTGGAGAGGCGTACAACACACTTTGAGAGGGACATTTAGCCTTTGGGCTTCTTCTCATCTGATAAAACAAGCACAGGAAATGTCTCTGTTAGCTGATTGGCCTTGTGTTTTCCTTTCAGCGTCCTCCCACTGGGAGCTCAGACGTGCACAGTGTGTCCCTGTGGCAGAGAAACCACCGTACTTGTCTCTCTCTCCTAAGAGCTAAATTAACTTTTCCTGCGCCCCTCTCCTTTCCTCTGACACCAACCTATTCCACCGCAGCCTTGTTCTCCCAAATCGAGATGATTACTCTCACGTTCATTCTCACTGCACCTATTTGCTTTCCGTTCGTCCCTCCCTATCCTTTCTTCACCTCCACCTCCTCCCTCCTCCTCACAGCCTATCGTCATCCCCCCATCGTGCCCCATAACTAAACAAACCCTGCTAATCACGGGACCTGTCATAGCACCTTTTAAAAGTCCCATATTTTCGGGTAATGGGGAATTAAAGGAACGTGGAGTTAATAAGGTGATGTAAATCCCAGTGGCGTGGGTGAAAAATACCACTGAGTGTAAACACATGACCAATGAGGTCATGTGTTTACACAGTTAGCAAGGTTAACTGCTGTATGAATCACATGGGGGACAACAGAAGGGGCAGTGTGCAGGTCAGCTATAGGCCTGTTGGATTTATGCCCGTGGGTTACAGCCGAGCTGCTGGGCTGTAGTGTGCATGGCCAATGTGAAGGACAGCATGGAGAGTTCAAGTTGGATGGCCGCCATCGCTGGAGTGTGAGCTGGCGAGAGAAGGATCAAGCTTGTATGTTGTAATGATGGAAGTGAGGACTTACCTCATACACATAAAACAATCACTGTGTCCTTACATGGGTATTCACATGAGTCAGACTTCTGTTTCATTCGTTGGACGAGCTTCAGAATCATTTTTATTTCAACCAAGTTCAAACCAAGATAAAATTAAATGAAAATACTATCTATGGTCACACAACTTAAAAATGTGTCCAGAGCAGTGAATAGCTGCAATTTCTACCATCAAATCTGTTCATAGTTTTCTTGATGAAGTACCAAGAGTTGAAGGTTACATCACGTAATGGATTGTTTTGTCTGACCAACTGTGCAAAATTGTGCAAAACAAGTTATCTAATCAATAATAGTACAAAACAGAAAAGGAAAGGAGTTCTTGGCCCATTAACTGCTTTGAACTCGCATTACTTCCAGTGGGTAGGAAGAAAAAATATTATTTATGTGAAAAACTATGACATCTGTCAAACAAGTCACATATTGATATTGCCCTCCACAAACTTTTTCAGCACAAGCTGTTAAATGCTTCATTGTGTTTACTGGCTCGCTGTTTACTTTTGTCTGCCCTGTAGTGCTGGCATATAGCAGGTTTATCACAGCCTTTTCTAATCCTGAACAATTTGGCTGCTGGCTCTGGATATGTAAAAACAAAGCAGTAAAATGATTCTAAGTCATCCACAGCTGTTTTAATTTATTTATTGTAAAATATAATTAATCAACAACACAAGTTCACATAACAAATTTACCTTTTTTAATCAATTGACCAGGCTCAGAGTAATGTAGACATTTGCACAGTGTGAGCTGCATTACAGAAGAATCCGATTTTACCCATATGAAATAGTAAAAAGCTATTCAGTATACGTGTGTATCTATATGGAGTTTCATGTGGATTATAGTGGCAGGGAGCCACAAATAAATCAGTGTTTGAGAAAAGCTTTCTGAAACCTTTACAATCCGCTATGTAAAGAAAAAAAAAAGGCACGTGTTGGCACCGTGTTGGTAATGGTGTGTATCCATCTTTCCCACCTGAACAAGCAAGTGAGGCAGCGGCAGCGGCACAGTCTGAGGCCTGTGTCAAGGCTGCAGTCTGGAGCAGTGGTAATTGTTTAAGAGTGCATTTATAGAGTGTACTCGTTGTGCCTCCTAATCAGAAGCACACTCATGCGCGTACATAAGAGCCTTCGCCGATTGCTCAGGAATGTCTTACAGGCAAGGCGAGGGGACAGGGGAGGAAGAAACCCAGCGTTGGTGAACCTCCGCTGTTGCCATTTCTTTCCACTTCACATGTCATGACTGGCTAAGATAAGTGGTGGCGGTGGGGGTTTGGGTGTGTGTGTGGGGGGGTTAAAGAGCAAGATTAAGGCTGAAGATCAAAAGAGCAGAACAGCTAATGCAAAGCCATTCTTCCCTCAACACCAGCAAGACGCATAGTGGAAGTTTGACACACTCACACACACTGAGCGCTCTCCTCCCGTGTCTTTGTGACACGGATACCAACAATACCTCAAAGAAAGGCGAAATCAAACACCCCCATCTATCTACATGGCGGAGGACTTTACAGATTAGATCTGTTTTTGTAGATCCGTTCACTATGTATTAGGCAATTTGTCAATGTTTTTTCTCTTTGTACTCGAACAGGCCTGGCAAGGGCACAAGGAGAACAAAAATATGGCCTCAGAAAACCATTTTAATCAGACAGCGCTCCGCAGGGAGGGAGGCTGGCATGGCAGAGCTCTTTACCTCATCAGCAATCTGCCAGTGGTGATTGGGAGAAACACTCAGTCAGGTTTTTATTGAATAACCCCAGCTCTGTACTAGCGGGGGTTTACTGTAATAGAGCAGCTCTACGGCCACTGAGGTGACAGCCAAATGGTACTTATTAAACTAAGGGCTGATTCATACTCAGCTGCCCAACTGCAGTTTAGCTTTGCTGAAGGCTCATGGTTTGGCTTTGGTGCCGATGTCCAGTCACTGAGATCCATATGTGAATGATTATCCTCTGATCAGCCTGCAAAGATCACAAATTTCCTATGTAAGAAGACACATGGATACAATTTCTTAACAGAAATGTCAAATCGTGTCTTTCTACTTTTCGTTTAATTTTGTAATATCCACTTGATCTACACGTGCACTCGCTAGTTCTGATCAAAGCTGATGCAGGTTAGCACCTGGACAGTCATAGAGCAACAGAGATGCCATGCCATTCAGGAATAATAGCTGTGGGTCCCATCATCTCTGCTTATTTACCCAGCACACAGCTCTCTGCACAAATTGAGCATGACGTCTAATGGAGTGTGAGCGTGGATTAATTACCCCCACATTTAGACTAATGGCTCCTTCTCTTCTGATTAATGATGACACATGTCACACGGAGGAGAGCACAGCTAGAACATGCTTAGTGTTATGCCAGAAAAATCTGACTTTGTATTTGAGGATATTTTTGTTTGCTCACGGGAGGAACATTTGAGGGGCTTCAGAGTTATATGTAATCACGTTTGCCTCTTGCCTATGTAAAATTAAATAATAGAACATTTGTTGTAGGAAAAAGTTAAGTGCATGTGATGACTTGTATTAGAGCTGCATAGATTAGTTGATAAAAATATTTTTCCCGCTAGTAACTGCAATGCAGAAATGACAGATATTTCAAAACCAGCTTTTCAAATACAATGATTTGCTTGCTGCAGTAATAACATTTTTTGATTAGGATCACTTACAGATAAAGTATTGTGTCACCGTTTATATGTATATGTGTTGTGCTGATATCAGCCAATATATTGGCCTGAATGATGATCTTGTTTTCCTTGGCACCAAGCTAAATATTCATACATCACTGTGTGATGTTTCTTGGCCTGATGTGGTTTTATTTATGAGGGGAGCAAATGATGTTGACGATTCATTAGATATGACATTGACGAAGGTACAGCTAAGGCAGAGTGTATCGAAGGGATGGGACGGAGTGCTTATGTTGGCTGGCCTCATTAAACCGACCTTAATGAGAAATAAAACACGCAGACGCCCCCCACCCCCACCCCACCCCGCCAAGAACAATGGCTTCTTGTTGAGAGTCTGTGGCGAATGTATGATGGAGTCTGGCTTGTGTCCCAGCAGATTTTTCATGAGACATGTAAAATTAAATAATAGAACATTTGTTGTAGGAAAAAGTTAAGTGCATGTGATGACTTGTATTAGAGCTGCATAGATTAGTTGATAAAAAATATTTTTCCCGCTAGTAACTGCAATGCAGAAATGACAGATATTTCAAAACCAGCTTTTCAAATACAATGATTTGCTTGCTGCAGTAATAACATTTTTTGATTAGGATCACTTACAGATAAAGTATTGTGTCACCGTTTATATGTATATGTGTTGTGCTGATATCAGCCAATATATTGGCCTGAATGATGATCTTGTTTTCCTTGGCACCAAGCTAAATATTCATACATCACTGTGTGATGTTTCTTGGCCTGATGTGGTTTTATTTATGAGGGGAGCAAATGATGTTGACGATTCATTAGATATGACATTGACGAAGGTACAGCTAAGGCAGAGTGTATCGAAGGGATGGGACGGAGTGCTTATGTTGGCTGGCCTCATTAAACCGACCTTAATGAGAAATAAAACACGCAGACGCCCCCCCCCCCCCCCCCCCCCCCCCCACCCCACCCCACCCCGCCAAGAACAATGGCTTCTTGTTGAGAGTCTGTGGCGAATGTATGATGGAGTCTGGCTTGTGTCCCAGCAGATTTTTCATGAGACCCCATGTGCCTAAGTCAAAGCCCTGAGCCCCACTGTGCCACTCACTCGCATGACAGCCACCTGGGAGACCACCTTGGAAAATGGGCCCCCATTAGTTCAGGTTAGACTTAATGATCAGTAATGGTACACTGGCCAAGCCAAACTGTGCAAAAGGGCTGCGGGCAGGCCGAAATGAAATACCAGTCACTCAAGCTCTGAACGTAAACACAAGGTGGGTGGTGGGCAGCGGGGGGTGAATAGGTATGTCTGTAGGTGCCTGTCTATGTGAATGAGGGGGGTTTAGACATGCGTCAGGTGGAGGAGATGGGTGAAACCCCCACGGACAGATTAGTGTCTGTGGGGAGGTCGGCTGTGGTTTTGGATTTATTCCCATTTAGCTTCGCTGCATTGTGAATCAAATCTTATTTCCAGTTTTGCCATCAGCTAAAAAAAGCTTGACGCGACCTCTACGGAGCAACCAGAGAAGCCTCCTAAGAGCACCTTTCAATTATTTCCAATTTCATGGCTGTCTGAGATATGTGTTATTCTAATAAATGTAGGAATTATGAGGCTTAAATACTGCACATGTATTAACCTCTTAAGCTGAATTTTATCCTTAAGTTAGCAGTAAATGCCACATCATGGTAATGGCATCCAATGATAATTTTGTCTTCTGCTGTTGAAATATGTGTGTGTGTGGTCTGGAATTAGCGCAGGCATTAGAAGTAAGAAACTCCAGCGTTTAAAACGAGATGATATGAGTCAACCAGCCGCTGAATAAAATTACTTGTAGCTTCCTGGGAGAGTGAGCTGCAGAGACTCCAGGCCTGCAGACGGCGGACCTGGGAACACAGTGTAATCTACAGTGAAAGAGACTGAGGCTGTGTCCGAAATCGCCCCCTAACCCCTATATAGTGCACTATATAGTGAGCACGCCATTTTGTAGTGGTGTCCGAAACCTTAGGGATCATAGCATGTCCACTATATAGTGCACTCAATGTATCCCACAATTCACCGCGAAATGTAGTGTACATCCGATGGTCACTAACCGGAGCAAGATATCCCATCATGCATTGCCAGAAATTCTCTGGGCTGCGCGGAAGTGAAAATAGCGGACGGACGTGAGGGAAATCTACATAAATATTCTAAAATATAACAAAATATGAAAATAAAAAGTACAGGAAAGTAATCAAAAGCCTCTAATTTAATAAAAATGCAGTGGTAAACAAACAAGTATTTTGTGAGACGACAATAATGTGGTACGTTTTAATTGTGCGACAGCGATGACGTACCGGCGCCGAGAGTAGTGTCCGAAAGATTTTTCTGTTGAGCTCACTATATAGTGCACTACATTTATTTCCCCTATGTAGGGAGTAGGGAGTAGGGGTTAGGGGACACAGCCTGAGACAGGAGAGAGAAAGCATTGTTATGTCTCATGAAGCTCTGGGGTTTCCTGAAATTTCTGGCAAAGAATCCCAAAATCACATAACCACACAAAGAGGGAAAGAAAAGAGACAGGCATTGGGTAACTCTCAATTTAAGGCTGAAATTGGCTGTAATCTGCAGGTATGAAGAGCTATATGTTGCACAGGTAGTCACTTTAACCTCAACACTCACTGGAACAATGAACACGGTACAAACCCACGTGCTGCTGCAGAGTATAAGGTGACATATATTACTTTCTATAAACCCAGACATGTACCTGTGCACGCTGGCTTACTGCCACACTCATAATAACAGCAAGCACAGCCATGCACGAAAATGAGATCTGGTAAAGCTGGTGAACTTTAGCACTGTGGAGCCCTGAAAGGATTTGCGGTATGAGGAGAGTGGAATGTATTTTTTGGAAGGAGAGCTTCGCGCTCTGTCACTAAGAGACTGTGCATCGGCTGATTCAAAAAGGAACGCCTAATACTTTAATATCTGAAAAGTTGATACAAGAAACCGGCGAAAGAGAGAAAAAAAGGCACATTTTCCACCGGGGAGTGATATTTGTTGGGATTTCATCTTTGCCTGGATAATAGAGCTCCATGTTTCTAATTCCTGACATCATATCTGTCAGCCGGTAGAGGTGGACTGGGATTAGGTCTTGTGTACTCCACTGAATTTTGTGCTGACTTTGTCCTTTGTCAAGAGCTATGCTCTGTCTTTGCCTATTACAGTCTTCCTTCTTCTTGTAAATATTCCCCTCTGTTTGTCAGCTTATACTCTACTCATATCTATATATATATATTATGTTGCTGATTTATAAGTATAAACATCACACAGTTCAACACACAGGACAAAAGACTAAAGCAAGAACGTAAACATGAATGACATAAAGAATAAAACATGATGCAATGTTTCAGCTGAATGGATGAAAATATTGTTTATTATGACAGTTGATAATGAAAATGATAATTATATATTTCATTCTCCTTTTGGTGAGAGGCACTAAATGTAAAGGTAACATGGAATGTAATCTAACAGCGACAGTAAACATGTTGAGTGTCTTTGTCTTAGTCACGGCCACTGAAGCCCATTTATCAAATATCTATGTGTACTGCTCAGAGAAATGTTTTCGTTTGTACACCTGAGTCCCAGCTTATCCACCATTAAATTACCTGGCACTGCATCAGTGCACTGAGCCTGCGTCAGAGCTGCATGAATACAGGTTCAGGGCAAAGCGAGAGAATCATAGGATTAAAACAAAGTATCCCAGACGCTCTGTGGTGAAAAGCTCCCTGTTATCACAGATCTTCTTACTTGTTGCTATATGCAACATGAGTTTTGTCTGTGCATTCCCTAAAGAAACCCTCTGATTCTCCCCTCAGTGAGAATGAACTGAAAGTGCTATCAAAGGATCATACCACCTCTTCACATCCACTGTGAGTAATAGACCCGCTCAGTTAAGGCGTCGCTCGCCCACAACCACACCCACAACACCACCCACGTAATCTCTTTATATCTCTCTCTCCAAGAATGCAGGCTCTTATTTTGAAAAATACCTTGTCATGTAATACCCATGAAAAGCCTCACAGCGCACCTCAAAAAAAAAAAAAAAAAAAACGCCATCCTGCTGCATGATTTACCGACTTGTTTGTGAAAACAAAGCAAGGAAGATAAAGACGGATGACATTTTGGAGCGATTGAAATGAATGTCCTGTGTGGAAGTGATTGTGATTTCAGATAGGGCTCTTGGACATGAGCAAAAAAAATGCAAACTTGTGCAGGGTTCTCACACAGCTGTCATGTTTTTTCGACAGGCTCTCAGTGTGGGGGCATTGCATCATGCTTTTCACCCCGGCTCTACCCTCATGTATGTTTCCATGTAAGGTATGATGGGAAGACGACCTCTCTCAGCGTGGTTTGAGCCAGTTCGGCCCCCCCCCACCCCCCCCCCCCCCCCCCCTTTTTTTTAATCCGTCCAATCTTCTCTCCTTTCTTCACCAAAGTGTCATTTTTTTTTCTCCAGCCACAGAGAGCCACCCATCCACCCTGACAGAAACCTTGCGTTTATAGGAAGCAGGTCACAAATGTTCCGCAGAACCATTTTCTTTTGCACTTTGTTGCCTAAAAGAAACACATAAGGAACCTCTCAGGCTTTATGAGAAATACATTTTTATGTCCCACTTAACGTTCCCAGTATGTCATGCCATTGCCCATGTAGCAGAGGCTGTGGGCTGCTCCGAGTGTGAATCATGCTAATCACGTACACTTTTACATTTTAGCGTTTGAGCTGTGGCGCTTATCCCGAGTGACTTAGTCTTATTAAAGTGGTACAAGTTTAAGATCTCGCCCGAGGGCCTTTGAGTCAGACACGCTGGCTTCTGCGGTGATGGAAGCCACGATCTTCCAGTTACAAGTTATGAGAACTCAACTTTTTCACACAGTGTGAAAGAAAGTGAGGCTTTTAAAGCTTCGTCGAGGTCTACTCTGGCCTTTTCCGTCCTGTTTTTATCCTTTTCCATTCGATTCTGCTCTCTTGCCATCACACGGATAAAGTGTTCTCTAGCTGCAGTGTAGGCAGTAGCTGTGCTTAGACTAAAACCCATCATATATCAGCCCTGTGGATCCACTAGTCTCTCTGGTCAGCTCACTAGTAGCAGATTAATGTCCTGTTGAGGAGACACAGACTCCTGCCCAGGCCTCATTTACGCTGACAGAAGGCAGGTGTCAAGACACGTTGTCCGTAAGGAACAAGAGGAGGCTGCTTTTCCTCTGGAAATGGAACAAGAGAAGAATAAGGTCGGGATTTGTGACAAGTCACGTGTTCTTCTGTTCGGCCTAGAAATAGTATTGTCTGCTTAAAAGGAGATTATTAGTTGCTTTTTGGAACATAGTTGTTTTTTTTTTCAGTGCATTGAGATTGCTATCATCTCTCTTTTGTCTTCAGCGTCATGCAGCAGCTGTCTGTCATTACTTATTTACAGTCGTATCTAATAGACTTAAAAGATGTGACCCTGAGGTGCTGAGGGACTCACTGATGTCCTTGCGTTCTCATCATAAGTCTGCTTTGTTCTAAGGGTAAAAAGGAAATGACAGCGTTGCTTCACTAGGCTTGGAAATGAGTTTAATTCCGTATAAAGGCCTGGATGTGAGGGGACAATGTAGAAACCTGTGTGAAAGCACATAGTTCTGTTTTTAATTTCCATCCTCTCTATTGATGAAGAAAACAAATGAAGCTTGAGAGCTTCTTTATCTCCGTGCAGAGTTAGACAAGCTGTCTTTAAGTGTATCTAACACAATTACCTGCTGACGCTGGCTTCCTGTTCAGTGTATGTTGACATCAAATTTATTTAAGGATGTTTTACTGTATGTCATTGCATTGTTATCACAACAGACATGTTTTGTGCATGTATTGAGATTGTTTCAGCTGCCAAGTCCTGCACTGCCCAGCATTAAACTACATTTCGGTTTCCATTTTTTGTTGTTTTCTACAAGTGAAACAAACCAGGTGATGTGTAATTGTGAGTTTTAGAAGCTTAAGAGGCTAGGTTTATCTTAATGTTGGCAAACAATCCTTTTTCAAATGTTGAAATGTTCCTTTAAAAGTTCAGTGACTGGTTCTGCTGGACACTTTGTTCCCATATGCTTTGCCTTTTGCTTTGTTACTGTACGTTTTATTTTAATCCTGTGACTGTGCAGTTTTTTTTCCTCTTCTTCTTTAAGCAGTCCATTTCATCCACTGCTGGCAGCGTGCGCACACACACACAACCACACACTCCAGAAAACCTCTTAGATTATTCGATAAGTTCCCTGTGAAATGACATACCAGCACAGCAGAGCAGTGGCAGGAGAATGTCAGAGCCGCTCCATAAAGCGAGGGGGGCCGGATAAACAAACCGTTTCTAACTTAAGGAGAGGGCTGTGGCGTTTGAGACGGACGCTTTTTCACCAAGAGGAATGTCCGCTTCCAGGGGGCTGCGATGCAGCGCGCGCTGCACAGACTCTGCTATAGAGCTCACATGTGAAAGGGGGAAAAAAAGCTTTTGTGCGTGTTTCAAAAATGAAATGTCAGTGTAGAGAAAAGATCGATGTGCCGTCCGTTCATGACTTGCGGGTCGCACAGGTGTGTGCACTGCATGTATGTGTTCACGTTCAATGAGATGTCACGACAGGTCCACCATCACCATTGGTCATGTTGTTTTGAGAGGGCGCCAGCTCTGTGACCACTGTGTAGCGAGTGTGAGAGCTCTATCTCGCTGTGTACACAGCATGCGAGAAAACCTTCCCTTTTTTTTTCTTCTTTTCTTTTTCCCAGTTTGGTTACGGGAAAAGGCAGCATTTTTTCCTTCCATATTTGGTCATATGGAGCACAGCCAGTGAGCAGTAGCCTTTTGATGCTGTACAAACATCCCTATTTTGTGTGGGATTTGTGCTTTTTGGAATGCTTTTTCTCCAATTCTGCCTGATTGTGGGTATGGCATCTGAACTTTTAAAAGGGACACAAGCCTTTTAAAAGTTAAAGACGGGGGAGGAATTGTACTGGCTCTTGCTGCTCTTTCACATAGACGTCGACTTTTTACAGTTTTATTTATTATTATTATGCCATTGGAATCCAACTCCTAATGCAAACATCCTTCTTAAAATCAGCATTAAAGTAAAACCGTGTTTTATAGTCACCTTCTTCTTCAGCCAACTGTTACATTAACTCCTCTTTGTTTCTTTTGTAAAATGGGACCAGCAGCAGACAAAGAAATATTTGTCATTTAAGTGATTAACTCCGAAATGCTTCACGTAAGATTCTGTAAGTTGCTGATGCCGGCTTTATTCGTATCTTCTCAAAAGTGAGAATAAAGGTGACGTGTTTGCAGTCTAAACAGTGCCAGAACCTGTGCGTCAAAAACCTGAGGGTTTCACATGATGGATGTGGCATGGAAGGGTAATGTTGTTATTGCAATTTAAGTGTGACTTTACTTCAGGCATGAGGTTTAAGGACACATAAACACACAGTCAGGTTGAAGGGGAACGCTTGCTGTTGGAGCGCAGGTGTTTTCAGCTGTGTCTCCGCAGAGATGAAAGGTCATAACACCTACAGATCTCATGTAGCCGAAAGTGTGATAAACAGTGCAAAATTCCCGTCCAAGTGTGGGAGCGGGGGAAGGAGAAAATAAAAACATAAATAGAGAAGTGAGTCATAATCTAAATATACAACAGATGGCAGAGTTCTCAAAGTGTAGTGAGGTTATCTTGCTGCAAGTGGAAACTTAAACACTGGATTCCAACATGATACAGGAGGAGTCATTTGTTTTTATCACAGCAACACAAGAGTTTACAAGACTACATATCAGACTACAGTGTCCTTTCCAAATTCTAGTGATGGCTGTAGGTCCACACATTCAAATTACTCAAATTGTGGCATTTTTCTTCATGCTGTTTTGGTTGTTGTTTCAAACGTTGGGAACATGCTACATTGCAGTCCAACCTGGAAGGTGTCCACACCCAGAAACAGACTTTGTTTACATTAGCTAAAAGTAATCATTGTTTACTTTTTTGCATTTTCCATTATCATTAATATACTACAGGTCGTTTGTGTCCACTATTGCTGTTCACAAAAGCATACAAGCAAAAACATCTTCGCGCTTGATTACTAAGATAAGAGCACCTATGGACATGTTTGCGATATTGGATGTATTCTTAGTGATGTAGCTTTCTCAGATTTCTGTAAAGTTTTTGAGTCTTGTTTTTGAGTCTTGTTCCACTTAATGACAAAAACTACAAAAAAAGGTTCTGGGGACTGCTATCCATAATGGACTCTTCACTCCTCAGTTCGGCTCATACAGTGAGTGATAGGTCCGACATGAACATAAATATTTTAGAAATTTCTAAACTGTTGTGGTTGTTTTGTTTATGCCCTGGTTTCGCTCATTGGCTTGAATTGTGTAAAGCTCCGTTGGAAAAATAACTTACGTTGTAAGAACTTAACTTTAACTACTTTTCAAAACATTTGGTACAATAGATGTAGTTTTGATGCTATTTTAATTGCTGTAACTTTAGTTGTTTGTGTGATTTATTTTTGTCCTGTCTATGATTCTGTGATAAATCCAGTGCTTTGTTAATCCCAGCAGTGGTGTGTTTAGCCTGCCAACAACCTGTACAAAATACTGCATCTGAGGTATTCCATTGAGATTTTCATTGCTGTGTGTTTGTGTGTGAACAGATAACCCCAGTCAGTCTGTCTCTGTGTGTGATTCACAGTGCACAGAGAGGTGTTATGGAATGTGAACCATTGTCTGGGAATGTAGGAGTCTTCTTTTTCTTCACCAAATGGAAACTAACATCTTTAACCATCAGGTCTTTTCCCTCCACCAGTGTGAAATTTCCCTTTGCATTTCAAGTTTTTCGGATAGCCACAGTCAGTATGGAGGGCAGTATGAAGAAGGATGGTATGTGATTGACACATTTGAAGTCACTAATGACAGTGTGTCTGAGGTATTTAAGGTCCAAGGCTCATTTTTTCCCTCTAAACCTCAAAACTGTCGGCACATTATACCACTACATATCAATTGCCGCTGTGGTTTATCTCAGGTTTGCCTGTGAATACCGTCTGCTCATGCTCGGTGAAAATTTTCCTCATTCGAGCTGAAGTCACACTTTCAAAAAATTTGTTTTGGGGGCGATAGTGTGTTAGTGGAAAACAGATGGTATTGAGATTGAGTTGAGCTGTGATGCAGTTGGCCACCTCATATCATGCCTAGACTATATAGCTGCAGCTGAAGACCTCGGCTTTGACAACAGAGGCCATTGTGGTTGATATTCACCCTGCGGCATGCAGATGCGGACA
Source organism: Trinectes maculatus (assembly GCA_016785345.1). Classification (NCBI taxonomy): domain Eukaryota; kingdom Metazoa; phylum Chordata; class Actinopteri; order Pleuronectiformes; family Achiridae; genus Trinectes; species Trinectes maculatus. The sequence continues at coordinate 1,197,496 of JAFBJQ010000387.1, read as the reverse complement.
CAGACTAGTACTGAAAGAAGCTTGGCTGCTTGGATACGGGTAAATCCAATAAAATTCAAACCCCGCACTAAGCGTAATGCATACCCAACCAATCCCGAGTCTCTTCATATTGCAGCTGAACTCATAGTGTGCAGCTGTTGGCTACGCTGCTGCCTTGTGGTCTAAGAGGGAAAAAGAATTAGTGAGAAATGGGTGAGGGAGGGAGAATAAAACTGGCTGAAGGAAGTCAAACAGTTCAGAATTTTTATTTGCTTCTGCTTTTCTTCGATTTAAAAACATCAGTAACAGTATAACCAGCCACTTGATTTAAAATCACAGCTTAAGCATGACTGATAAGGATAATTAAAATTTGACATACTGTTTATTGAGAGAGCCATGCAGAGAGTGGGGGACAGGTTTAAAATCACACCAACAGGTAATAATACGTTTAAAACACTAATCTGGAAATCTAATTAGTGTCAAATTGTCAGTAAAATGTATCGACATACATAAAAGATTATGCATAAGAAAATAAGATACCACACTATAATAACACTATTTCAAAAAACCTGTAAAAAAAACTTTTTTAAACATTGAATTATGTTCATTGCATTCAGTTTGAACCAGTTTGATTGTAACCCATAAAACCTGATCCTAAATACAGTTGCAGATCTCTGTCTCCATTAATACAAAGTATAAACCACCTCCACTCGATTGGTTAGTCTCTGACAGGCAGGAAGAGAAAGTGACTCTCGGTGAAAGATGAAGCTGAGCAAGGGACAAGCGGTGATGGAAAAGAACAGGGAAACTCTTGACCTTGATGTGCCAAGAACCTTCAGTGAATTTATGAACACCGATCCACAGCCGTGCTGCAACCAGGGCCTGTAAACCTTTTAATGCTGCCTGAACGTGTGATTGGAGACACATAGCACACAAACCCACAACCACAAGTCCAGCTTTCCAAACACAGCACTGCAGGTGGTGATGGATATCACACATGTACACACACTTGCCATACCATAAACACACATCGTATAGTGGCAGAGGCCTCACATATTTGCAGTGTTAGAGTTCAGATAGCATATACATACATTCTTGTACAGAGAAAAGCTTGTAATCATTTATACTTCCTTGGTGCACGTCTGCACCCACTTTCCACTTGCACATTTACATAAATATATACATTCACTAATCTTACATCCTATTTCTTAAATAACGTTCCTAATGATGCACACCCCCACACACAGGCAGAACATATTTTAAATGCCCTGTCAGACTACTCTCAGGAGACTCCTTACCCCTGCAGAAAACGTTAGGTTTACCCAACTCAAACTGTCCCCAGAGCCTCTTGCCAAAACAGCTGTTAATGTGTGCTACCTCCAGGCACGCAGTATCTCTCTCTTTTTATTTCTCTATTCTCCCCGTACTGGAGTAGCAGCTTTATCTGTGTGATAAAATAATCATAAAATGATCATTTTTCCTTTGCCAAAACATTAAGCTCATCTGTCGCGGCTTAGACTGAGCCAGTAAACCTCCGTCTGTATTTCTTCTCCCACATGAGTCACCTTTGGTGAGTCTCATTTGGTGTGTGTAAAAGAAGTGTGTTCATCTCCTGCGAAGTTAACGTCCAGTAGGCCCATAAATGGACAACTTACTGTCGGTTGTCCTATGGAGGGATTTTTGGAGGATTAAATTGCAGTGAAATATGCTCATGTGTCCCCTGAGCCATTTCCATTCATATCTTTCTCCTTGGCCTCTCCAGCCTTCGATTGAACAATGAATATATACATAACGTATTTAGCAATGTTATAAATAGTCAGCAGAGTTTTGCCTTGTGGCAAACTTTTCTAGCAGAGGTGAATCACATGTTTATAGCAAGTCCATCAGACACATGGCAGCATTGAGAGAGACACTGTAATCCTGCTGTCAAAATAAAAGCCTCCAATTTGTCAAGATGTAAAGCCCCGGCCCCAATGTGGTTTCAAATTTTAAGTCAGGGTGACAAAATCTTAGCCAGTGAATACAGGTACTATCAAAAAAATACAGGTACTATCAAAAAAAAGTCACATAGTCGTTTTTTTTTCTGAAAAGTCACTGACAAAAAGGAAGTGGTTCACGAGTTCTCCAACATGGAGGAGGGCAGCAGGTGGACTAAATATCTTCTGCCATTGATGCAAAGCTAGAAAAACCAGGCTTTGTTCGAGTGTGGCTGTCACATTCCAGATTATATAGTTTCCTCTCTTCACCTGGACACCTGCACGGCTTCGACTCAGCAGCTGCCTGACATTTAACCTCCCCACTCAGCTCCACGCCAACACAGTGTTCCTCTGGAAGGTATTCTGTTGTGTGACTGGGTTGTGCTTACACAGTATGTGCTCGCTCTGTGAGCTCAACCTTTATATCAGAAGTTAATACAGATTCCGGAAGTGGTTCATGTTGGTATGATAAGAAGTTCAAATGAAAAAAAAAACATTGTAGTTCTACATTTTATCGTTAGTTAGCAAATGTTGACTTTGCTACGAAAACATTATCTCCTAGCACGTTTGTCAGGACGTCCACATACGTGTTACTAGCTAATTACAAACATAATTTTTTTTTAGTTTAGTCATAGCAGGTTGTGTTAGCAAATGTTTTAAAACCTAAAGATGTATTTGACTTTTCACTGATTCCACCTTGCAGTTTCGGGCTGCGACAGGTCACCATTGTTCCTTTATTTACCACTCTCACAGTAAGCAACAGCAGAACGTGTGTGAAGCTAGTTTTTAACTTTTTTATCTTTACATTACTCAACTACTGAAACACACACATCGTCCAGAGGAGACATTGTTTTTTTTACTAGCTTTGTGAATGAGCAATTTAGAGGCTCTTTTAGGTCCCCTCTGCTAAAATCAGAGGGTAAATCGAAACATTCCTTGCATACCTCTGTAGCCATAATGTAGAGATTAATGTGTTTGTTCAAAGGCTTGAGAGCCGGATAGTCGTTCCGAGTATCACAATAACAAATCTGACCAAAATGCCACAGTATTCCCTGCTCACAAAATGCTAAACCAGCAATAGCAACATTTCACATGAGCCAGAAATAGATGCACTACTGGCTCATACGTCGTCTTCAGCCTTACTCCCAGACTTTTGCTTTAACTTCTTTGTGCCATGTTTGGCTGATAAGGGCACATTGTTTTGCTGCTTTTAATTCAAGACTTTGTGGGATAGATGATAGATAGATGCAGTATAAGGTGGCATAGTCCCAGGATAATATCTACTTGGCTTTTAAGGCTTTTTAAGAGGCAGGCACTTAGCCGTGGTGTACTGTGCCAGGGTCTGGCAGTCTCGACAGGTAGTAATTTGACTGGTAAATGTGTCATTATAGCCACTGTAGAAGGTTGGGTTAGACAGGGAAAGAGAAATGGGGGGAGGAGAGGGGAGCAAGGGTGAGACAGTGTTAGAAGGGAGGAGGATGGATGGACTTTTAAAAAAAAAGGACCGATGCAGCAGCAAGGGAAGGAGGAAAAGGGTTTACAGTGGACAGGCTAAGACAGGATGAACTTGTAAAAGTCTGAAAATGTCACCGACTTGCAACTCCAGGTTGCTCAACATCTTGGAACGCTGTCTTTCTTTCTTTCTTTCTGCCTTGTTAGCTTTGCAAAGTGTGGGTGGTCCCTTCATTGACGTACACAGCAGTTACATTTCTGCATCTTACTATGGGCCTTTTCTGTTTCTGTTTCACATGGTATTCCCCCATGTTGAGACAAGACAATGACTGAGCTGCTCCTGTATATGTACAGTCCTCATTGTGACCATTGTGTTGACATACCGTTATTTTAATTAATTTTTGTTCTCTATGCATAAATAGCACATTTTTAAAATATGCTGCAGCCTATTTTTGTGAAAGTGGATAAACCAACTGAAAACAGGCCTTTCATTTGCATAAATCATGAACTATTTGTACTATTAACTTCAGATTTATATTCTGCTGTGCGTGCACTGCTAATAACTTTGTCTCCCTTGGTGTCGATGATTCTCGGAAGTATGTGATGAGAAGGGTGATGATTGCAGGTCTTGTTGGTGTTGGTTATTGCTCTAATTTTGTCTCAATTAGACTTGTATGAACAGTCCCAGATCTAAGGTCAGTTGCCCCCCCATCACCACCCCCCACTCCACACACATCATGCATCTAAACATAGACCGAATTTTTGTGGTATTTAAAATATCCCTCTCTTTTATGTGTAATAGCAGTGGGAGGCAAGACTGAGTTTACTGTACGGGTGCAGGGGGGAGGAGACTGAGTGAGAAGATGCAGTGGGGAGGGCGAGGGTAAGGAGGATCCCTGGGAGTCACAAAGTCTTCTAGTGCACTTCTACCGTGTGCGCATGTGTACGTCTCATATGCGCTTAGTCTCATACAAACGTTGGCCCTACGTGTGTGCACGCATACTTGCCTACAAATGCATGAAGACCCCCACCCCCGCACACAGCTCAAGGATAAAGCAACGCGCTCATAACCCACAGGAAGCTGGGCGCAAAAGTCAAGTCATGTCCAAGCCGAAAGTTTAGCCAAGCTCTGACATGCCGATAAACAACACAGGAAAAGCAAGCAGTAGAGATAGGGAGAGAAAAGGAGAAAGGGCGGAGGAAGGAGGAGAGCGGGAGTGAGGGGGTGAGATTGAGGGGGGGGGTCACTGAGGGATGGAGGGAGGGACATTAGCAGGGAGGGCAAGGAACAGGCATTTGCCTTTTTTGTCCGCTTAGACTGGACTGTGGGAGACTATTACTAGAAGTTGTGGCATTATATCTCTGCTTGGAGAAGGCATTGTAAGAAGCTGGTATGGTGTGAAGGAAAAGACATAATATAAAGGATAATTCAAGGTATGGTAATTAAAGTTGCTTATTTCTTCTTTCAGATTTCACCTTTTGAGCATCTTGTTTTTCTGCATCTCTCTGTGCTTTTGTACTTTTTGTGTATCATAACATAAGCATGTAGTACTGAGATATGACTTAATTCAGTGCTTTCCTATTGTGTGAGGTGCCACAAGTGCCAGTGTCTGTTTGGTCAGCCGTGTACAGTGGATGTTACTAGAGGTTTAGTATTGTAGATGTATGATGGCAGGCTAGGAGGCTCCTGGGTGGTCTGTGTCCTCAGCCCAGTCACATACCCTAGCGAGGTATTTATAGTGAGAGTTGCTCTTAACTGATTGAGTTAACATCCTGTCTTGGCCTCTCCTTCCTGTCCACCACTGCTCTTGTATCTTTTAATTTTCTGCCTCATTCCTCTATTTCCCAACAAGGTTTGCGGGTACACATTCCAGCCAAGCTGTTGTCACCAAACCTAATACTGTCCACACAGAGAATCGTCTACACAATTCTGGTCCTCAGTCCTTTGTTATAAAACTCGGTTAAATAGCAGTTTGATATGACAGTAATTTCCCAGAAGAAAAATAAATAAATAAATAAACAGAAATTAAAAACAAGGTTGAAAACATTCAGAAAAATGGACCATCTTATTTGATTAACTCGTTCTTCATACATTATTATTGTTAATGACAAATTTGGTGATTTCATAATTAGACATCATTTTTTCTTCTGCTGTAAACGATGTGAAGGTTGAATGAATTAACGTACCAGTGCATGATGATGTCATCCCGCAGGGCACAATCATGGAGGAAATGGACTTTGAGCGGCGCCGGGAGCTGAGGAGGCAGAAGCGTGAGGAAATGCGCCTGGAGGCTGAGAGGTAAGACCATTTGTTATTCAGGTCTACGTACAAGTATGCCAGGGTTTTCCACCTTATTCTCTTGTAAAGCAGAAGGTGTTTATAAAGTCAGTCCTCCACAATGGCTTAATTTGTGGTTGGGGCCACTGAGGCGCTGCAGCCCAGAGGGGGGTAAAATCGCTGTCATTTATGATCTTATTGCTAAGATTATGTGAAGCTGAGGGAGCAGCCTGTTATGAGGCTCTGGCTGTCAATGCACAGCACACCTTTTCTGATGTTCATGCCAAGTCAGGAAAAAAGAGGGAGCCAGCTCTAATAGCGCACAGCCTCCTCTAGGTCTTTAAAGAAATCGCTCAGCAATAATATACTCCTCTATGAAAAAAAAAAGCTTCATAGGAAATCTGATAAGCAGTGTGATGACCTTTAAGTGGGAATGTTCAGCAGTCATACCCTCCCTCTCCATCCATCTTTCCAATTTTCTATCCCAGATACCGTGGCCTTGTGAACCCTCTTTGATGCAGTGGAAGAAATAGATTCAAATAAAGTTCATTTCAGTAAATTGAGCGGTAACATACCAAGTTCTGCAATCAAAAAACAGTTAAAAGAAGGGAGGTTTTATTGTGAGAGCTTGACATATAGTCTGCCAACGAGGCAGCTTTAGAGGTTCTTTTCATTAAAGTCTTTTCATCTGTAGTGCAGCCCTTGCAATTAAGAATGAGGTTGATGTGGATGCAGATACTGGCCAAGGTCACTTGGGTGTTTGATGTATCTGAGAGATGTAATTTATTAGAGCCTGTTTTCATCACTGATGAAAAACAAGTTGACACAGGTCTGACCACTGTTGAATACATAGATGTTTCCCTGATATTTTTATGACACAGTGCGTGAATAGCATATTATGTACATCATAATGACTTTGGAGTCATGTTTTTCATTCTTCACCCTTTTAAATTTCTCACATCCCTGTAGAAAACGTTCTTTCTTTGTCTTTCTTCATCTTCTCTTAATGCTGGTCTGCTTATCATTTGGATACCAAGCAGGTAGCGTACAGTCGGCTAGTCAAAGGTGTGTTGGCTGAAAATCAGCTGCCTGGTTTGGCTGGAAACATAGTTACTACTTGTAAAGCTACTAAACCTGAAGTCTTTGCAACCTGGGACAGCTTCCCAGAATCATTTAAAGGCAAGATCTTGTGCATTTTCATTTTCTGTAACTGCCACTGCAGTATTCTTCTCTTGGCATCTTTTAGGTTATGCCTTTTTTAGAGTTTTAAGCCTCATTTCCCCAGATGCACTTTAAATAGCTGGTGGAAGTGGAGGTTAATGCTGTTGTTACATTTCATTGCATACAACCCTCATGAACCCCCCGCTGCTTGAATTATTTATGCAGTTCTGGGGTGTTTATGTTACATGGAGGAGATGGAATTTAGCAGAAAATGTAGACTAAGAAGAGCCGACAGGGAGAAGAGATGAGGCCTGACTGGCTAAAGCAGACCTGGACCAACACTGAAAAAGAGTTGTGGGCATCCTCGACCTTTACATTTTTAGCACGGCAGGAGGTTGTTCGTGACTGTTTATGTGGTCGGAGCAGCAATAAGCGACACGCTGCTCGTGTAATTGATAAAAGATTACATCTCTCCCTTGTTTCCATTTCTGCCAATATATTGAAACAATCAATATTTACATGCCCTTCTTGGTCGGACTAGTCAAAACCACATGTAGTCTCATTGGCCTGCTTCCATTCAACCATCACTGAGCATGCTGTGAGAAGCTAGAGAGCACGGGGAGAGTGTGGGCCCATATAATAACCGCCGCAGGAATGCCAAATTCCTGGCTATTATAAGTGTTTACTGGCCAGGTCTCCGTGAGCTGTTTTCTGCATGCTGGGACACTGAGATGTCTGTGTGAAAGCTGTGATTGTCTGTGTGATTGTCTGTCTGTGTGCGTGTGTGTGACTTTTTTTTTTTTTTCCTTTTTGGTGAGTTGTTTTTGTCTCCTAATATGTTCAGCTATGCTACGCTCGTGCACAGGGGCTATGACGAGCACATTGACGCAGTTAAGCATGCGGCTGTTCACATTAGTGTACTTGTGTGTCTGGATCTGTGTCAGGTGATAAAGGCTCCATTCACTTTTCAAGTCTGTGTGTGTGTGTTAAATGTGTTCAAATGTATGTGTATGTGTATTTAAGGGAGAGCAGCCAACCCTATGCTGTTCTGCCTTACATCAGTGTCAGTTATAGTTGTAAGAACATTATAGACACATCCTTTCTGCTCTTTTGCTCTGGTAAAGTTTCTCACACTCATGTTCTTCGATTTCCTGATTCAAGCAGCTCACCATTGTTACAGTATGTTTCTATTCACTTAAACAAACAGTCCCTAACCCAGGAATTTTTCAAGTGCCTCTTTTTTTCATCTTTTCTTTGAAGCGCGCATAAATGTGGAATTTTCCCAGTCAATTCAGTGACCAGTCGGTATTTTTGTCAGCTAAAAAAAATCAGTTGTAACTCTATTACTCATTTTACTGAAATAACCCCGTGGGTACTCTCTGCTCAGTGCAGCTGGACTACTTATGCCGTCCATTGTCTCGGCCATTGTTAAGAGAATACTTAACAAAGATAGATGCTGTATTCTTGAAAGGCACAGTGTCTGTTGAATGTTAGATTGTTACGACTCCACACATGGTACCCAGTCGAGAAATTGCTCCACATTCAGTAAATACCAAAAGCTTGCTGTTTTTAGACTTTACTTTTTTGTACAGGAGACAGGTTAGGTTTTTGCCTCTGTTTATGGTCTTATGGTCTCATGTGCTGAGCTAAGCTAACAGTGTATATCGTGTACGTTATCTTTCTTCCCAACTCTTTCCTCTTGTCCTCCTGCTCTTTGTAGCTACACCCTCATAATTTTTCTTTTCTTTTTTCTTTTTTTATTTGCACTCTGTATTTCTTCATTTTGATATTTCATCCTCTTCCTCCTCTCTGACTCTTTTCCAACATTTCCATCCAAGTCTCCTCTCCCTCCCTCCCCACCATACTCCTTCCCCTTTGCTTTAGCATTAGTCCCGGAAGAGATGAGGATATACCACCCATCCTTCCCATCCTTCACGAATGAGCCATGCATTCCCAACCCTGGATGGATCGTCATTTCCAAACATGACCCAGTCCTGCATCGTAAACGTTATGGTTCTGACAGGAAGAGACAGAGACGCACAGACAAAGGAGAGATAGATAACATGTGTATGAATGTTACGGATTCACACTGACCACAGTTTTACTTTGTTTTACGTATTCGAGTTTACTTGCTTTTCTTATTTTGTCTTGCTGCTTTATTCATCTGTGGGTAAGAATAAATGCAGTGTGGGAGAGTTCTGTCACCATTAACATTAGCAGCCGGCCCAACAGACCCGGGTGGGGAGCAGAGACATACGGGGTATGATGTGGTTCTTTGGGCTGCAGTAGGAAGGGAAATAGCCCAGTGAGACCAGCGTGGGAATGGGTCAGCATTTCTGACAGCACAAGCCCCCACCCTTTTCCCTCCCCCACCTCTTTTCTTTCTCCCCTCTCCTCTGTCCGCAGCAGCATTGCTCTCCTCCCTTTCTATCTTCCTTCCCTTTTTTTTCCTCCCTTCATTCCATCTTGACTTTTCGCCTGCAGAGGAAAGGTGAAGAAGTCTTTTCTCATGGGCTTTTCCCAAATTGTTTTTACTGACATTTCTGAGATAGTTTGCTGTAAAGAAAATATTTGGACATATTTCTTCTTAATAGGCTCAGTGATGGTGAATATTTTTTTTTTTTTTTTTTTGGCCTATGCAGTCTGTTGCTTTGTAATTATAGAATTTGCTGAAATCAGCTTTACTGTGCACTGGAGCATGTGGAAACTGAAGACAATGAGGAATCTATGCATGTGTAACAAAAACTTTAATTTTCCTTTCAGCTGTATCAACTTTCATGGACCTGAGTATTGTACGGTCCATATTAACTGTCAGTCAGCAGTGTGGAAGTTACTGTACTTGGCCACCTGGGAACAGGGCATCTGTTTTGTACTACATACAGGCGGACTTGCATATATGTAGTTAATAAGTGTGGCAACACATCATTCTGTACAGGATGAGGTGTTGTCTTTGATAAAATCTGCAGATCACTCATTTTTTCCATTGCAGTGCACTCCTTTTCCTTTCTCATCTTTCATTTCCCATTTCTCCTCTTTATCCTCACTTTCCATTTCATGTGCTCTCTCTGTTCCTCCTCCCTCCCACCCCTCCCCATATTTCTGTGGCAGTATGCTGATAGTTTGGGGCCTCGGTAAGGAGAGGGATATTAAATTGGGGCTTTAGTTGTATATATGTCTCTAGCCAAGGCTGTGATTGACAGGAATGCTAATTCAGCTTTGAGGAGTTTGTTCTTCCCTCCTACTGAAGAATCTTTAACCCTGAGATTCTCCTCGTCATCACCATCAAGGATTTTTTTTTTCTGTTCCATTTTTAGCTATTGTCATTTTCTTATTCTCATGACATTTGCTGCTGTTTCTGAGAGGGTGCAGTCCTTAGAGAGTTGAGGCAGCTGTTTCGCAACTTTTGTGTTTTTTTCTCACGGAGACAACATGTAATTCTGACATTTTAAATGAGGGTTAATAGGATTTTCTTCTGCAGGGGAACTCTGTTGAATGGATGGAATATTAATGAAGTGGGAAAAAAGACTATTTATTTGAATTAAGGCAGTAACTTTTTAAAGACGATCAAGACGATCATCCTTTTAAAAATTTTGAAAGAGCAATATAACACTCATTTGCCCCAAGATAGTTTTGATTTTCACTTTTGGGTCTCATTATTTCTCGTGGCTGTGTCTGGCAGGTCACTCAGATTTGCTTTCGGATTAAAGTCCAAAGTATCCAATTTGACCATTTTCTAATGCTCAAAGATTCTGAATTATCTGTACTAAGCACATATTAATGCACATGTGTAAATCATTGTCTTACATCACGGTCCCATAGGTCCATCTTGGGCGTTATCTGTTCTGTTTTGACTGAATACCTCATCTGAGATACAGAAACATGAGGCTGAGGGGAAGGAAAGGAAAGGAAGAGGGAAACGGTTGTTCAGAAGCTTTAAAACTGCATATAAACCCAGGCAGCTTTAGTTCGGCTCACCACACATGTTGCAATTAACATGCAATAGCATGCTTCACTGGCTGAGCTCAAAGGATGTGCTGTGATGTTAGGTAGCTAGGCATGTGGTCAGCATTGGGTGTAAAGGTCAGTCAGGGCAATGCAGATGAAGCATGGAGCTGAATTCATACATGTCAAGTGGCAAGAAGCACAACAGGTTGGGAACTGATTGAACAGATTGGAACAAGAGAACATCTCTGTACTGAGAGGTATTGACATGCTCTTTGGTTTGTAGTTGCGTGTCAAATATATTTTAATTTTGGATTGTTGCCTTTTTTTCCCCTCAACTTGTCTATGACTACCTCTTGTGGATTCCCTCCCTTTTCCAAAATGACTTGGAAAATGGGCCCTGAGAAAGGCATTAACGTGTGGCTTTTAATCAAATTTAAGCACCTAAATAGCCTTTAGCCAACTAGATTGTGAGCAATGGATTCATGTTGGTGATTACATGCAGCTGCAGCCTCTACTTAATCTACTGCATTTATAAGAGAAATAAATAATAAATTGTTTTTAAAGGCAGGGTGATCCGTGTAGTAAGGCTATAAAATGTATGACAAAAACTAGCCGCGATGTTTTTAGATATGTCCTGGCTTGACATTGCTTCAGCTATTGTATACTTGATTAGGTGTGTATAATGATGTTATAAATAAACCTTCAAAGGTGGGTATAAAATTCAAGGGACGCCACCAGGAGTTATGCTCAACGCTACTTGAATATTAAGGCGTCTTCTTTCCTACTGGATATTACAGAAATGATCTTGGGAGGTGATACTGCTGTTGTCGTGGGTATTTCAACACAACAGAGCTTTTGTTGGAAATTTTATTCAAACTAGAAAAAGTATTCAAGAATATGTAATTAAAACCAGGCTCCCTTCAGCTTCATAACATAAACTCTACTCATGTCACTGTAAGGGATGTTTATACCTTTTTTTTTATTTTTGCTTTATTGCCTGGAGTAAGATGAGAAGAATGATATGACTCTCATATCTTTCCATGAAGTACACAGCTACAGCCAGCAGCAGGTTAGCTTAGCTCAGCATAAAGGCTAAACAGAGAAAAACAGCAAGCCTGGCATTTTCCAAAGATAAATATTTGGGCCAGGCAAAGCATAACGTGTTACTAAGGAGCTGCAGAGGGGTCCTAGTTATCTGTTTCTCAATGCATCCACTCTTTGTTCTAACCTGTATAGCTTTATATTCAGACCACAGATATGAGATGTTTTGTCATATTACTTTCACCAAAAGAGCAAACAAATATCTATATAATAATATTTTCCAAATGGCTAAAAAATTATGTAAAGTAGGAATGTGGAAGTGAATGTGTTGAAATGGGTGCTTTGGCAAAATTGAGAAGTGGTATCTTTCAACACACCAGCCAGACTAGATTGTGTTTTATCCTCCACTAAAGTATACATTTAACTATTAGATTTAAAGTGGTATTGGATCTCATGCAGGAACATAAACGTTTAAGGTTAGTGGTTGTTTGCAGAGAACAACTCACACTTACACACATACCTCCCCAATTTGATCTGTTCCAACAGAAAGCAGACCAGGAACCGCAAGCCAGAAACTGTTTCTACGGCTCTCTCTTATCCTCAGCCAAGCCTTGTCTCCAGACTGGGTTTTTATCAGCTTGTGAAAACTCCATCCACGATAAGAAGTATTAGTTGTTGCACAGCTGACAGGTCCGCTTGATCGGACAGAAGAAAAAGCTCAAGACAAATCCACCGACTCTGGTCACTGTGACAATTACAGTCCCATTTAAAGAACTGGTCACTTTGAAGTCTGTGATGGTGAAGCTAAATGGAGGCAAGGGAGATGCAGATAGAGGATAAAAGTTGGAGATATTTGAAGAAAAGAGAATGTTTCTCCTCGTCTCTTGATTTGCTCCCTTCCTTTGTCTCCCTCAGGCTGGCGAGGAATGATGATGATGAAGAAGAGATAGCCCGCGAGAGGAGGCGCAGGGCACGCCAGGAGAGGCTGAGGAGCAAGGAGAGCGAGGAGCCTAGTGGACAACCAGACAGTCTGGTCATCACTAACAGCCACAGGTGACAAACATAAAGCAACACAAGCCTTCTCTGTCATAAATATAAAGTCCGCCGGCTGCTCACCTCACAAATTCTTTTAATGGCTGCCGCATCATCCTGCCAACTTTAAAGGGCTGTACCTCATCAATAAACGAATAAACGTGTGTCCTTTCTCTCTGTGACAAAATGAAGAAATAATGCCACCAAAAAGTCACAACCTGTGCTGTAAAGTGAATTTATGGGCGAGATGGAGGTCATTTGAAGGCTTTTGGGGAGTGGGAACAGTCAGTTGCTCATAGCCTTAAATTCCTACACGGCACGTATGCAGTTGTTTCTGTAAATAAGCAGAAACAGTCTGCTATCAACTAGCAACTGTCAGTTTTGCGACCTTAAACAACTGTTATTAATCTCATTCGCTGTTGCTATTTAGCATAGCTAACTTTAGCTCCTGAAATTTGTTGAAACACACCTAGTCCAGCTGACTAGCTTTGGAAGGTGAATCGTGCAAGAGCTATTGCAAGAGCAGTATTTTTTTTCAATGTGAAATCATCTTTCAGTCAACAAACTCAAGAACTGAACTCTCCTCCAACCAAATCGTAGCTGTCAACATGATATCCAACCTTTGATCTCATGTCCATCCATTAGGAATTATTGTTGGAACAGTATATTATTGTTTTGAGTTTTACTGCGATGAAATCAATTGTTTTAGGTGGGTTGCTTTGACATCAACAAGCACAGACGATGCTTTTTGGGCTTGAATGTTTCCCCTCTATGAGCTCAGAGGTACATCCTGGGCTGGTCAGACAACAGAGGGCTTGTACAGGAGGATGCTTAGGCAGGATCTAGTACTGACTACACATTGTTGAAGAAGAAGAAGAAGAAACACCTTTATTGTCCACACAGACGGGGAAATTAATTCAATCTGTTAGTACAGTAAGTACAGAGCACAACATAACATGCACACAAGCGGAGCAGTAGGTTACACCTCGTGTTGCGCCCGGGGAGCGAATGGCGGGCTAAGGGCCTTGCTCAAGGGACCAAGGTGGTGGACAGCAGCAGACAGATGGTGGCGCCTCTTCCGAGTTTCAGCCGATCCAGGCTATTAACCGGCAAACTCATGTTCCCAAGCTTAGTGATAGCTCGGGTCTGGGATGGTGGCCCAAATCTTTGGTCGAGCTGGGATTCGAACTGGCGACTTTGGTGTCCTAAGCCTGATTTGTTAGCCTCTTCGCCACCACCTCCCCATATAGTTTTTTAGATATAGTTTTTTTTAAATATTAATTCCAAAATGTTTGCTTGAACTTCTATGCTTTTTATCCATATCTTCTGTGGTTTCAGTGGCCATAGTAAATCTTCACTTTTGCCTTGTTCTTGTCACAGGAGAAGGTCATTTCACAGCTTTCTGTTAATTTGTCACATTGTAACATGGACACTGTTTGTATTCACTTTGCTGATAGCTGATGTCTACAGCTCTGATGCCAACACTTCTTCCCGATGACCATTCAGTGAAAGATTTATCTCCTCTCTCCTCCTCCTCCTAGTGTGACAGAGACAGTGTCTGTGGGCAGCTCTTATGGAGGTGGTGCAGACGATGAGGACCAAGCCCTTTTGGACCGCATGGCCAAACGTGAGGAGAGACGGCAGAGACGCATGAAAGAGGCGCTGGAGAGACAGAGGCAGCTGGACCCCACTGTGACAGAGTACACCCACAGTGTTGCAGTGGAGAAAAACCCTGAGGAAGAGGAGAGGCCCTCCTCCTGGCGTCGCGGTCGTTATCGTGATGATGAGGAAGAAGAGGAGAAGACATCAAATTATAGCTCAAGAAGAGACGAGAAGCAGCAAGAGGAGCCGAGAGAGGAAGAAGGGGTTGCTCCTGAGGGTGGAGAGGATGCAGATGAGGGTGTAGATGAAGAGGAGGAGCTTAAAGAGGATGTGGTGGAGGACAAACCAAGAAGGTCTTACTTGAGAGAACAGGTGAGTCATCTGTTCATTCGTGTGCATTTACTTTAGCAGCTTGTTTTGTTCTCTGTAGTTGACAGATCCTGCAAATATGATACTTGTTTCTGTAGGAACCAGCTGAAGAGCCTAAAACTCAAAACAAGGTATCGTAATGGATTTATTGACTTTGTAATGCACGTTGTTGCAGCAATCACTGGACTTGAATTCAGAGAACTGCTATAATCCTTTTTCATAGGAAAGTTCTGAAGAAGAAACACGTTCTGTAGTCAGTGAGGGTTCAAATCAGGCCAAGTCAGCAAATTCAGAGGCTGAGGAGGATGCAGTAGAGTCAGCCGAGGCTGAAGAGGTACCTGGTGATGGTGATAATGTAGATTATTCATCAGAGAACAAGCCTTTGACACTCATAATATATGCTGAAGAAGACAAAGGGGTATCTGAAATACTGCACACAGAGGATAATGAGGTATCATACAAGTGGTAAGAATTTCAGTAGAGGTGTACTGCACAGCACAGAAAATCTCTCTGGGTAACTTCACTGTCTTGACACTTTCTTGATTCCTTTATGAATGCAATATATAAAAAATACATTTCAGACTAAATCTAAAAAAATCTCTTAATAAAGCCATCTTATTAATTGAGACACTGAAATTACCCAGACACCCCGTGTCATCACTGTATGGTCCGCACCGCTGGAAAACTGATGGAAACTGAGCCAGATGTTTCTGAGGTGTGGCTGCAGCCAGCTGGTCACATTTTTGATGAGGTTAATGCTATGCTCCACAGAGTGGTCACAGTCTTTTCTCTTTCTGCATGTCTTCCACCTCAGCTACAAGATCATAAATACTTCACATTAAACTGACTCCACTCAGAAACTGACAGTAGGAAACATAGTTTAAAATTGTTAGTAGGTGTATGACATGGGTACATTATAGTATAGTATAGAGTATATCAAACTGTTTTACTGTTTATGTGTTGTCCTTAGATTTATTATTTTAAAAAAAATAAGTGAGACGATGATAAATGACTTTTCTAATACTTTGGAATTAAAGTAAAAGTCCAATAATTCCAAAATGTCTTGTTGCTTTTTGCTTTCATGAAGATAAAGATATTTGTAGTTGATTGAGTTGTGAAGGTGTGTTGTTTTCTCTGGTGACACGTGCTGGGTAATTCATAGATTTTAACATTAATATTTACAGTAAATGCATATCACAGAAAATATACAGCTGGAGACACTCCCATGTTGATTACACGTTAGATAATCCTCTGTCAGCAGTAATTCTGGAGTGGATACTGGAGGATGTGATGTTCTGTGTTATTTTGTTTGGGGTGTGCGCTCTTCTCTTCTCTATGATGTTACGTGGCAGATCCTTAGCACTCAGCCTCCCACCAGTGCCATCTTTGTTTACTGTCCCGGTGGTTGTTTATGTGCAGGTGAATGAGAGAGGTGGGCCCAGGGAGGAGAGGGAGGAGCAAAGGAAGCAGAACGGAGGCCTGCATGAGGAGGCGGCTCCCAAACAACATAGGAAACCTGAGAGGACCCTCAGGTACACAAACACAACCTCACATACAAAGCCACTGCCTGGTTCTCACCATCACTAAGCTCTTAATTACTAAAAAAAACAAGAAAGGCAATTTGCCACTTTGCACTCGGAAAATAATTAGCTGAATGTCATTACTGTTTGTTGTATTGGCAAAATATACCAATTGAGTCGCTTCACCCTTTTGCATTAGCAACACCCGTCAGGATGCTTTATTTAGACCAATTCCAATATCCTATATTCATTCTCCAGCATTTTCAGTATGGTCCTACATC
Source organism: Trinectes maculatus (assembly GCA_016785345.1). Taxonomy (NCBI): domain Eukaryota; kingdom Metazoa; phylum Chordata; class Actinopteri; order Pleuronectiformes; family Achiridae; genus Trinectes; species Trinectes maculatus. The sequence continues at coordinate 1,180,860 of JAFBJQ010000387.1, read as the reverse complement.
ATTGATATTAGTGATACAGGAATCATTGTACAAAATGCAAATACGGCATATCAAGACTAGCTGACAATTATTTTGTTGTGGCTTCATAAATCAAGGAATTGTTTCTGCTCTCATACACATAGTAATGCAGTTTGCTAAAAAGAAAAGACACGATGCTCTTATTTTGATTGTGACATACAAGTGCCTCTCTATACTTGAGCATTTGTGGAAAAGTACTGCAGTAACGTAATATTGTAGATGGAAAGGTCAGCTGAAAAGATCCAGTTACCTAACAAAGATCACTGTTTCTTTTCAAAATAAGATACACAGAAGTGAAAAGACCTATATTTCTGTAATGCAAATGCTGCAATATAGGAAATGTCTTTATATTAGATTTATTTATATGTACTATTTGGAAAATTGTGGCACAAACTTCATATATTTCTCAGCACCCTATTGTGTTTGCATATGCTGAACTAGGGCAGTATAATCAGACAGGGACTTATTGATGTTGGAGTCTGACATTTATTGGTTGTCGCTCAGGTAGGTCATTCTCTAAGGCATCCTGCCAAATACCAGGAAAGCATTCCTGAATCTGACTATCAAGCACACAAGCTGTTTTTGTTCTACATTCAACAGGGGCGTCGTCGTGTTATTTTTTTAAAACCTGGGTCATAGTATATCCCCAGCTTAAAAGATTGAATAAAACTTCAGCTGAGCTGCAAACTTAGATTTGTACTGGTAATTCTTGGTTTTTGTATGGGCACGCATGCTCTGTCAGTGCGTTTGTTTATCCACGAAAGAGACATATCCCCGAGCGTACGTTAAAATATTCAGTTTGTATCAAATGTCGTGTTGACCTGTATGTCAACCAGCTTTGTGTCAAGCTTTCACAGTGTTTGCCTGTGTTGTGTTTTGCAATTGGGCTCTGATCGGTGTCTTCGTGTGTCTGACACAGTCGCGGCAGTGTACGTTCCCCTGAGGTGCCCGCGACTGACGATCAGGATGACGCCGCCCGTCTGGAAGCGGAGCGCAAGCTGGAGGAGCTAAAGCGCCGCCGTGATGACGCAGAAACCGAGGAATTTGAAAGGATGAGGCAGAAGCAGCAGGAGGCCGAAGCTGAGCTGGAGGAGCTGAAGAGAAAGAGGGAGGAGAGGAGGAAGGTCCTGGAGGAGGAGGAGAGGCAGAAGAAGCAAGAGGAGGTGGAGAGGAAAACCAGAGAGGAGGTAGAGAAGGGAAAGGCTTGCAGTAAAAATGTTTATTTATTTTTAATTTAAGATTTTTAATTATTTTATTAAGTTACAAATGTTTATTGTCATATGCACAGAAAGGAAACATGTTTCCCCGTACACGACTAAGGTCCAAATATATCAACTCACTCACCCCTCCCCATACTTGCGTATCTAAAACATGATAACCTCCTCCGTCCTATTTGTGCTTGTTCTCAACCGCATGGTGTTGTTCATTTTCACTTTCATCTGCTCACTCCGAGGCCCCGCGTTCTTACTATTAGCCTGACAGGTCTTCTTTGTTGATCTTGGCTCTGAATGTGGCAGCCCGTCTCTCGCTATCTGCCCTCGTTCTTCTCCTCTTGTGTGATGTTAATGAGGCCTTTTGCTTTGTAATTAAAAGATGGCCCTGAGATACAAAGAGACTAATTAACCAAGACAACGCTCTTGGAAAGGGCTGATACGCTGGCAACCACCAGCCCTCCTTTTAATAACGTACAAATGGTTCATACATCAACTGTTAAAAAAACTCTGTAAAAAGTCTGTATTTCCCAAATATCCAAAAAAAAAATTCTCCAGAGGCGGGCAATCCCTTTCAATAAGAATTGGTTCAGAATGATTGAATTTGCTACTGACCTGCATCATCAGATAATGTAAGTAAATCAATTATAAAGTCGCACAAATCTATTGTCTGAGACGTCTGTCAGTTGGCTCTGTTGGCTGTCTGTTGGTCACTGATGCTATTTCACTGAACATTTAGTTGTACTTATTTCTGTATTTTTAAAATATATTTCATTATTCTGTAACAGAAAAAAAATCAACTTTGCGATTTATTTTTTCCTTTGTTTCAAGCTCTGAGCGTGTTTGTTCATTCTCTGGGGAAATTCACTGGTGCACAGAAGGTGCTTTAGGTTTCCAGCTACAGCAGAAGTTCATTGTGAATAGATGAGGAGCAGAGTATCCAACATAAATAATAGGCAAAAAAACAGCACATCACCTTGCATGACCACAAATACCACCTACCACAAAAAATCCAAAAGTGCATCCATTGAACTTCCCTAACTTTAAACGCATTATTTCTTCTTAGGAGGAGAAGAGGAAGATGAAGGAGGAGATTGAAAAGAGGAGAGCAGAGGCGGCTGAGAAGAGACACAAGGTGGAGGACACTGTGGATGGGGAGGATAAACCCTTCAAATGTGTTAGCCCCCGAGGCTCCTCTCTGAAGGTCAGTCCTTCATTTTTAAACTCTTACCTTCACCGAGAAGTTTCAATCTATTTTTATTTTGCAATTGAACCATTTGCAAAGCCCCACATTGTCCTTGGCGTTATTACACATTTCATTCGTTCCATGGCACATCACAGAGATTATGGATGACGACAGTCAAATAAACTACAACTACATGACTAAATATGTCACAAACGTTAGCTCAGGGGTTTTCTGTAAACAACTAATATTCCAGCTGACTTTTGACAGCTCCCAACTTTCTTTTTTTAAGTCAACTGATCTGTTTAAAGAAAATATAAAGTATAAAGTAAAACATAGCAAACTTTCTTTATTTCTTTATCTGATTAAGAATAAAGGGTGATGAAAGAAATGCAAGGTAAGTGTTATTTCTTGGCTTCTAAAAAACAGACACACTATCCAAGCTTTAAAGATGTGGCTGCTAAGCTATGATTGGACAATCACAGTTTTAAGAAAGATTTGAATTAACCTGTTTGTAAACACAAATAACTCAGTCCAGTGTTTTTAAGTTTTGTTGTTGTATTTCTCTGCCAGTGCTGTATTTGCATTCAGTCCAGCACAGTTCTCCACATCTTGCAAATCCCACTCATCTGGCAGCGAAGCTAAACTCAAGCTAAACATTCAAAATATTTGGAGAGGTTAAGTGCCAGATGACCCACATCTGCCCCCTCTCACCTCTGTGAGCTCTTGCATGAAGTGATATCTGACGGAGATAGACTGTTCACAAATGGAAAGAACATCAGTGTTCCGAGAGAGAAACGTTTATAAATCAATTGAATAAAGAAATGTATCTGACTTGTGAACCTGTTTGTCACAAGAAATACATAAGAAAAATTAGCCCATATCAAGATTTAATAAACTGGAACTTGGATAAATGTTTCCCGTGCCAGCGCCTACACACCAAAAATGGAGAGGGATTCTTTTAGCCAGTGGAGAAAATCTAATTAGTGAGTGTTAGTAGTGAGGTTTCTTGATGGACCTGAGGTTTGGCTGTAATGGTGTGTGAGCTCTGGTCATACATAGAATCAAGAACTTCATTTGTTTGTGGTCAGTTTGTGAATAATGTTATTCAACTGTCATTGCCTTCCAGACACAGCTTTACTTTGTCATCATGTTCACTGTAGGTACAGCAGTGTGTTCTGCGTTTGTGTGTGTGTGCGTGTGTATGAGTTACTTCTTTGCAGTGAAAAGTTATTTTAGTTATGTTGTTTATTTTTGATGTAACCCTGCATTCCAATCTCATATTATATTTGGCTATGTGTTATATAATTTCATTTTTAATTACTGTCACATTTACAGGGTCCCTATTTTTTAGAGTGACATGAGTCCACCTCAAGCCAAACACATAACGCAAGTTCAATTTCCAGCTGTCTGCTGGACATGTGTCTGATGAATCATTAGACTCACCAGTGGTTGAATTCTTGTTCATTAGAATGTTTACTCTATAATGGAGCTTCACTTTTAAGACTTTCATTGGGGTTAGGGTTTCGTTAGAGTTTGTGCAACATAGTCTTTGTTGACTTAATTACTTATGTTGTGTGCAAATTCACTCAAAACAAATGTAGGTGTATTTCGTTGAATAGCATTCTATGGAAACCAATCTGTAATCCGGTAGCATGAAAAGGGACTTTTATTTTTTGTCATGTTTTGTCTCTTACACCTTGTTATAGCTTTAGCTTGCTGCTCTATGTTTGCCTGCTTTAACTGTGTTAACCTCTGCTGGTAACAGGAGTTAATGAGAACAGTGAGACTGAACCAGACCTATAAAGTTTCTGTCTTTAACAAACAAACAATGAGCTTAAAACCACAAAAAATTCCATAGTGCTGAGGTGAAGAGAGGTGATAATTTTCTGGGGACTCGTCACTATGAATAAGACCGTTCACACTGCACATTGTTATATGACCCATTGTGAATATAAAATGTTGGAAGTAGGTTTAAAAACATTATCATTCTCTCAGCACACAGTATGAAATGCCCTAATGCTCACATAAAATAACGGTAATGCATAGAAAGGGATTCATATCTATCTTATATGTTGCTTGGGCCATATAAAAGTGACTTAATTTCACACCTTGTATTTTTCCTCAAAGATGTCAAAAGTGTATTTCAGATTACAAAACTGCCTGCATGATACTGAGCATGTACTTTGATTGCCTTTGCTGTGTGCCTGTGTTTGTTGCCATATTATGGGACTTGTTACACTAAAACCAGGAGAATTTTGCATTGCTATCACCAGTCATTGTCCAATAGGAGCACAGAGTCCTTGGAGGTCGCCTACATGTTATCAGTCGTTAGTGAGCATAACCCTGCTCCATACCGCAGATAAAGTAGTGTTCTCTGTAGAGAGGGACGTATGGGCAGAATGAAGGGCAGGCTAAAGGGAAGCAGGAAAGTGATTATTGTTAACACGATTACTGTAACTGTGTTCGGATGGCTATATCTGAGAATGGGGAATTTCCTGCCGGGGAGTATTTTGGGAACTCCCACATTTGGTAGCCGACAAGCGCAAGGTCCTTTGCACATAGCTGGGGTGAGAACGTTTTTCTGCAGCTGCTTAAAGGCTTATTTGTGAAAGTGTCACAAGGCTCTTCTAGCCTTTTTGTCATATATCGGAAACAGTTCTCTGACATTGCCACAGTCTAAATGCAGAGAAAACACCTCTCTCTCTCTCTCTCTCTCTCAGTCACTCTCACACTTACTGTTTTCGAGAGTACAGCTTTGACATGGAACATATGGAGAAATGAGACCAAATGAAATAACCTATCCCTCATTAAGCAATACAGTCTTTTGTAGTTACAGGATCATTGGTAAGAAGGTCAGATACATTATCTTCAAAGGACCTGTCATTATTTAGAACAGAATCACATGTTTGAGTCTGCATAATGACCTACTATATGACCTTAAGTCACAAATGGGTTTTACAAACAATAAAGAAGCAATAGCAATATGAAAATCAAAAGGAATGTTTGGTTTAACATCTGTTTTCAGGCTACTGAAGAGTGAAGGAATAATATTATGTAGCTGTGATGTATGCATGAGTGGAACATCTCTGCCGTATTTATAACTCAGAGGCTTTTTAATCTTTCCCTGCAGATTGGAGAGAGAGCAGAATTCCTGAACAAGTCGGCACAGAAAAGGTGAAAATGGCAAATTAAGATCATAAGTTTGTACTTGAATACAAACCCAGAAATGCTAATTATTGCAGAGATCAATCGATCTCTCTGTTTGTCTGTCTGTCTCTTAAATGTCTTATACATAGTAAGCGTTCCCATTTATATGTATGGTCTGGTAACTTTGTGCTCTTGCCCAGCAGCACTGTGAAGGCATCTCTTTCTCCTGTGGTGTCCAAGATCGACAACCGGCTGGAGCAGTACACCTCAGCTGCTCAGGTTTGGATTGATTCGACTGTAAAAATGCAGAACTTGTGCCATGTCAAACATTTAGTCCAGCCCATTCAGGATCACACAATACCACAGTGTGTCAAACACCGGCAATATAAAAAAAGACAGGATTCCAGGAGCACATGAACAACGCCAGTAAGAAGAAAGACATCTTACAACTGTATATGCACTTCTATATAGTCTGAAAAACATGTATGTATAAATATTCAAATAAATTGTGCAACAAGAGGCAGAAATTAGAAATGTAACTTATAGACTGTGCCTTTCTCGTTCCTTTGTTGATGCACTGAAATTAAACATACATGTGGCATCCTGATAGTCCTGATAACTTAACCCAGTTTCTGTCTTATTCAAGTGCTCACAGCCAGTCAGTGTGCACACATCATGTGACTGTCTCATGCTATCCTTACTCCTTTGTATCAGCACAGTCATCTATCTCAGTGCATTAGGAAGACATCGAATCTGCACTGCAGAAACTTATCATTGTTTTTAGTTTTTTTTTTTATTGTTAAACATAATGAAACAACCAAAACCTCTTTGTTGCTGCAGAGAGAGAACAAAGAGTCTCGGTCCCCCCGCTCTGGGGCAGTGGATTTGCCCATGGTCACCGACAGCATACGAAGCATCAAGAGCATGTGGGAGAAAGGCAACGTGTTCAGTTCACCTGGAAGTGGAGGAAGCACATTCAAGGTAAAAGACAATGTGGTGGAAGATGTAAAGTAAAAAAAAAAGTGCTTCTGTCTGCGAGACGGCAGCAGAGAGAGAAAGGAAAGGGTCCAATTCACTAGCACTTCCTGCTCGGCCCTGTTGCCGATGACGACCAGGCTCTGCTGACCTTTGACCTTGTCCAAACAGGAAGCAGCTGTGATGAAGACAGGCGTGGCAGGCCGCATCAACGACTGGCTGAATAAAACTCCGGAGAGCGGCAAAACATCAGGAGGAAGGCCAGCGGTAGGTTGTCACCGTAGCAACCCGTGTCACCACCGCTTACAAGCGTACAGCTCAGGGTGCACCACAAAATGGCAGATGCAGCTATGTTGATTGAGCCACATTGCAGCTACATTAGCTTATTCTTCTTCTTGTACTTTTTTCTTACAAGTAATCAGTGCAATTTTATGTAACACAGAAAGGTAACTGGTCAAGACACATTCATACATTGACAACATTCCAATCCTTTATTCATCTATGAGCATATTTGTTGTAATGACTCAGTAGTCAGTGCATAGGAATGGTGAACCTGTTAAATTCAATTCAACCTCATAGGAAACTGTTCATTTTGTTTGTTTTATAATATTATTTTAAGCACCTGGCGTTGTCCTGTGGATGTTTGTGAGATACCATCTGTCTGGCACCACCTGGTGGCTACTAATTAGAGCAACTCTTGAGGATCGGAGCTTGTGATTGTCCCACACACATCTCTCATATCCAGATATAGAGTTTGGGGATATTTAAGATTTGCCACCAGTATATAGCAGTACACAATCTCACTTAAGCACATCAGCTAAAGCTTTGACAACATACCAGGGGGCAGCCTATTTTTCTCATGCGTATGGTCGTGTATGGTTCCATGTGTCATATTTAACCCAAATATTTATGTGAGAGCATTCCATGCATCAAAATAGGGTTGTGCTAAAATCAGTAACACATAGCAGGAATACAAATATTTACAAGAGAGAGCGTTCCCTTTTGACATTTGCTCTTCTTCCTCCAGCTCTCCATCCTCCTACGTTATTTTTTCCTTTACATATTAGGACATCTGCCAGTGCTACATAATTATGACTATTTTGGCCTGCAAACGCTGAGCACTTGTTTTCTGTCTCCCTTTCACAGGATCTTAAGCCCGTCGACGTCACCAACAAGAGGAGTCTATGGGAAAACAAGGGTGCCTCCCCAACCAAGGTAACTGTTATTGATCTCACACCATCCACTGTATAGCGTCATGATTAGTACTAGTGTCGGGAGACTAGTCAGGAGAACTGCACACCTGTATTGTATTGTACTGTGTGTATTATTAATATAATCTAATGATATTTGGTTCCTGGTTTGGCAGTAATGGAAATAACAATCAATGTTTGTTTTTGTTTGAAAGAACTCTCATAGCTAGTTGACTGCAGCATTTATTCTGGAATAAGCCTGGAGAGGTAACAGAGTATCTTCATTTTCTTCAAAGCACTTATCACACACAGTGACTGCAGACTCTGATGTCACACTGTTGTCTTTTTTGCTCTCTGACACTGGCTGCGTTCTGTTCTACTGTGGCTTGACAACACTCGTCATTTCAATCAAAATGATCATATAGAGCAAAGAGTTGAATTCTTAAACGTTATATTGACAAATGTGACATCTGTTATCTGGAAGTTATTGGCGTGTTTGCCAAATGTTTGTTGTAAATTGTTGTAAAATTAACAAAATGAAAAATTAGTCTATTTTACACCCCTGACTTTTTTTACACTTGTTGCTTGTTAAAGCAGACTCAACAAAATTCCAAATACTACAATTCAGTGTAAATTCTGTGTAAAGAACAGAAACAGTGCGTCTCATGTACGATTGTGGGCTGAATGCCTTTCACAAATGGCCGTATCACAACACTGCTCCTTCTTCTGACAGCCACAAATCACTACTCTCTGTCCAGCTTTACTTGACTTTTTATTGCCCTGGTGGAGAAATTGTTTACAGCGCTCTTTGCAAGTAAGGCGTCTTGCTGAGTTCACAAAAGCAGTTTGACAGACTTGAATCATGGTGTGTGTGTGTGTGTGTGTGTGTGTGAGTGTATGCCTACAACCAATAGCTGGCGACCAGGTGAGTAGTGAGGTTGGAGGGCACCAGGCAGTGGTTAACAGCCTTGTCATTAAGCAGCCTATGCTGTGATGTCAGGGAAGACAAGAGAGTGGGATGAAAATTTGTGCGGGGGAATCTGTACAGGTTCTGCATTGGGGGCAATCACTTGTTGCTTTGGGCAAAAGCTTTACAGGTGTGTGTTGCTGCTTTCTTACCCTCCTGTCTTTATTGTGTGCAGGTGGCAGGCGGTGGAGAAACCAAATCAGTCGCCAACGGTGAGTTTTATTAGGTACCAGAGAAGCATGAGCTTGGAACTGTAGAACTTGTGATTTTGTGTGCAAGTAAAAAAAAACAAACTAACATTTCAAGTCAACCATTGTGCGTAATCACCTTTGTGTAGTCCAGTTCCAATTTGCATATGTAACCTTCTCTTTAAGTGTGTCATCTTTTGATTTATATTACACCATGTGTCTAAAATCCAATAACTGACCCAGGCATGGCCGCCTACCCTGAATCTTTTTTAAGTTGCTGCTTGGCCTTTTGCTCCACAGACGTTTAGGATACCATATAAACATTACTCGCTATTTTAAAATCACATTTGAGAGCGGCCTCCTCCTCCCCTTGTTTCCCCCAGTGGGCAGCAGAGGGGGTTTTGGCCTTGAGGGATTCTGCACACGTCTGTGTAATGTGTTCCTGGTTCAGCACACAGAATCGTACACACACACACACATAGATACACATCTACACACACACACACATACCAATTTCACCTCTGTAAACACACTCAGCAGCCATCTTGACGCCACTCAAACCTTTCAGCCTTTCCACTCATGTGCACATCGCACACTTCTGCTGCTCAGACCACAGTTGTGCCTCTCGGAGTGTTAGAGCCGATGTTCCTGCCAGGCCAGTTTGTCACATTAATGGCTGCTGTGTTTGAGATTAGCACACCATCACAGTCTGAGTCAGAGGATGACAGAGGCTTTGTATAGATTTTGTGTTTCCTGCCAGTAGCTGGCCACAGGACCTTACAGACATTTGACACCACACCTGGACCACATACAAGTTCACAGCCCCACTCACTCCTCTTGCCTGGCTCTGATACAGGACTCTAAGAAACGTTCACAATTCCGGTCTAGGTGCAATTTTAACTCTCAATGACACAATAAATTTAGAACAAACACTTTTATATTCAAAGTGTACACAACAGCTACACAGGCTTAGACTTAATCAAGCTTCTGATAGACTCGTTTTGTCTTTCACCAGGGATGGGGCACTAATGTCTTGAAGACACCACTAAAGCTGGGGACCACAGCAATCCAAGACGCTTCCTTTGACTTTGTCTTATAATCAAATCATGACCACACACCCAAGATGGACCCCAAGCAAACACAGGGACAGGAGAGATGCTGTCCATGCACTGTACTGAAACAAGATCATATTTATGTACGGCTGCCAGGTATAGTGCCTTTGCACAATGATTTTTGCTTTCTAAAAGAAACAAAATGCTGTGAAATTTGGACATTTGTAATTGTGAGTTACCAAGTACTTTATACAAACCTGCCAGGAAGAAGGAAAAGTCATTAAATTTAGATTTATCTGTTGTACGCCATGCCAGCAGTTTTGATAGAGACAGAGTAGGTAAGTCCAAACTTTACACATTCCAAAGAGATGGGTAAAATCAGTCCTCTCCCTCATAAATCATTTTCCATCTCTTATTTTTTTTTTATTTATATTTAAAGCAAAGCTTCACACTGCTATTTTATTCAACGTTCACCGGTTCAGGATAGAAATATAAGCACTTCTAGAATTTAGCTGAGTTCACTTTCTTCTTACCAATAGTGCAACAATGGTCTGAGTAATATATGTTAACACATGTGCTGTTTTGAACCTATCATACTGTATCGTATATAACATCTTTATACTCCAAACAATAGGTATTTTCGCTTTTTTGTATCCATAAACTATTCATCAACAGGCAATTCATTTTGGAGGTGATAGGGGGGGCTGAATATTCAGAAGGCCATTATGACTTTTATTATCCTTTGTGTCATTTTATTTATGTTTTAATGCATTTTCTAGCAGTTTTGTAGCTTTTGTATCTGTTCAATCACTTTAAAATCTTCAGACATTCCTCTTTTAAAAGCAGGTGCACACGCTTCCTTTGCTCTCTCAAAGCTGTAGGTTTAAGAACGTGGGAAATTGGCAAACCACTTTTTTAAACCTACCTTTAACATCTCGTTTACCTCTTTTGTACACTCTTCAGCGATCGTTTTCTAAACAGGGCATGCAAAGTAAAATGAGCGTGCCTAAGCATATAGCACAATATTAGTACAGTACAGGACCAATTTGTAACTCATGTTGCAGGATTGGCCTTATGATTGAAATGACATAAATGACAGCAGAGGTACAGTATATAAACGCCTTAAAGCCACACAGCATGGTAAGAAGACTGTTTTTGGTTTTTCACTTCGAGTAGCACATTCCCTTTCAGTCATTAATGTGTGGCGTAGCATATTAATGGTTTGCTGGGGCATTAAATTGATCCATGTTCCTGCTCAAAAGTCCGACAATCACATTCCATGGCTCCCGAGAAGAGCAGGGGAGCTCGACCAAAATATTTTAAAGCGTGATTTAATGTGACGTTTATCTTTTTTTTTAATACATTGGTCTCATAATGTTGTATTGTGTTATTTTTTTGTTTTATTTTTTATTTTTTTCAATTCTTTTACTTTCCATGTTTAACCAGACACTTGCTGTTTGTGTAGTGCGAAGCCTATGCAAGACACACTATCTGTATTCTCTCTGAACACTCCCAATGTCATGCACGTGGGCAGTTTCCAACTGGATGGATGTTTTAAACATTGTACCCTTTACTCAACAACAGCAATAAAGACAATGAGGTATTCCACACTGGTACTTTTCCTTCCATGTAAGAGTGGCAGAGAATTAGCCCTAGATCGTTCTTATTTCCAGCCCAATACTAATTCGAAGTGGAACAAGTTGCATTTCCAGTCCCAGGTCTTGAGTGAAGCAGATTACAGGGACCACTGGAAGGCAGCATTCCTCTCCAGGTATGACTCATCTTTCTGACCCCAACAATAGAACTGACAACATAGCCAGTCACAGAAAAGATATGCGGTCACATGATGGACAAGGGTGTACAAGGTATCCTTTGTGGTGGGGTGGAGGATGGAACTTGTCTCTGTCTGGATCTGAGTTTGCCGGTAATCCCGTCTCTTCCTCAGGGATACACAGGAGGTAAGAGCAGGAGCGTGCTCTTCTGGTGCACTACAGCACAAAGCTTCAGAACCACTTGCTTTTTTTTATTGAAACTTGAATTGACGCACAGCTCATATTTGACAGTTTCGGAAGAAAACCTGTTTCCAACAACTCGAGTGATCTGTGCTGAATTAAAGCCACTAAATGCCTCAGCATGATCTAACAAGATCGCTGTTGTTCAAACCAAGCCGTGCATGCTGAGAGAAATTGGTTCAGACGTTGCCTTTGAAGATTTTTACAATGCCTGTCGATTGATGTTTTCTGATGTGAGTGGTGCATATGTTGGGGGAAGAAGGTGCTAAGCTGGCCTCTGAGACCGTGGTGTCTGTAACATGCTTTGGGTTTGGACTTAATGCAGCCTAATGCTGAAACCAGCACCCGCAACATTCCTGCCACTGCCAGACCGCGTTATTCCATAGCTCCAGCCAGACGGGGACTGACCACATGCATTCAAGCAAATCCACGTGTAATACCGCAGCCGTGACAGCCCACATACACTGTGGATTCTTTTAGGGTTTCCAGTCAGTGCTGTTCTTCAGCCAGATGGTATTCGTCTCCCTGCTCCTCTGGCCTCCACAGCCCTGCTCCCTTTCTCTCCACATCTGTCATTCCTGCCGTGTTGACGTCACGTTCCTCAGTCTGATGAAACAGGCAACAACCACATGGCGACCCCAAGCGCCACAAGGGTTGAATTTGAGAAGCGATGTAACCAAATTTCAACATAAGCGTGTCTTTTGTGGAGTAACCATGTGCAGGGAAGGTGTAAATATGGCAGGCAGAGATAGAACGTGCAGCTGGCCCTTTGAAATGACTTGGACAGAAAGGACTGCAGCCAGGCAGGAGGAGGTGGAGTGGGGTTGTTGAACCCAGCGTCACCCCGTTAGCCCCCAAAATTGGGGCTCGTTCTGTGATGAGGAATATGTTTAAAGAGCGAGAAAAAAAGTCCCCCGCCCAGCAGCTGACCAAACGGCAATGACAAAAATAGCTGGTCTGAACGTGGGCCCCTGCTCACTGGTTTACTGTGAGTGCGTTGAGGTGAGCCAGAGCCGTTGTCTGGAGGAGTAACTCAGCACCTGTTCAATAGGCACGCTCTATTATTCTTAAAAATAGAGCCACCTCTCCCCCACCGCCTCAGCCCTCATGACACCAGCTTTTACGATCGGCTGATTTATAAGCACATGGAAACTCCGAGGTCCAAGAGACGGTTGTGCACAGTCATACTGTGACATGTAAGGGAACCCGTGGTATAACAGCCTCACTGAGCCCATCCCTGTGACCTTGACCTTGACCTTGACACTATGCGCCCCCTAGTTGTTTTTGCGTTAAGGAGGAGAAAGTATTCAGAATGACGTCATCAGGCTAAACTGTGTTTAAGTGTGGTCATGCCCCTTTAATGACCCAGAATGTGGGAGACTTAACTGAAATCCAAATGTTTTAATGGGATAACAGATGTTACGCAGGGGAAGCAGAGCGCGTCCTGCCCGTGATGACGCACATCTCTCGCAGCGTGTTTCTTTTACGTCTTGGAAAATAGTTTCATATCAAAACTGATATAACGTGCGTAGCTGCAGGTGCGTCAGAGCGTCCCCGAAGGACTCGTGCAGTCCTGGTGGTTTTCGGTGTTCAGACTCCAGTCACCTGCCTGCAGCCTTCACCGGTGCCAAGAGGAAACAGCTGAGGATTAGGCCTGGAGCTGTTTAGAGCCCTTAGCCTGTGCAGTGCCCATGGTAGAAGAATTTCAAATTATTAGTTGCCAAATGTTTTTTTTTTTCTCTTTTATATATAAAAACAAGAAGAGAGAATGTGTTATTTGTATGTACGATTGTGCTGGTATGTGTGTTTAAAATCTGCTTTTAAACCGAAACAAGTGTATTTGGAAATTAAAGTAGAATTTCCATGTGTGACTTTTGATGTTTGACTCGGTTGTCTTTTTTCTCTCTTTGATTCAGGTTCTTAAATCACAATGTCTGAAGAGGCACTCGAGGAGATCCAGTAAGTACTTTCCATATGATCTCATTCTATCTCACTGTTTCAAAAAGGTTCAATGTCCACTTCTTTTCCTTTTCAGGGTGGTAGGTAAGTAAAGGCTCTGAGAGTGTGAGCCTGTGTTTGCAGAAGCAGAATGGCAGTGTGAGTTGTGGTTGACCTGATTATGTCTTCTCAGAGGTAGAGATGCTGCCAGAGGAAGGTAAGGACTTCAGCACGGCTTCTCATGTGTGTACAGTCTTGTTTGCGGCGTGTGTCTGCTGCTGTTGTTGTCGGTGTTTGTTGTCATTGATGAAAGCACCAGCGTTGTAGCTGAATGGGTTTTCTGTCTGAAGGTTAACACGCTTCATTTGTCAACTGAGCTGTCAGATCATGTGTAACTGTCACTACTGCAGGATCTCCGTTGCTTTTTTTTTTTTTAGCTTTCAAACATCTGCTGCATGAAGATTTTTAAAAGTCGCTGCATTGCACTTAATATTAGAAACCATAACATATTAGGTTCTGGGTTAGGGTTCGTTTTCATAGTATCTCACTGAATACGTCCAATCCACGAAACATTTTAAAAGGGAATCAGTTCATTTTGCAGCTATAGTTACAAACAGTGCTTTGTTAAAGGCACAACGCGTTTTCCTTTAACGTTCTGCAGAATGTGTAGTTTTCATGTTTCATAGTGATGTAGGTTTTTGACTGCAGGGCTGTCATTTGCATAAGCGTATGGATGCATTGGTATTTTTACTAAAGCAAAGGATCTGATTACTTCTGTAATATGTGACAACAGCTACAAAACAGCTCCCGGGCTCAGTGTGCGATTGGAGATCAGTGAATGTCGGACACGAGCACTGTGCTTTCAGTGCATCCCAGACATAATATCACAGTTTGACCAAATCCTGCCCACAAGCTGTTTGCCAGTGTCTCACTGATCCACTAATCCACAATTTGGTGGCTCAGTCATGGCGACGCTGAGAAATGAACGTCTGTGTGAATAGTTTGTGTCTGTAAATATGCCTGGGATGTTGTTGTCACTTTTGGCACCGTGTCATCTTTTGTCATGTTTCTAACTGACAATAACAGGTTTTGCTTTGTGTGTCTTGTGTCGTGTTGCTCCTTGTTGTGCAGAAGAGGTTTCACCTGAAGTCGAAGGTAATTTTCTCCCTTTTTTTCTGAATTATAATAGCGATGCTGCTCACAGGAGTTCTTACACATTACAAAGGGTTTAAACACATTCACACTGCAGTGCAAACGAATTTTTTTATTTTTTACCAATCTCCAGGATCCCACCATTTCAGATAAGGTGCTGAATTTCTTCACGCTGCTGCACTTTCTGTTACATGTGCTGTTCATTATGTGACAGCTGTAGTGGGCTTCATGGCCACTGACAGGGCAGGGTGGTCCCAAGTGTAACAGAAAAGGGTAAATCCATAGTGCAGATTCCAGTAAAGTGATTGTTAGTCAGTGTGTGTGTGTGTGAGTCAGTCATTTGTCAAACCGTTATGTAGTTGTTGTCACTGTGCACATGAGAGTCAGGCATTTTATTTTTATGAAAATGCATAAGATGCAACCTTTTTATTCTTGATATGAATGAACACAATTATTGCAAAAGAACGACATGAGCTCATCCAGTAACTGTGATTGTCTCTTCTCTCTGCTTCAACAGATGATCCAAAACTCAAACTAAAGTAAGTCACTGTGAAATAACTGGAACTCATGCAGCCACCGGCAGCCTGTTTGTTATTCTAACCCGGTAACGTTGTATCTTAGGGCATTTGCTCCAGCTATAGCGGTGCCAAAGATTCCAGAGGGAGAGAAAGTCGACTTTGATGTGAGTGAGTGATGCCATTTTAAAAGGAATGTTTGACATTTGGGGACGTTCGTGCCGAGCATTTAATGAGACGACAGATCTGTTCACATAAAGCGTCAGCGGCCCATTAAAGCAGCATAACACGACTTGGAAACAGTTTGGACTCCAACAAAGACGACACATGAGGGAGATTCTCCTCAGGAGAACATCTGTCTGTGTCCAGTCCTCATGCTAAGCTAAAGTATGTCAAATGTATCAGAACACCTGACAGATCAGAAATGTTGGTCTCCAAAACATGATTTAATTTCATAGTGTGGATGACACATGTGGATGGTTGATCTGAGCACAACAAATATCAGATGAACTGTTTTTGTCCACTTTTGCAGCAAGCGCACAGCTGTGTCCCAGGACTCCTGAATCACCATCCATGTAACCATGATCACACCTGACAATGATTACACTGGTGATTTGGCTTCCTCTGTGAGGGAACATGATTGTGTGATAGTGGCCTAGCTTTTTTTTTCTATCTCCTTATGAAGGCCCCATTCTATGGTTTATTGTCTGTTTTAGGTAAGGATGTATGTTTGAGGTGGTTTAGGCCTGAGTGAGCCTACAACCAGTGTGAGTGGAGTGTGAGTGGAGTGCTCCAGCTGTGTTTATGTGACTGCAGGACATCCAGAAGAAGCGGCAGGAGAAGGATCTGGTTGAGCTCCACTCTCTGATCGAGGCTCACTTTGTTCAGAGGAAGAAGGACGAGGAGGAGCTCATCGCTCTCGTTAACAGGATCGTAAGTCGACCAGGAAACGCGCTGAAGTGATGTGTAGCGATGCAAACAGTTCCACCGTGTATGTGTGTGTGTGTGTATGTGTGTGTGTGTGCAGGAGAAGCGTCGTGCAGAGAGGGCTGAACAGCAGAGGATCCGTGCTGAGCAGGAGAAGGAGAGGCAGGCTCGCGTTGCCGTGAGTAACTGCAGTCATCAGTTGTTTATTTTTGTCAGAATATGACAAAAAAAAAACAACACAATTAGGGACAATTGTGCAACATCCTGCACATCTCTGTCACGTCAGTCTTAAAAGGTGACATGTGGGCGCTTGTGTTTATAGCTTGTTTCTACTGTCCACAAACGTCCACCAAACATGAAGGTGAAGAAGTCAAATCAATATGAAACACGGCGTTGAGGCACACAGATTTTTGTTTTTTCTTCTTCGAGCCACAGTGAAAGCCACTTTAGTGTTTCAGTGGCAAACAGGTGTTTCTGTGTCCCAGCTGTGATGTCCAATCTGTCCTGCAGGAGGAAAAGGAGAGGAGGGAGCAGGAGGAGGTGCGGAAGAAGCAGGATGAGGATGCCAAGAAGAAGAAAGCTCTTACCAACATGACGCAGCAGTACGGTGGTGTGCAACAAAGGGCAAGTTGTCATGCATACGCACACATGCATACGAGTATCAAGCAGTGTATGATGCTTATTTTGTAATGTAGTATTTTTCTCTCGTCTTGATTCTGATCTCATATCGGGCAGGATGGCAGGAAGGGGGTGAAGAAGCAGACGGAACGAGAGAAGAAAAGGAAGATCCTGGCAGAGAGGAGGAAGCCTCTCAACATCGACCATCTCACTGAGGACAAACTGAAGTAAGGACAGCTTTTATGGAGTCAGACGCAGGTCCTGTGTTGGTGTAGCGGCCATGTTTGGACGTGGTTTTTTCAGTTTTCTGTTTCTTAACGCCTGCTGGGTTCTGCTTCAAAGGGAGAAGGCCAGCGATCTGTGGCAGTGGCTCATGACACTGGAATCGGAGAAGTTCGACCTGAGCAAGACACTGAAGAAACAGAAATATGAGGTAAGGACTTTGCCTTGAGAGGTTCCTGTGCCGATGACACCATGAAATCACACATGTTAAAATCACCGTCGACTATGTTGTGTATCAGAGGAGGAGACGTGTCCTGCTTTAATAATGATGGCTTCAGCTTTCGAGCAGCTGGGCTGGATGCTATGACGGTGCCATCATTATCCTCACCCAACACACTGAAATGAAAGAAAAGAAATAATAATAGGCAGATGTGTTTACCAATTAAAAACCCTGTGGTGCGCCTGAAAAGTTGATTTGAATGTGACCTGACTTCCAGATCAATGTGCTTCAGATCCGAATCACTGAGCAGCAGAAGTTGTGAGTAACGCTTTATGTCGCGTGCGAGTCTCTTGGTTGTGTTGTTTTGCTGACTGTGTGTTGGAAGGTCACAAACTGAGTGTAATACTTAGTATTAATAGTCAATACTTAGTAGAGTATCCGTCCTGCATTTCAAATGTAATGTAAACTCCACTCCTCTTCCTTAAATAAAGTTACTTAAAAAGTGAAGCACATTGGCATTTAAGGTCAAACTAAAGCATGACATCAGAATAAAATCAGCTGGTGAGTGTTTACACTGCATTGCAACTAATTGATCTAGAAAATTAAACTGTGGTTGCATCAGATCTTTAAGGCAAAGGTGCAAAACAAAGACAAGGCGTGAAAGGCAAAGCTGCTGTACATGAAATTGCGTGCTTTCCCTTTTTCTAACAGCATGATGGCTTAGTGTTTGTTTGTTTGTTTTGCATTGATAAAATGTACTCATTCACACATAATTTAGGGTAATGCTTTTTTGGTATTGACTTCAATCAATGCAAAGAAAAATTACCCCAAGTGTATATTCTAACATTTTAACATTTAAATACATTCCATAACAGAGGTCTTACATTTCACCCGCTCCTGTGCTAGGTTAAGGTACTGTATGTATAATTTACTGAAGTGATGCAATCTTTTGAATCCAAAATGGTCAGGTAGAGAATTTATTAAAATGTGGTCATTTGACATGGAAAGACCCACTTTATTTTACTTGCAGTGGTTCTCAGTGGTCAATTGGTGGATTGAATTCATTTAAAATATATTGGTCCTGCATATAGCTACTAACAGCAAAATGAAGCTGATACTACCAATGTTCATTAAATATGCATTTTATGCATACACAATTTTGTCTGTGTTTCCCCCAGTGCCAAAGGAAGGGGCAAGACCAAAGGCAGGTTGAGATAGAAGGGAATCTCACAAGAAATTCAGTGATGGGACACATGGAATTGTGCAGCCGTGGCACATGTGACTACATTCATATTGATATAAAAAACTGTAGTACTGCAAGAATGTCGAGATAATCAATAAACAATCATTTGCTTGGACTCGTACTGTTTCTGTTTCCCTATTTTATGTGTCGTAAACAATTTAATGTGTAGGACACTTACTATGTTATATTCTAATGACATTTTGAATGCATTTGTATGCTATGACTTTTTTGGAACAGCATTGTATCATGAATTTCTTATGACGTCGTAAACATTTATTCCATCACATTTTCTTTAGAAATGATGCTCTGCCATGATATTTCAATGACATACTATTTTTTTTTTTCATTTGGACGCTTTAGTATAATATGTCATTTTGTCATCGTTTACGACACCTTTCGAACAGCATGTAGTTTTTTAGCATGTTGGACAACCTACTACAATGTTGTTTGTTTTACATTTTGGACGCCTTAGTTTAGTATGTCATTTTGTCAACGTTACTTACTATAATATGTCGTTATTTTTCAATCAATCAGTCAAGCAGTCAATCAATCAATCAAATTTTATCTGTATAGGCCCATATTCACAAAGTACAATTTGCATCATATTTTTTTGACTTAATATAGTGTGTAATTGTTTCCAAGTTTTGGACACCTCACTACATATCCATTATTCGATGTTTGACACCTTACTACAGTATGTTATTTTCATATTTTGGAAGCTGTACAATAATATCACATTTTTCTTATGTGTATGTTGCCTTACTTTAGTATGTCCTTTTTTCATGTTTTGGACGCTTCATTTTTGTGTGTTCATTTAAGTTGTTGTGGACGCCTTATGATAGTATGTTGTAGAGGTGGCTGATATTATCATTTACGATGATATGGCCAATGTTGTTTTGATGATGTTTTGCAATATTGAGTATGTATACAATCTGGAAAATAAAACAAGCGACAGGCAGACAGACGGTAAATGGGAGGTGCATAAAAGTTCTAATTTGGTGAATTCACAACACATGAATCATACATCGCATGTTGGGAAACATGCAGGAATCTCTGAGATGAGCCCAACGGATTTAGTGGTGAGACGGGGGTCTAACCCCATTCGTCACTGTGTTTCCCCTATATGTCTTCTGCAGTGGTGCACTGCCACTGCTGGCTTCTCAGCGCTGCAGCTTTAGTAACGGATGTCTGTTGATTGTTTTGTTTTTGATGTATTTGTGGCAAAGGAAAAATTTGTCAAATTTTGGACAGCAAACTACACTGTGATGTTTGGGTCAAGTAATTGAAATTTTCTTGAAAAATGTAAAAGTCAAATTTGGACCAAAAGACTACACTATGATGTTTTGGTAGAGTTTTTGGAAGTTTTCCAAAGATAAGATAAGATAAGATAAGATAAGATAAGATAACATAACATAACATAACATAACATAACATAACATAACATAACATGGTTGTAAAGCATGTAGCCCAGAAGTATCAATTTTATTAAAATGAGAGTAACAAGAGATCCATCTGTCATTTTTAGGCAGTTATAATGAATAAATTCCATTTTTTATATAGAAAAGTGAACTAGGGTCATTTTGACCCAAAGACCACAGGTCAAGGGTAAAAGGGTCAACATAATCAACTCATGGAAAGTTTCCAAAACGATTTTTAATAGCGTCCTTCAGGTACAGTAATTTTGATGGAATGCACCAATTTGATTTGCATGGTGTTTTTTTTTTGAGTTTTTCACTGGTGGTGAAAAACCACCAGTTTTTCACCATTTGGTTTTGTCATTTTGGTTTTGTATCATCTTGAAGCCTGTCCTAATGCAGAGTGTTTTTGTGTTTTTGTTGGAGTCCAGGGCCTGTAGGAGAGACAGAAGTGGGAGATCCCTTTGTTGCTTTTCAGGTACAGTGTAATTTTGAAGGAATGTAACACTTAGATTAGCATGGTGACATTTTTGTTTTTTCACTAGTGGTGCACCTGGGTGATTTGTAGTTTGCCCTAATGTTGGTTGGTTTGTTTTTAGAAGCCTGTTCTAAAGCTGTGTTTTTCTTTTCTTCTTCTGAGTCTGAAGGTGGTGTTGGAGTCCTTGGTTGTCTTGAAGAGACTGAAGTGGGAGATCCTTATTGGCTTTTCAGGTACTATGTATTAATTAATTAGCATGCCTAGTTTTTTGTTTGCATGCTTGTTTTGTTTGTAGTTTGACTAGATTTTTGAAGTGTGGCTTAAAGAATGTTGTCTTTTTTGTTTCAGGCTCTGGAGATGCTGTTTGAGGAATGTTAGATTCTGTTGAAGGTGCTTCTGACTGTTGTTTTTGTCTGTTTTGATATTTGAAATAAAGATTATTAGAAAAGTCATCTCTTTTGTAATGTGTCTTTGTGAATTGTGGGTATTTTGTATGGTTTTGTTGAGCTTACTTTATTTGTAATGTTTAGTTTAGAGTTAGCTGTTTATGTGGTTAGTTAACTGGTAACTGTAGTGTTGTTAGTTGTAGCTGGTTAGTTATGTACTTGTGTTAGGATGGATGCTTTTTGTCTCTTTTTCTCTTTCTTTCCCTTTTTTGTTTATCTGTGTGTTTGTCTCTTTCTCTGTATTTCTCTTATGTCTGTTTGTTTGTGTGTTCATTTTTCATTGTTGTGGACGCCTTATGATAGTATGTTGTAGAGGTGGCTGATATTATCATTTACGATGATATGGCCAATGTTGTTTTGATGATGTTTTGCAATATTGAGTATGTATACAATCTGGAAAATAAAACAAGCGACAGGCAGACAGACGGTAAATGGGAGGTGCATAAAAGTTCTAATTTGGTGAATTCACAACACATGAATCATACATCGCATGTTGGGAAACATGCAGGAATCTCTGAGATGAGCCCAACGGATTTAGTGGTGAGACGGGGGTCTAACCCCATTCGTCACTGTGTTTCCCCTATATGTCTTCTGCAGTGGTGCACTGCCACTGCTGGCTTCTCAGCGCTGCAGCTTTAGTAACGGATGTCTGTTGATTGTTTTGTTTTTGATGTATTTGTGGCAAAGGAAAAATTTGTCAAATTTTGGACAGCAAACTACACTGTGATGTTTGGGTCAAGTAATTGAAATTTTCTTGAAAAATGTAAAAGTCAAATTTGGACCAAAAGACTACACTATGATGTTTTGGTAGAGTTTTTGGAAGTTTTCCGAAGATAAGATAAGATAAGATAAGATAACATAACATAACATAACATAACATAACATAACATAAGATGGTTGTAAAGCATGTAGCCCAGAAGTATCAATTTTATTAAAATGAGAGTAACAAGAGACCCATCTGTCATTTTTAGGCAGTTATAATGAATAAATTCCATTTTTTATATAGAAAAGTGAACTAGGGTCATTTTGATCCAAAGACCACAGGTCAAGGGTAAAAGGGTCAACATAATCAACTCATGGAAAGTTTCCAAAACGTTTTTTAATAGCGTCCTTTAGGTACAGTAATTTTGATGGAATGCACCAATTTGATTTGCATGGTGGTTTTTTTTAGTTTTTCACTGGTGGTGCACCTGGGTGGTTTTTGTTTCGTCATTTTGGTTTTGTATCATCTTGAAGCCTGTCCTAATGCAGAGTGTTTTTGTGTTTTTGTTGGAGTCCAGGGCCTGTAGGAGAGACAGAAGTGGGGGATCTCCTCTTAGCTTCTCAGGTACAGTGTAATTTTACAATTTGATTTGCATGGTGACTTTTTGTTTTTCACTGGTGGTGCACCTGGGTGGTTTTTGTTTCGTCATTTTGGTTTTGTATCATCTTGAAGCCTGTCCTAATGCAGAGTGTTTTTGTGTTTTTGTTGGAGTCCAGGGCCTGTAGGAGAGACAGAAGTGGGGGATCTCCTCTTAGCTTCTCAGGTACAGTGTAATTTTACAATTTGATTTGCATGGTGACTTTTTGTTTTTCACTGGTGGTGCACCTGGGTGGTTTTTGTTTCGTCATTTTGGTTTTGTATCATCTTGAAGCCTGTCCTAATGCAGAGTGTTTTTGTGTTTTTGTTGGAGTCCAGGGCCTGTAGGAGAGACAGAAGTGGGGGATCTCCTCTTAGCTTCTCAGGTACAGTGTAATTTTACAATTTGATTTGCATGGTGACTTTTTGTTTTTCACTGGTGGTGCACCTGGGTGGTTTTTGTTTCGTCATTTTGGTTTTGTATCATCTTGAAGCCTGTCCTAATGCAGAGTGTTTTTGTGTTTTTGTTGGAGTCCAGGGCCTGTAGGAGAGACAGAAGTGGGGGATCTCCTCTTAGCTTCTCAGGTACAGTGTAATTTTACAATTTGATTTGCATGGT
This sequence comes from Trinectes maculatus, assembly GCA_016785345.1. Lineage (NCBI taxonomy): Eukaryota > Metazoa > Chordata > Actinopteri > Pleuronectiformes > Achiridae > Trinectes > Trinectes maculatus. Next base: position 1,157,782 of record JAFBJQ010000387.1, on the reverse strand, counting down.
GACTTTTTGTTTTTCACTGGTGGTGCACCTGGGTGGTTTTTGTTTCGTCATTTTGGTTTTGTATCATCTTGAAGCCTGTCCTAATGCAGAGTGTTTTTGTGTTTTTGTTGGAGTCCAGGGCCTGTAGGAGAGACAGAAGTGGGGGATCTCCTCTTAGCTTCTCAGGTACAGTGTAATTTTACAATTTGATTTGCATGGTGACTTTTTGTTTTTCACTGGTGGTGCACCTGGGTGATTTTAGTTTTCCATAATGTTGGATTTTTGGCATTGTTTAGTATCTTGAAGCTTGTCCTAAAGCAGCTATTAATTATATATTTTTTTTGTTTGTTTTTTTGAGTCTGAAGGTGTGTTGGAGGAGTCCAGGGCCTGTTGGAGAGACAGAAGGCGGGGATCCCCTCTTCTCAGGTACAGTGTCATTTTGAAGGAATGCCATGATTTCATTAGCATAGTGATATTTGTTTTAGTTTTTTCACCAGTGGTGCACTTGGGTGATTTTTAGTTGTCTGTAATGTTGGTTTATTTGTCATTTTGGTTTTGTATCCTCTTGAAGCCTGTCCTAAAGCCGAGTGTTTTTGTGTTTTTATTTTTATTTTTATTTTTTTTTTTTGGTTTGAGTCTGAAGGTGCTGTTGGAGTCCAGGGTCCTGTTTTGAGACCGAAGTGGGGAAAATTCCTCTTGAGCTTTTCAGGTACAGTGTCATTTTTAAGGAATGCATCAGTTTGATTTGCATGGTGACTTGTTTATTTTTTTTCACTAGTGGTGCACATGGGTGACTTATTTTATTTATTTTTTTTCCTGTAATGTTGGTTTTCTTGGTTTGTATTTTGAAGCCAGTCCTAAAGCAGTGTTTTTCTTTCTTTTCTTCTTCTGAGTCTGAAGGTGGTGTTTGAGGAGTCCAGGGCCTGTTGGAGAGACTGAAATGGGAGATCCCTTTGTTGCTTTTCAGGTACAGTGTAATTTTGAAGGAATGTAACACTTAGATTTGCATGGTGACATTTTTGTTTTTTCACTAGTGGTGCACTTGGGTGATTTGTAGTTTGCCCTAATGTTGGTTGGTTTGTTTTTAGAAGCCTGTTCTAAAGCTATGTTTTTCTTTTCTGTTCTTTTCTTCTTCTGAGTCTGAAGGTGGTGTTGGAGTCCTTGGTTGTCTTGAAGAGACTGAAGTGGGAGATCCTTATTGGCTTTTCAGGTACTATGTATTAATTAGTGCTGCAATCAAATAGTTAGCATGCCTAGTTTTTTGTTTGCATGCTTGTTTTGTTTGTAGTTTGAGTTGATTTTTGAAGTGTGGCTTAAAGAATGTTGTCTTTTTTGTTTCAGGCTCTGGAGATGCTGTTTGAGGAATGTTAGATTCTGTTGAAGGTGCTTATGACTGTTGTTTTTGTCTGTTTTGATATTTGAAATAAAGATTATTAGAAAAGTCATCTCTTTTGTAATGTGTCTTTGTGAATTGTGGGTATTTAGTATGGTTTTGTTGAGCTTACTTTATTTGTAATGTTTAGTTTAGAGTTAGCTGTTTATGTGGTTAGTTAACTGGTAACTGTAGTGTTGTTAGTTGTAGCTGGTTAGGTATGTACTTGTGTTAGGATGGATGCTTCTTGTCTTTTTTGTCTCTTTTTCTCTTTCTTTCCCTTTTTTGTTTATCTGTGTGTTTGTCTCTTTCTCTGTATTTCTCTTATGTCTGTTTGTTTTTTGTCTCTGTCTATCTTTTGTATTTTTCACAAACTCTGACTTTGTCTTTCTGTCTCTCTCGCTCTTCACTCTTTGTCTCTCTCTCTTCACTCTTTGTCTCTTCACTCTTTGTCTTTTGTCTCTTCACTCTTTGTCTTTTGTCTCTTCACTCTTTGTCTTTGTCTCTCTCTCTCTCTCTCTCTCTCTTCACTCTGTCTTTGTCTCTTCACTCTTTGTCTCTTCACTCTTTGACAATCAATCAATCAAATTTTATTTGTATAGCCCATATTCACAAATTGCAATTTGCCTCATAGGGCTTTAACAAAGAGTACAGGGTATGACATCCTCTGACCTACACCCTCAACAAGGGTGAGGAAAAACTGCCAAAAAAAACCCCCCTTTTAACAGAGGAAAAAAAACACAGAAACCTCCAGGAGACACTCATGTGAGGGATCCCACTCCCGGGGATGGACAGAAGTGCAATGGATGCCACGTTTACACAACACATTAACAACATGACTTATAATTATTAATTATACAAGTAGAATAATATAATATAATATAATATAATATAATATAATATAATATAATATAATAGTGTCTCTTCAGTCTTTGTCTCTTCACTCTTTGTCTTTGTCTCTTCTCTCTTCACTCTTTGTCTTTGTCTCTCTCTCTCTTCACTCTTTGTCTTTGTCTCTCTCTCTCTTCACTCTTTGTCTTTTGTCTCTTCTCTCTTTGTCTTTTGTCTCTTCTCTCTTCACTCTTTGTCTTTTGTCTCTTCACTCTTTGTCTTTGTCTCTCTCTCTCTCTTCACTCTTTGTCTCTTCTCTCTGTCTCGCTCTCTTCACTTTTTGTCTTTGTGTCTGATTTTCTTTTCTGTCTGTTTGTGTCTTTCACTGTTGGTCTTTTTTCTCTCACTCTTTGTTTTTCAGTCTGACATTCTGTCTCCTGTCTTTTTCAGTCTTGGTCTTTTTGTCTCTGACTTTTCTGTCTGTCCCTTTTTCTCTCTTTCACTCTTTGACATGTTCTCTATTTACTTTGTCTTTCATTCTGACTCAGACTTTGTCTTTCTGCCTTTCTCTGTCTTCACTCTGACTGTATTTTTGTCTCTGTCTTTGATTGTCTTCTCTGTCTCTGGCTTTGTCCTATCACTCTTGCTTTCTTTGTTTGTAATCTCCTTTCTTCTTTTGTCTGTTTTCTGTCTTTGTCATTGTTTTTTCCAGGCCACCAAACTTTTGTTGTGTAAACTCCACCTGATGTCTCTCCACAAACAATTGTGTTTGGATTGCTGCCTCCAACTCTGGCTAACTTCATGCCTCTTTGGCCTCTGCCCCCCCACCTCCAGGTTGGAAGTTGGAAGTCTTCAGACAAGATGACTGGACCAGGTGCTGACTGGATCTAGTGGTGACCCCCCCTGGACCATGGTTCCCGACTTTTCTGCTCTTCAGCCCTGGAAGTCGTCATCATCATGTTGCATGTGTGTCATTGTGTCTGCTAATATTGATATGAATAAACTTATTGTACTGGAATCATGTTTTGAAGTTTGTTGTTGTTATTTTCGCAAACAGTACAACAATTACATGGAGTTAGCAGCAAACAGGCTTACATGCAGGATACATATGAGGTCATTGTGATCATCTGCTCGGTGTGCAGAGCAAGTACAGATCGGCTATCACATGTTGTTGTTTATACCAATACATGTCACACAACATGTACAGATTGGTGACCGAGATTCTGGACTCCAGAGCCGGCATGTTACATGCTTTCCTGAACTTGCTCCTTCTTCCTCATGGGTGGAGCCCCCCAATGTTGTTATACCCAACATGTAAGGTAAATGGTAATAAGGCCCTTATCTTACTGAACCCTAAGCCTTATTCCTTGGAGCTCCTCCATGCACCAGTAAACCCCAATTATTACCAATATGGTGGGGTAATGGTTACAAAGTGCCATAGGTTGGTTATTTCTTTTATAAGGCCTAATTAAAATAGATATATATATATATAAAAAAGTAGGTCAGGGCCTGGGGGATAACACAGCTTATGCCACACAAACCTAGGCCTTTATTACCTTCAGGCACCAATAAGTAAACTAATATTACCTTATATAAAAAATAGGAAAGGTAATCTTTACCCAACTGGTTAACTCCTATACCCCCATACCCTTACTCTTACTGTATAAAACCATTGTGGCCAGGATAAGGAAAATCCCTTGTAATCCCCCATGTTTTTTTCATCTGTGCCCCCCCCCCCCCC